>CAWUFW010001124.1:2770000-3144189 GCA_963921515.1 Calotriton arnoldi
CAAAATAAAGAGATAGAAAGTGACAATGCAACTGAATTAGCAAAAACCACAAGAGAATTGACTGAGAAAATAAGAGCATTGACAAAGAATATGGAAGCTGTAACTGTACCAGTGACGATAGGTCCAGTAATGCCAATTTTTGAGAATCAGAAAATTGATGAACGTTCTTTAGTGATTCCCATGAATTCACATTTGCAAAGAAAAAGAGAAGGGATGGAACTGAACAATGAAGGTGCACACCATTTGGTTAGTACCTATAGTCCAAGCCCACCTACTAATTTGACAATAAATGAGAATGAGTTCAGGAGAATACCTATGGTAACAGAGTCTGCATCAGGGACACCAGAAAGAAATAACAATTGGATAGAATTAAATAGTACGCCTGTAGGTCCGACTCCAGATGAGTTAAATGAATGGATGAAAACGTTAAAAACAAAAGAAACAGAAGTAAAACCATTAGATGTAATTAGGTTAGAAATAGACATGGAAGAATTGATTTTAGGAACGATTGGTACAGAAAAATTAAAAAATTATCAGGATGATGATATTATGTTTTTGTGCAAAAGTCTTACATGGAGAGCTAGGAATTTACATGACAAATTAGAAGAGACAGCAAGTGAACTAGGAGTAGAATTTGCAAAAGTGAGAACGTTGCAGAAACCATACAGAGTAGATTTTTGTGAGAAAGATATAGAGAATCTGAATACATCAGGAAGATTGACCCAAATAAAAGAGTTAATTGTTTTACTGAGAAAATGGGGTGATGTGGATAGATGGAGAAATAGATGGACGAAAAGGAGTGAGAAAGTAACAGATAAAGCATCTTTGGCTTTTGCAGTGACAGATAAGGAACCAGTTGTAAGGGAGTACCCGATGAGAGAAACTCCAGGAGGTAGTTATGTGCATGTTCCATGGACTAGACAGGATATACTGTCATTTACAAATGACTTCCCAAAGTTGAGAGAAAAGCCAGTAGAATGGTACAGACAAGTGGAGAGATTTGTGAAAGTTTCAAAGGTGTTGTGGATAGACTTGGATGGATTGTTTGATATAGTAGTGCCAGCTGATTTGTGGACAGAATGTAAGATTACTATTGATTGGCCAACTGTAGAATATCCAAGGGATGCTAAAACAGGAGCGCCAGGACCAGAAGTGATGAGAAAGTACGATCAAGTAATTACATTTTTGAAGAACAAGATTCCACCTAAAGAAACAGATTGGGTAAAAATAGACAGAACAACGCAGGAAAGTAAAGAATCAGTGCATGCTTATTATGAAAGGCTGTTGTTAGTTTTCAAACAGTATAGTGGTTATGAGAAGCTAAATGAGAAGGATATGAGTTATTTTGTATATAGATTTGTATATGGGTTGAAACCAGAGATAAGTGAGATGATTAAACAGCATATGATTTGTTGGCAGAATAGCACAGTCGACGAAGTTTTGAGATATGCTAAGTATTGTAGTGTTGATATTGAGAGTAGACAGCGTAAATTGAAAGAAAAAGCCATGTGGGCACAGGTGAAAGTTGCAGAGAAGCAAGAAGCTCATTTGAGTAATACCGGTAATGAAGCAGGACAGGCTAGATCTCGACCAAATATAGGTAAAGGAAAAGGACAAATGAGCATAGATGAGGCAAAGAAAAAGTGGCCATGGCACAACTGCGGAAAGCTAGGGCATTGGAGAAACGAGTGTAAATTTCCTCCAAAACTTAATGTGGAAAATCAATCATTAAATTCACAGGTGCAGAGTGAGGTAGTTACTCAACAAAGTCAGGTGCCACAACCACCACTTCCCAAGAGTGTTAACCAACAGAAATACAGTGCGGAGGAGGAGGAGAACAGGTAACACAGTTGCCGCGTGCAGCTGCCATTTCTCAATATTGGTTACGACAGGATGAGGATGGAACGGATGAAAGCTTCTGACGGTGCCTAGGAGAGGGGGAAGAGTGCGTGCTTGGCGCAACTCTAGAGGTAGATCAGTCTGGTCCATTTGTGGATGGAGAAGTGATTGGTGCAAATGTAACATTCCTTGTGGACACTGGAGCTACCCGTTCTACTGTTAGGTCAGTGGAAATTCCAAACCTTCCTCTCTCGGGTGAACATATCCAAGTAGTTGGAGTTTCGAATCAGCAAATAAAGACGCCTCTTACTAAGTTAGTGGAGGTAAAGATTGGTCCATTTAGTGAAATGCACCGATTTGTGGTATGCGATTGTAGTCCCGTGAACCTATTAGGACGCGATCTATTGTGCAAAAATGAATTGCACTATCTATTGTACTCCAGATGGAATTGCATTTCAGACCCCGGATGAAGATGTATTGTATAAAATGACACTGGTAAATTTAGAACCAGAAGTAAATGATTTGTTTCCTGTATTTGATGCAGAGAAAATCCCAATTGAATTGAAAAAGACAGTGAAAGAAGAAGTGTGGGACTTTACAGGAGAAGATATAGGATTAATGAAAGAAGTAGATCCCGTTAAAATAACAGTAAAAGAGGGAACGAGTTACCCAAATACGCCCAGTATAAATTGACACCAGAAATAATTGAAGGAATAACGCCAGTAATAAATAAAATGGTTGAACAAGGGATTCTAAAAGAAATCATGAGCAGTCCATGTAATTCGCCAATAATGGGACTGAAAAAGCCAAACGGAACATATAGAATTGTACAGGATTTGAGGAAGGTAAACAAAATTGTAGTGCTTTGTTGCCCAATAGTACCGAACCCTGCTGTGATTCTATACCAGATTCCACGTGAAGCAGAATGGTACACAGTAATTGATTTATGTCATGCATTTTTCTCTATTCCATTGCATCCAGATAGCCAGCCATTATTTGCGTTTAGGTTTGGAGAGCGTATTTTGGCATGGTGCCGAATTCCTCAAGGGTACACAGAAAGCCCCTCAATCTTTAATCAGATTCTAAAGAAATCCTTGGAAGATTTAAAAATGCCAGAAAAGTCAGTGATGGTTCAGTATATTGATGACCTACTGGTGGCATCAAAAACAAAGGAAGCATGTGTCAATGATACAATTGCTTTGCTGAATCATTTAGCAAAAGAGGACATAAAGTGTCCCCATCAAAATTGCAGTTTTGTCAACAAGAAGTCCAATATTTAGGGCATAAAATTGAGAAAGGAGTGCGAAAGGTAACTACTGAAAGAATAAAAATGATTCAAGGAATGAGAGCTCCCATGACGCAAAGAGAGGTAAGAATGTTTCTGGGAATGATTGGATATTGTCGACAATGGATAAGCGGATTTTCGCTGATTGCTAAACCGTTGCAAAAACTGACAAAGAAGGATGTTAAAGATCCTTTTGAAATGAATGATGAGGAAATGAAAGCATTCAGAGAGCTGAAAAAGAAATTGTATGAAGCTCCAGCATTGGGAATGCCTGACTATGAGAAAGATTTTGAGTTGTATTGCAGTGAAAGAGATGGATGTGCATTTTCAGTCTTGGTACAGAGACATGGAACTATGAAAAGACCCATTGCATATTTTTCAGCTGTTTTAGACCCTGTAGCGAAAGCGTTGCCTGGATGTTTGAAAGCAGTTGCTGCTACTTGTGTGAGTCTGGAACAGAGTGAAAGCATAGTGATGGGATATCCACTGAGAGTATATGTTCCCCATTCTGTGGAAATTCTCTTGACAAGAACGAAAACACAATATATGACACATAGTCGGCTGACTAGGTATGAAAAAGTAATTTTAAGTGCAGATAATGTGACCATTGACAGATGTATGTATGTGAATCCTTCGACATCATTGCCAGATGAAGAGAGTGTGATTGAAATGGATGAAGTAGATCATGATTGTCTGAATGTGCTTGAATATTGTACAAAACCGAGATCAGACATACGAGATGAGCCCTTAAAGGAATCAGATTATATTCTGTTTGTGGATGGCTCATGTTTGAGAACGAATGATGGAGTTCTAAGTGCAGCATATGCAGTTTGCACAGTAGCAACTGTAATGGAAGCATCCTGTCTGAAAGGGATACGGTCTGCCCAAGTCGCAGAACTAGTAGCTTTGATTCAAGCATGCAAGTTGGGAAGAAATGTACGGGTTACGATTGTGACAGATAGCCAGTACGGCTTTGGGGTGGTGCATGATTTTGGTCAAATTTGGTCACAAAGAGGTTTCTTGACATCTGCAGGAACGCCAATTAGAAATGGAGATTTTGTGAAAAAGTTGCTTGAGGCGATACAGCTGCCTAAACAGATTGCTGTTGTAAAGTGCAATGCACATAAAAATGGAGAAGACTACATAACTGTCGGCAATAAATATGCTGATCGAGATTGCACAGTACTGTGTGCAAAGAATGTCGTTTCTTTAAACAAAAGCCGAGAAAGAGAGCATATTTCTTGTCCTTTGCTTTTTACTAACCCTGTTGAGACATGGGATGAGGTGAGACAGGTTACAGGAAGCAGCAGATGATGAGGAAAAGATACATGGATAAAAGCAGGATGTAGAAAACATGAGGAAAATGATGTTTGGGTTTACAGAGATGAAAGACCAGTTATGCCTGATAGCATGATTTCTGACATGGCACGGATGTACCATGGACAAGCACATATTGGGAGAGATTCAATGATCAGACTTTTTAGACAAACATGGTATAATCCAAAATTCAGAGCCATAGCTGAGAGTCTTTGTCAAAGATGTCTTATTTGTCAACAGTTAAATCCAGGAAGGAAGACAGTAGTGAGTCTAGGAACAATAGGACGAGAAGGAGGTCCGTTCACTAGAATACAAATGGATTTTATTGAAATGCCCCCGAGCAACAGACTAAGGTATGTCCTAGTAGTCGTCTGTTTGTTTCCCGTTGGGTGGAGGAATACCCAACCAGAAGGAATGATGGAATCACGGTAGCAAAACTTATGCTGCGAGAATTCATTCCGAGGTATGGTTTTCCAGTCACGATTGAAACAGATAGAGGAACACATTTCCAAAATAAATTAGTTAAACTGATTTGTGAAGCACTTAGTATTAAACAGAAACTGCATTGTGCATACCGACCAGAGGCTTCTGGAATAGTAGAGCAAGTGAATGGAACAATTAAGAACAGGTTAGGAAAAATGTGTCAAGCTACAGGACTCAAATGGCCAGATGCCTTGCCATTAGTTTTAATGACAATCAGAAGTATTCCGGAAAGGAAAACTGGACTCAGTCCCCATGAGATAATTATGGGACGAGCAATGAGACAAGCACATGTACCTGTCAACAAACTACTGACTATAACTGATGATCTGGTGCTGGATTATTGCAAAGGATTGGCTGATGTGGTGCGTTCTGTGTTTCATCAGGTTGGACCGGATGCGACCACTCTTGAAAGAAAACCAGCTCACGACTTGAATCCAGGAGATTGGGTCCGCATAAAAGTCCACAGGAGAAGAAACTGTTTGGTTCCTTGCTGGGACGAACCACGACAAGTGATCCTGGTGACAACCACTGCAGTCAAATGTGCAGGAGTAAAACACTGGGTGCATGCCAGTCACACCGTCAGAGTTCCAGAACCTGAAGATCGACATGTGAGTCGACATCTGGAAGTATTGGATAACAGTTCAGCATCAGAAGCAGAAGAAGAAACAAACAGGGTGCCAGAATCTGAAGATCGACCTGTAAGTCGACATCTGGAAGACCCAACTACAAGTGCAACGACAGAAGAAGTAGAGGAAATAGCTGAAGTTCCAGAACTTGAAGATCGACATGTGAGTCGACATCTGGAAATATCAGATACCAGTTCAGAATCTGATACAGATTATTCGGATTGTGAAGAAATTCTGAAATGAAATTGGAAATTTGAAAGCATAAGAGAAGAAACAGAGCAAGAAGATAGTAACAGTGAGCAACCAAGTACAAGTTGTGGAAAAAAATCCTTCGGAGATAATATTAATAGATGAAGAAGGGAGAGTTTCAAACAGAAAGTTAGAAAAATCGGAAGATCCCCGAGGAGCAATAGGGACAGATAGCCAAACAAAAGAACAGGGAAATTTAGAAGCAGATAGAGAGATTGACACAAATTCGGAAGAACCTCGAGGAGGGACAGAAATAGGTGAACGAAGGAAGATAAGAAAAGAACCACAAGTAGAGGAAGAAAATGAAATTATAGGATTCAGAATAAGAGACAATAAAGAAAAAACTGAAACAGAGTCTGAAGAAAGTGGAGAAGAAAGAAACCAAAAACTAGAGTCAAGAAAAAGGAATTGGAAAACAGAAAGAGAGGAAAAAGGAAGTGAGGCAAAAAGGCCAAGAAAAGGAGACAATTGGCCCAACGAAGTAAGAAAGTTAAGATACAGAATCATAAGGTTAGATGGAAAAGTGCTGAACAAGTGAATGAAATAAGCCAGAAGGAGCAAGAAAAACAAGGTGGAAAACACTTGCAGAAAACGAAAAGAGTAAAGAAGGTAAATTCGAAGTATGGATCGCCTGAATGGTTGTATCTTGCTTTGACTGATATCAAAGAAGAAAAGAACACTGACGAGAACCCAGAACACAGAAACCTAATTGGTGAAGGTGAGGTGCAACAAACTTGAAGAAATTTAAACAAATTTCTACCGGACTTGACAAAATACTGGATCTGACGAATTTCTACCGGATTTGACAAAATACTGGATTTGACAAAGAAAGAATTCTGAAAAGAATTAAAAGAAAGTACCAAACGAAGACAAAAATATTGGAGTGCAGAGTGGCTAATAAGTCATTTCTGAGGTGTAGTGACATAATTTTCTTGAAAATAAATAAATAAGGTTATAAAACAAGATGGAGGATACTAGAGATAGAAAATGTAAATGTGAGTTTTTAAGTAGATGGTGTAAAATGTGCTTCTTTTGTACAGGATTATTAATGACAGTATGGGTGGTTTTAGCAATCACTATTCCAATTAGTTTAGCTGTAGTAGAAACGTCTAATAAAACAGAGAAAGAAAAAGGAGCTAACACTCAAGAACCAGTTATATTAAAAAGTAGTGCAGAGTTACATAAAGATAAATCAATAATAGATTTTTCAAAGAATGTTTTTACTAAATTATTATATGAGTATGTAGAAACAATGGATGTAAGAGATTGCTATGTTTGTATGCAATTGCCTGCGTCTGTAGCAGAAGGTGTGACTTATCATCACCTTCCTTTGACGTATGGAATAACATGTAGTGTTTTAGCAAGTTTATTTTATAAAACAGGTAGATTAGAATATTATTACACTGACATAGATAAGATTTTTGCGAAAGTTTCTGTAGTTCCAGAGCTAAACAAAATAAAAGAGGGAAAAACGTTTGGTGAATATTTTATAGAAGATAAGATTTTAACATTAGAGAATATAGTTAAAAATAACCTTACCTGTGAGTTAAAGAAGGAAGAAAAAGTATTTTTAGAGATGGTTGAAGAAAGAAGAGTGAAATTTCAAAGAAAAGTGATAGAAGAGACAAAAACACCTCTTTGGGCGTTTGAGGAAGACAATCATGACAAGAAAAAGACAAATGCAGCTATGACTCTGGATTGGCCCCAACAGGGAAGGTTGTGCATTAGAAGAAATAAAACAAGATATGACAATTATTTTGTGGGTTCCAGTATTTGCCATGACAATTATCAAATTTTAGGTGGATGGGGATTCAAAGGGGAAAAGATCCAATATTTCCAGGGATCTATTATGTTTGCGGTAATAGGGCTTATTACAGGTTGCCGGACCATTGGTATGGGTCATGTTATTTAGGCCTGGTCTTTCCAAAGATTTTTCATATGGATAGAAAAGAAAAAGGAACACACAAAATGATAAATACCTTTACACGTAGAAAAAGGGAAAGTTTTTCAGAAATAGTAGGTGATATTTTTGGTGCATTGATACCAGCAGTGGGAATATCTTTGAATGCATTTAAAATTGGAAATTATCCACAGTGGTAGATCGTTTATCTACAGATACTGCTGGAGGGTTCTTGATGGTAAATACCGAGATGGTTGCCATGAGAGCTATGGTGATGCAAAATCGACTTGCCCTTGACATTCTTTTTGGAAAAAGAGGGTGGAGTCTGAGGAATGCTGAAAGTCCAACATTGTTGCACTTACATTCCAGATAAAAGTGAAAATATACAAAAGTATATAATCTAATATTACAAGTTTGCACAAAGAACTTGTTCCACTGGAGGTTGAAAGTGCATTGGGAAAACTTGGTAAAGGGTTTTCTTCAGTAATAAATTGGTTAACAAGAATGAGTGGATTAATAATAGGGAAAGTTATAATAATAGCAACAATGATAATAATAATACTTTTAGTGCTGAAGCTTGTAATTACATGTATAAAGAAAAGAAGAAAACAGAATAAAATAGAAAAAGAAAACATGATAAACAAGGAGAGAGAGAGAGAAATGGGTGAAATAGAGCTAGAAGAGATAAAAGAGAACATGTACAAGAAAACTAAGAGACAAGTTGAAAGGGATACAGTTGTGTAAACTAACAAAAGCAAACGGATAAAAGATATATGCTGTCTGGAGAAAATTGTATAACTTAGGTTTTGTGGTGATATTAAAAATCACCAAAGGGGGAGTTGATGGAGCAGGATAAATGAAATTTTTTTAACCTCCTAATAATTTTCGTAAAATAATTAATAAACAATGTTCGTTTAAGTAAATAACCAACAATGTATGTTACATGTAAAGGGTTAAAGGTAACACGCTATTTTTGTATGCAAATTAATCAACTTATAATTGTTTACGTGTCTAACATAAACGTAATATTTGCGTACTAATAAAATAATAAACGCATGATTTGTGCTTTGAAAATAAAACGTGTGGTGGCAAAATAAAGCGATGGTAAGTAAGGGACGGCTTTTATGTTGCTTTTTGCTAGGTAATACCTAATTGGGGTACGTAGAAAGACGGAGGGAAACGAAAGGGTTTATATTCTTTATTTTAACAATATTTTGTTTATCTTTGAAAATAGTGCGCTTAGGCCTGTTGAGCAGCGATATAAAATGGCCGCCATTTGTTAGAGTACGCATGAGCAAGAAGCCGTGTGGTAAAGGAGAAAGGCTGTGAAAAGGATGACCACGTGTTCGTGCTGAGAGCCTAAGATGGAAGTATGGTCAAGGCTATTGTGACCTTTCTGAGCAAATGTGTGCCAAGATGATCAGCAAGAAGCGTGAGAAGTCAAACTGAATAAATGGACGGAACTGTTGAATCTAAAAAGTATCAGACAAAGATACAAATTGGACTGATCGAAACGGATGAGCAATGTCATGAACTGTGGGAAACGATGCAAGCATGGACATTCCACAAAGAACTGGTTAAGACAAGGAAGTTTGATTAAAATGTATATGGACTTGAATGAACCAATGAGAGAGAATCACGCCATAGAGATGCAACATTTTTATTTAGTAAGCTAGAATTAGGGTATAAGAAGACCTACTCTTGGTGGGGAGGGGTTAGAATGCTGTTGACAGAGATGCTGGAGAAGTTAGTTGCTGTTGACGGAGGTGCTGTAGATGGGTGAAGTTGCGGTTGCTGATGCTGACGAGCTGATGCTGCTATTTTATATTTCTAGTTGAGTATAAGATGCTGCTTTTGGAGAACCTTTTTACTCCTGATAGATTTTTCATTTAGAGCTATTAGATTTTCCAAGACAGATAGATTGTTCTTTTGGAGTTCTTGCTGTAACAACCTTATTTTTCCGTCTAATAGGTATGCATTGCAATTTCAATTTATTCTTATAATGATGATAAATGCAATAATCTGAATAATAAGCTTAAACTTATTTCTTGCTTCGAAACTTTATATAAACTTTATTATTCTTTAAACAAATGACTCAGTTATTCTTTAGCTCAATAATGAAGGTAAAATGTTAAAGAGTTTATTGTGATTGTGCTGGTCTTAATCACCATCAACTGATTCCTACTAGTTGGTCCATCGACCAATGAGCGGAATACCTTAAAAGCAATGAGAAACATTATGTCGTGTTAAAAGAGGTATCCCGTCTCCTTCCAGTGAATCGTTTTCTCCTAGGTTAAGGACGGAGGAAATCCAGGGAATAAATGAGTAAGTGAATGTATATGCGGTGTTATGGGCCCCACCGTCATATGGATATAGTTTGTGTGTTGGAGGGATAAGTTGCACCTGGATGACCAAAGCATATAGGAGAAGAATTTTTATTGTTAGCGCTGGATCACGCCCCACCAATCACAACGCTGCCATTGCAGCGTTGTGATTGGCTTCAGGGCCGGCTTTAGCAGTGGTGGCGCCCAGTGCGACAATGTTTTTTGGCGCCCCCCCCAATGACCACCTCCGCAACGGATTCCCTTCCTACCACCCTTTAACAGTCTCCATAACCACTCTCTCTCAGATGCAGTTAATTAATTTTATAGCGTCACTCATAAAAGTGAAGGGTGTAAGAGCACTTTACATAACACATACATTACACAGAGACTATCAATCATAGGTGTGTAACTCAGTGTATAGTAAATGTTACATAAGAAGACAGAGGACAACAAGGGGTGGATTGACATGTCATCCATACCGGTAGGCAGTATAGTTGAACAGTACTTGGTCTGGAGAAGTACAAACTCTGAATTTAAAATGTAACACAATGGATTGGAGCTCTCTTTAATAACAAGAACTGATTTGAACCCAAATGAACCCTTTTTGCAACATTAGAATAATGAAAGTCTGAGGAAAAAATCCATACGCTCTATTCTATACCTTGAAGTCTGCACGCAGTTCTTTGATGACAGTTCACTGTAAACTGCAACTAACAAAAGGAAGTCTCTGACAAAAGCGGTAACCCACTGACCTGTTTACGTTACATTCACTTTGTGATCTGCATGGTACATGTTCTTTGCAGCAGGCATATTAAACCTCTGTGCTACCTTACCATGAATCAAAACTTCCACGAGTCAAAACTTTTACTAGACAAAACTCCGATCTCGCCAGGAAGAACATTAATCACCGGAGTTTACTTGACATTTTAATTGTTGCCTGAAAATTGCTGGAGGCCAGCAGGTGCTTTCAAGCACAAAATAAACTAGCAAACAGGCGCCCCCATGCCAAGTCAGCACCCAGTGCGGTGGCACCGGTCGCACCGTCATAGAGCCGGCCCTGATTGGCTTAGGGGAGGCTGTCTGCTTCCTGTTCCTGCCGGAGACCAGCGGACAGGTTCGTTTTCTTATTTAGTATTAAATTAACCCCCCACCATGCCTGCCAAGTATCACGCATCAGGTGTGATGCTCACGCATTTCAGTGTGGTGTTCCGCATCACCGCACTGAAATGCATTGTCACGCATAATAGGCTGATAGCGCCTGGGCTGACAAGCCGGTAGGGCTGCTTACTGACTGCACTAAGCTGGAGCTGGAGTGGCTAGCAGCGCGCTCACGGCACTGGGCTTCTTGGGGGATGGCTGAGCTAGAAGCTGAAGGTGCTACAATGTATCAATGGAGACGACGTTATGATTCCCCCGGGCGTGGCATTACATTTTGACCAACGTCATAGGCGTCGGCCCGCACGACGTTACGTCTGCAGTTAAGTCCGTAGGAGGCAGGCTGGCCTAGGCTATGGAAAATTATATCAGCGCTGCTGGCACCGCCGCATATGGTGGTAAATTAAAATCAATCAGCCATGAACCCGCCGCGACCGCCGGATCCATCCCCACGGGACGCAGCGCATGTAGAGCCCACTGTGCAGCAGTGGCGCCTGCTGCTGAGCCTGACCCCGTGCAAGTTTGCCGACAGGAGAGACCGTCACCAGTGTTGCACAGGCCAGGCCAGGCTGCTATGATAAGCTCGCGGCGCTGCGGTAAAATCCTGCGGCCGGCCCTGTCCCGAAATGCAGCTCCCGCTGGCTGGCGTAGTCCTGGACCGCGGAGCTGCTCAGACCGGCGGACCGGACGTAAAGGCGCTCGCTGAAAGTAAGTGTCAAGACATTACAGCATTAGCAAACAACTAGGCCGGGCCACCAGACTTTCAGCTTTCCACTGCTGCACTGCCTGAGGGCCCATCCATCCTCAGTGCATGGGGGAGGGCGCTGTGACTGCCCCCAGTCAAAGCGCTGATGTCTCCGGCCATGACACGAGTGTGTGTGACTGTGCGCACGCAAGCCAGGGTATAAAGATTACTCAAGTCTGCTTTACGAGTCTGATGGTGATTTTAATTCACCCGTCCAACCTTGTGCCGACATGAGTGAGTATGCCATAATCGGATGGAGTTAGTGGCTGAAGGGAGGATTTTTGCAGCTCACCGTGACAATTATCTCTGACCTCTCAGTTTATACCGTCCCTGCTGGATCAGTATGTTTTCACTCAGCTCTGTGACATTAGCTACTTGACGCTGTACTGTTTAACACAGTTTGGTGAGCCTTTTCTACCATTAGCAGTTACTTATTCTCCTCATTTTGTGGGTGGTATATTTTCATTTATATTGCCTAAATTAATTATTAAGGCCCAGATTTATATAGAAGTTATGCAACAAAGGGAATTGGCGGGGAGGCTTTATACAAACCCTCCTAGTGAGGTGACATTTGTGTTGGAAGGTGGCTGTGAGTGTCACATGGTACGGGAGCGGGATACACTGTGATGGTTCGTGCTGGGGCTTCTCAGCACAGTCTGATCAGAGGGAGGATGAGGTGGTTCTGCTTAAGTCCACCCATGGGAGATCTAGCCTATTTTTATGGTTTTATGGGGGGGTGGGGGGGAGCGTTATGGAAGAAGAGGCTCATTTGCAGGCAGTGTGGCCTCCCACATCCTCATAGCTGCCAAGGTTTCAGATTGCCATGTGTGACAATTTCATAATTTCAGTGTAATTATGAGTGACATTTCAACGACTATGAGTGACACTTTCTCGCGAGCAAAATTGAGCCATGAAGACGAGGGAAACATAAATACCAGAAATTACACCCATTTGAGCAATGCAAAACTCTAAGAAGATCTTAAAAATGGAGCAATGCATTTGTAGAAATGGAAAGACACTAATGTAGTGCTCTTGTACTGCAGACAATGACTTACTGCAATGCAGAGCTATCAGCTGTACTAACTTTTACGCAGCTGAACTCAACTTTGTGCAGACTGCATTTGGAGCTCCAGGCTCAAGGCACTTGGTGTTATTTTAGTGTTATTTTATGGATCAATGAAGTGTATGTTTGGGATTCAGTGCTTTGCTACTGGTTGCAGGAGTTCTAATTCTCCCTAGTGCCTAAGGGCAGTCTCACAGCATACCAGATTTGAGTCAGAGAACATCACCCCGTCGCCAGTAAGTTACAGATTCTATACTGTGGAATGGTAGACCCCATCGAGGGCACAATAAAATAAGTGTCATAGTGTTGCAGGGGAGAAAGCTCGCCAAGAAGGCAGACTTCCAGGCTACTTAGCCTGCACGAACCTTCATTATGGAAGCCCATGTCCACTGCTTCACATCCCCAAATTCTGTTCGCCCTCACTCAACAGGTTTCATGGCTATTCCGGATTCGGGCTTTACTTTAATACTTCCGGAAGTTACTGCCAGACAGAATGGGCTAACTTCAGAGCCAGACAAGGCACGTTTGCAGCCCACTGTAGTATAAAACGACTTTGTCTTTTTGGGACACCCTTACAGCAGAAATGCCCGTTTTTACCTTTCGCACTATCTCCCAACAAATCCAACGCAGTGCTGACTGCTAACAAATCATACAGATTGGGGAGAAAATACATTCGTATGGAGTGGCTGAGAGTGCTACATAGTTAACAAATCTGCCCAGCCAGCCTGTCGTGCCTGGCTAACTTACTGGCGACGGGGTGATGTTCTCTGACTCAAATCTGGTGTGCTGTGAGACTGCCCTTAGGCACTAGGGAGAATTAGAACTCCTGCAACCAGTAGCAAAGCACTGAATCCCAAACATACACTTCATTGATCCATAAAATAACACTAAAATAACACCAAGTGCCTTGAGCCTGGAGCTCCAAATGCAGTCTGCACAAAGTTAGTACAGCTGATAGCTCTGCATTGCAGTAAGTCATTGTCTGCAGTACAAGAGTACTACATTAGTGTCTTTCCATTTCTACAAATGCATTGCTCCATTTTTAAGATCTTCTTAGAGTTTTGCATTGCTCAAATGGGTGTAATTTCTGGTATTTATGTTTCCCTCGTCTTCATGGCTCGATTTTGCTCGCGAGAAAGTGTCACTCATAGTCGTTGAAATGTCACTCATAATTACACTGAAATTATGAAAATGTCACACATGGCAATCTGAAACCTTGGCAGCTATGGATAGGTTAGCAATTTCTGACACGCTCAGAATCCGTATTGAAAGGACGATGTAGGAGGGGAAAATAATAATAAGACATAAGAATATCACATATTACATTTAATCCATGGTTATTATGTATTACCCACGTAAAGGCATACAACACTAATCATAGTACCTCGGGATGATATTTATTCATCATAAGTAGCAGAAAACGTAACTGTTAAGTAGGAGGGCACATACCTCTGCACTTCCCCATTGTGCGCACCAGGGGTCACCTTTCGCCTTTGGAAACTGCCCAACAACGAGACTCCGCCCCCAAGCGAGCAGCTGGCCTGCGAATGGTCAGCTTGTGCCTCTTGGACGGCCAACCGAGGGAGAGTGGGCGTGGCACCTCTTCACATAATTTCCCGCTCCAGCCTACTTGCTCCGCCCTACATCGCTGTCCGCGGTAGGAGGAAGGCGTGCCCTTTTCCTGGTATCTGGAGTTTAGACCGCGCCCCCAGCTTTGGTCTGGCGTCCACGACCCGTCCACGCCCCCCCTGCCGGTGGTACTGTTGAGGGAAAGCCACGCCTTCTTGTAGAGTAAGACCCATGTGTATGCATATTTACCCGCCCCCTTTATGATGTCATAGAGGTAAACGGAGCACGATGCCGTGATTGGGGTTCGCTGACATCGTTCAGTCAAATGAGGGGATTGGCTTCCGAGCTCAGAGGCCCGCCCCTTTCCCTTGTCATAGATTACAGAGGCGTGTCACAGCAGCACGCGCAGGCTCCGCCCTCTGGTACGGAGATGCCGCTGCTGCTGGCTGCTACCGCCGCTGCCTGCTGCTGCTGCTGCTGCTGTGGGCTGCTACTGCTCTGCCTGCGGGGCTCGGGCAGGGGCCGCCGCCCGCCCTGGGGGTTCATGGCCCCTCCGACGAGGCTGCTCTTCCGGCTGGCGTGAGTGATTTGTGGGGAGCGGGCTGGAGAACGAGGGAAGGGAACGATCTAGGGGGGCCCTGCTCAAGAAGGTGGGGCGCAATTTAGAGGGGAGCTTGGGCAAAGGGATGGCAATGCACAAGGAAGGGGGGTGCGAAAAGGGGCACCCTATGCACAGGAGCGGGGAAGCAAACAGAAGGAGGTGTGATCTATGCACGGTGGGGTGGGGGTATGGTAGCAGAACAGGGAGTCATGCATAAGGAAAAGGGTGCATGCTCAAGAAGGTGGCATTCATATAAAAGGAGAGCTGTGCAAAGTAAAGGGGGCCGTGCAAAGAAAGACGAAAGCATGTGCAAGGGAGCATATTCTATGGGAGCATGTGGAGGACGTTGCACAGTCAAGAGGGGCATAAGAAGGGGGCGAGCATGCACGAGGAGGAAGCATTCATGCTGAAGTGGTCGGTGCCATAGTAAGAAAATGGGCCTGTGCAGAATAAGGGTGCAAGAAAGGTGACCGTGAAGCACGTGCAAGGGGAAGCATGGGGACATAACTCAACAGGGGAGGTGGGAGCAATGCATAAGAAGGGGAGCATGCTCACACAACCAGAAGTGTATTCATTTGTGAGCATGTGATTGCACAGACACGGTGGCATACAGGAGGAAGGGACCCTGCACAAGTAAAGGGGCACACCAGTCACAAGGGAGCTTTCTATGCACAATATGTGCATGGATTAGTATAGGCTAAACCAATGCCCAATGAAGGGGGCGCTTGTGCACGCATCATCATTTAGAACGCACAAGGAAGGGGCACTCTGTCAAAGGAAGAGCTCAGTGTGCACCAATTGCATAGGCGGCACTAGGACTGTGGGGTGCGCAGATTGTATGTACAGTGAAGCGGTCCATGCACACAAGGTGGTGGGAGGGGCTGAAATAATCAGCAATAAAGTGAACGCTGAACGAGGGAAGGACAGGACACCCTTTACGAGCAAATTCTACGTGCAAACAGTAGGACAGCGACGTTGGGAGTTGTTACACAAAGGAGTGGGTTCTTGCACAGCGATGTGGCCACGCGTCTAATGGCTCCATGGCATGTATACCGGGGAAGGGGAAGGCATGCACATGGAGTGCGAGGCCGGGCACGGCTGAGGAATTTGAGATGAATGCAGAATGGGGCATGCACAGGCGAGGGATTCTGTCTGTAGTGCACAGGGAGCACTGCCTCCAGTGCGGCTACTTGTACACTCTTGCGACATAGGCCGGTGGTAGGAGGTAGTTGTGTAATGGGTGTACTTTGCTATCTGCGTGCAATGGCAGTGCATGGTGCCAGAGTCCTTCCTGGTGTAGGGGAAACTGGCAGCATGCTATGTTATTGGCATTTGGATAGCGCACCGATTCCATCAGTATGGCATCGCAGCGCTTTCGTTAGTCTGGTGACAAGTGCGTGGATGTTGGAAACCATATTTTGACTGGTGTAGGGTCCCGCACGTGTGTCCCTCATAATCTCTCCAATGAACCATCCACTCTCCAAACCCCGCCGTCCCCTCTCCCCGAGGTCGCAAAGATGCATCACATATTCGCGTGGAATGTACCACGGCAGGCATGAGGTACGGCAGTCATTTAGCAAGGGTTGTAACTGCGCCCTCTTCTGCAGCCGGATCTTCCTGGCAGCACCCTGGCATGTCGAGCAAGAGAACCCTGTTGCCATTATTGGCAGCTGATTGGCAAGTTCATCATCATCAGATATTTATTGGGTGGTATTTCACCTGGCTCAGGGTTTAAGAAGGGTATATTCCCTTTCTCGCTGGCAGGTACACTATGTTGAATATTTCCAGTTTCTTATATCTGTGGCACATATATTTCCTGCAGGGCTCTTGCTTGGCACGCAGGTTTCTGGTGGTCCCAGACATGGGCGTGCTTGGCCCTGGCTGGCCCCATGGCTGTCATTCACAACCTACTCTTAATAACAGTGTCCAAAGCTTCACTTTACACCCAGCGCATGGCTGGAGCCGGGCCTTGGGAAGCATCTGACCCGGAGACCCTTTGGCTCTGTGACTCAGGGGCCACCCCTGCGGTGGCCCTCCCACTTCGCTTCTTTCTCTGCTCTCTTGTAATCCGGGAATTGTTGCAAAATTACAGTGACCAGAACTCAAAGACAAACCCCATGACTGATTGAACCGGGCGTGAACTCGGAGATCACTCTGCGCAGCTCGTGCTCTCCCGAGTGGCATTTGTTCTATCGACAGTGAAGAGATGAAAGTCTGAGTCGGCCCAGATTACACCTGATCTCCGCCGCGGCGGTCCAGCCTGCTCTCGTGCACCCTTTAGATTAGGGTGTCATTAATAACGTGCTGCAGATTTTGGGGAGGCTGGGGAAGGTGGTGCGGTGTGTGCAGCAAAGGAGCTTTTGCTTTTCGAGATATTTCTAATAGAATTATGACACCTCGCCTATCATTGATTTTTGCAATATTTTAATAACCAACGCCTGTTTTTTTTTATAGCAAAAAAAATCGATGACAATGTCGTAATCGATATACGAAGAGTCCATTTAAATGTGATGTGGATATACAGATGCCTCTCAAGGGTGTTCAACAATAATAGATCAAAACAATGAGAAATACCCCTCAAACCAAGGGGACAAGAGGGTACAAACCAAAACCCACAAACTTTTCCCCCCGGATAAAAAACGAATTTTCCGGGCAATCGCACACTCATCAATCACAACACATCCAATCCAACCAAGTACCACAAAAGTTTGGAAAAATATATATGGCTTTAATAATGTTTGTTTAAAAATTCATACTTTTCAAATTTCATATACATAAAAACACACAAACGTAACAAATACGAAAAAAAGGGGAGAGTTTCCAAGGCGATCCAATTTGTCTTTTACGATGAGAGCACTCCTACTTTTAGTGCCAATGAATCTCTAGGAGTACATTCAATAACATATAGATATCATTCATGCACTGTAGGTCGTGCTTTCAATTCCGTCTACGCGTTTCGGTGGCACCGACATGTAAATACCACCTTCTTCAGGACTTGCATATGAATATTTCCTCCCAAATTATATCTCATTTGCAGTTGTCCCACGACCCGCATGCCCCACGTAATCACTTTCTGCTTATCCAGTCTCTGCACTTAGTGGTCAACGCTTCCTTAATGTGCCTGAGATATCTCCAGACTATCGTCTGGGGTCACCATCAAAACTATGTTGGTCAGGGAATTGCTGAAATAAGTCAGTTTGGTCAATGGGCCCTCACAGTGGGATAGTCCTTCAACTCTGTGAGATTGCAGTTGTGGAATATCTCAACTCTTCATAATCCACTCTACATGGCAGTTAAAAGGTACTTCACTTCAGTTGCCTCCCAATATTAGCGTACTACACCTTGAAACCCCCTTTGTCAAACGACAAATGCGGCCGCCCGGTCTGTGCTTCTGATCGTATAGCTATATGTTATTGAATGTACTCCTAGAGATCCAGTGACACAAAAAGTAGAAGTGATCTTATTGTAAAAGACAAATTAGATCTTCTTGGAAACTCTCCCCTTTGTGTCGTATATATTGTCTGTGTATTTGTTTTTATGCATATAAAATTTTAAATGTATGAATTTTGGTGTTCAAATATTTTATTGTATTTGGATAAAAAGAAGTACAGTTTCAAAACAGCAGCGATACATAAATATCAGAGATTGATGCATACAAGTACGAAGTTAAAAAGTTAAAAAGAGTTACATGACAAACAGTAAAGCTGTATATATTTTTTTCAGACTTCTGTGTATTTGGTTGGATTGGACATGTTGTTGTGATTGCTCAGAAAATTAGTTTTTTACCTGGGGGAAAGTTTGTGGTTTTTGTTTTGTTCAACAATCATAAACGGGTTTTGCCCTGTTTGGTATGTTATGTGTATTTGTAGAGCGCATAATTCTCCCGGAAGGGTATTGAGGCCCTCATAGAGGAGCAGTCTGGGCCGAGCCGTTGCCTGGCCGAGGTGAAGAGCCAGGTCATCAGCTTCTTGTGGAACTCAAGAACTGAGGAGATGGCCCTGATGTGCAGGGGCATGTCGTTCCTGACTTTAGGAGCTAGGTAGAAGAAAGCACGACTGCTGGTCCTGGTGCTGTGTATGTGGGGGATGTGTGTGAGTAGGTGTCTGGTAAGTTTTTGAAGCTGATGTGGTGGTTGAGGTATGCAGGGCCTATGTTGTGTAAGGCTTTGAATGTGTATACAAGTTTGGAGAGAGTTCGTTTGTGCATGGGGAACCAGTGGAATTCTAAGGTGCGGGTTGATATTCGTTCAGGGTGGCAGGTTGAGTGTGAGTCTGGCTGCTGAGTTCTGTGTGGTCTGGCGTCGCCTGGTCAGTTGAGTGTTGATTCCAGCATAGAGTGCTTTGTTGTAGTCCCGTTTGCTGGTGATGAGGGTTCGGAGAATGGTTTTGTGAGTGTTCTTTAGTGTGTGGAAGCAGGAGACAGAGACTGCGTTCACTTGGCCGTTCATGTTGAATTGGTTGTCGATGACTGTCCAAAGGTTCTTGGCTTGAGTTGTCGGAGAGGAGTGGGTCCGATTTCCGCAGGCCACCGTGCAGAGTCCTACAGCGACCTGTTTCTGCATAAGATCGCAATTTGCGTCTTGTCAATGTTTAGCTTGAGGCAGTTGGTGCTTATTAGTGTTAGAGGCTTTATAAGTAATTAGGGTTTAGGAGCAATACATGGGGATTCGTGGGGAGGAAGAATGTCTTTGTTGCCTTATGAAACATAAAGGATGCACTCCCACGGGGTGGTTGGCTCCCTGAGATGGGGGAGTGGGTGGTCCCATTGGTTCTGCAGGGGTGAGCTATGGGGGGATGGTGGCTGGCTCCATTCGCCCTGCAGGTCTGGTTGGCTCCCGGATCTCTTGGTGATGGCTGGGTCATTGTGTCTCAAGGGGTAACTGGCCCCCTCAGTTCTGGGGGTAGCTAGTCCCATAGGCCCCACAGGGGTGTTCGGTTCCCAGGGCTCTGTGCTGTTTGCTGTTTCCTTGGCCCCTGCAGCTCAGCAGTTGTTAGCTTTCATTGCTCTTAGATTTGTGGTGACAGTACAGGCCCAACAGGTTTTCTCGTGAGTCTGTCACACCTATAATTATGTCCTGTCATCTCCGTGCAACCCGACCCAGAGAGAGAGCATACTGGTGCTTTAACACCGGTATGCCGCAGGATATAATGGAGTTACGAGTGTATTGTGCACAGTCATATGAGTGCACTGCAGGAGTATGTGCAGGGTAGAGCAGGAGCCTGTGCAATGTATCTGTAGCGCGCAGCGATCAGTCTCTGCAGTGTATAGTAGTGGTCAGTGTCTCCACTGAGGAGGCAGCTTCACCAATCGGTGGCCACTACAGCATGGGGTTCTCCAGATGATTTTGCCATCAGCTAATCAATCTTTACCAAGACCCATCAAACGATAATCGATTGGAATTGTCCCTCCTGTGGTACAGCAGAAGACACCGAAGCACACACAATCTTCTTTTGTTCGGCATATAAAAGAGTAAGACAAAAGTGGATAGTATAGATTTGCAGGAACCACCTAGAGGTCCTTAGAATACTGAAATACGATCTCCATCACGCGATAGTATTCACAGTATCTAGATATCTCTTTTCCATATGGTGTGTTAGGGAAAGGTTCCTAGGATAAGGGATGGACATCTCACATTGATCAGAATAGAGGGCTTCCTTGGTGATGAAGACTAGGCCTATGCTGATGTGGCACTTGATTTTGATACTATGTGCAGGGAGTCAAGAAAGTAACCAATCCTATTTAAAGAGTAGTAAGCACCCTGGGGCAGCGTACCAGAGATGCAGTGCGGACAAGGTAAAAATCTAAGGTTTCCTACAAACAGCGAGGAAAATGAAAGAAAGCCCAAAAGATAGAGGCAGAATGTCCCGGTTCTCCTTACCTGATGACAAAGAACGCCATAAACGCCAAGCCGGAACTGATACCAGGGTCGCCGTCATTTCGTGCGGGGTCCGGACACAGAGTCTACGCACAACGGAAGGGAGCTCTTAAGATGTGCTCATGACCCGGAAGTAAAAAGTTTCCGGAAACAAGATAACCTTCGAAACTGGTAGAAAAGGCGGCAGCCATATTAGAGTGGGGAGCCCGAATGAAAGATAAGAATAAAAATATATGTGCTAAGTCGCCTAATAAGGCCAACAGAGAATTCAACCTACTTGAAAGGAAAAAACTAAAACAAAAAAAATGAATAAAAAAACGGAAAATGGGTACAGAAAAATATGAGAAGAACACACAATACCCTGATAAAAAAAGGTCAGAGACCGTGAGCCACATGTCTCGAAAATAGAAAAAGAGGATTGAATTATTGGCATCGTTCAGGTGGGACGCCGGTGAGACACGGGGTCTCCACTAGTGAATGGGGGAAAAAAGGAAGATCTGCCCATAGAGAGGGTGGAACAACCTGATAATAAGAAATAGGTGGGGGAAAATATAAAGGTAGGGGAATTATATGGCACTCTCCCATGGGGTTTGTTCATTAAGTATGTGTGGCACGGTTTGTCCGTGTCGCAAAGGAGATGCACAGCTGTATGCACATATGTCGAAAATATTCACTCGTACTCCATATTTTTACCAAGTTTGTCCAAATTTATTCCAATGTATAGTCAATTTTTCACCATCACGTCAGAGACACAAAATTTCTGTGTTTTATGCGTCTTCAATACTCTGAGAATGCCCATCCAGGCTTATCCACAGGCAATTACTTGAAATTTCATGGTTCCCAAACATTTAAGTCTACCCAATGCATTTCGGTCCAAGCGACCTTCTTCGGGGTATCTATGGTATTAAAAACATGTTTCAATGAACGTGTACACTAAACAATTCTAATACGCATTAACTTTACAAAAGCCTTTTACCCCACACACCCCTTTATAACCTTAAAAAATATAACTGTAATGTGTATATGACTTTTAAACACGATATTCACTTCCCCATCCTCCACGCTTTAACGCTCCCGCTGAAACTGCCCAAGTTCACATTACACATAGCTGAATGTGCCCTCCTTGTAAACATCGCGCTCAAGCCATTTCAAAAATACAAGATAAAATCAAACTACTGTGACCCCTGCTCCCCAACGAATATCCTTTCAAAACTCCAAGTGCCTACTCCCTTAAACAAACTCTAAATCCCTGTGCATACCTGCTACAAACATCCTGAATTTCAACCGACATAACCTCCACGTCTCCGTCCAGCTGGCTTTCTAATCATGCTGCTTCCAACGTGACTGCTTTTAACCTTATCTGTGTTTGAAACCTTATCACGTGTTATCTGTGCCTCACTTTTTTTCTTAAAGTGCCCCCTACCACTAAATCCCTCAAGTCACCGAAAACAAACCCACACTGCCATGATCGCCTCGTTCCCCATGTTCATCATTAATCAACAAAATAATAATGTGAATAACTTTATCACCCCCCCGGTCATCGAAAAGTAAATAAACATAATTAAACAGCGTGATACAATTACATAACTTAAAAAATAACTCAAAAGTCCATTGTAAATTCATCCGGAAATAAGTGCACCTTCACGTTCTGTGGAAAAAGTCTCTGACGTGCAAATATAGCTGTCACAATTTTGCTCTGTGTCCAGTTTCTCAACGGGGTGCTAACAGGGTTTGGAACGAGAGTTAATGATACTTCAATGGATTGAACCTGAAGCACACCCTTATCTTTTGATTGCTCCAACTTAATTCTCTTTTTGTAGTTTAGCGTGCAAGACTCCGACGCGCTCCGTCCCAAAAAAGCGCCTGACGTAATTCATGAGTATGTGTGGCACGGTTTGTCCGTGTCGCAAAGGAGATGCACAGCTGTATGCACATATGTCGAAAATATTCACTCGTACTCCATATTTTTACCAAGTTTGTCCAAATTTATTCCAATGTATAGTCAATTTTTCACCATCACGTCAGAGACACAAAATTTCTGTGTTTTATGCGTCTTCAATACTCTGAGAATGCCCATCCAGGCTTATCCACAGGCAATTACTTGAAATTTCATGGTTCCCAAACATTTAAGTCTACCCAATGCATTTCGGTCCAAGCGACCTTCTTCGGGGGTATCTATGGTATTAAAAACATGTTTCAATGAACGTGTACACTAAACAATTCTAATACGCATTAACTTTACAAAAGCCTTTTACCCCACACACCCCTTTATAACCTTAAAAAATATCGCGCTCAAGCCATTTCAAAAATACAAGATAAAATCAAACTACTGTGACCCCTGCTCCCCAACGAATATCCTTTCAAAACTCCAGACGGAGACGTGGAGGTTATGTCGGTTGAAATTCAGGATGTTTGTAGCAGGTATGCACAGGGATTTAGAGTTTGTTTAAGGGAGTAGGCACTTGGAGTTTTGAAAGGATATTCGTTGGGGAGCAGGGGTCACAGTAGTTTGATTTTATCTTGTATTTTTGAAATGGCTTGAGCGCGATGTTTACAAGGAGGGCACATTCAGCTATGTGTAATGTGAACTTGGGCAGTTTCAGCGGGGAGCGTTAAAGCGTGGAGGATGGGGAAGTGAATATCGTGTTTAAAAGTCATATACACATTACAGTTATATTTTTTAAGGTTATAAAGGGGTGTGTGGGGTAAAAGGCTTTTGTAAAGTTAATGCGTATTAGAATTGTTTAGTGTACACGTTCATTGAAACATGTTTTTAATACCATAGATACCCCCGAAGAAGGTCGCTTGGACCGAAATGCATTGGGTAGACTTAAATGTTTGGGAACCATGAAATTTCAAGTAATTGCCTGTGGATAAGCCTGGATGGGCATTCTCAGAGTATTGAAGACGCATAAAACACAGAAATTTTGTGTCTCTGACGTGATGGTGAAAAATTGACTATACATTGGAATAAATTTGGACAAACTTGGTAAAAATATGGAGTACGAGTGAATATTTTCGACATATGTCCATACAGCTGTGCATCTCCTTTGCGACACGGACAAACCGTGCCACACATACTCATGAATTACGTCAGGCGCTTTTTTTGGGACGGAGCGCGACAGAGTCTTGCACGCTAAACTACAAAAAGAGAATTAAGTTGGAGCAATCAAAAGATAAGGGTGTGCTTCAGGTTCAATCCATTGAAGTTTGTTCATTAAGGCCATTCTTTTGGGTTTTGAGGGTAAGGATAAAAGAAAAAACCTCACGTTTTTTTACGAATGGCAACTGTGTCCTTTCCTTCCTGAGGTACTATTTTCTCTATGATGGTCCATGCAGCCCCCAAGCTAACCCCCTTGATTTGTTGATACAGGTCCCCATTAAATTAAAAAAATTCTCATTGAGGACTATGTCCAAACAATCAAGGATGAAGTCATGATTGCTGCTGTGTTCTCTTTGGAGGACCTCACGTATCACCATCATTGCGTCATTCTCTGGGATATTGGTATAGAGGGCCTCCAGATCCATCGTGACCAAAAGTTCACTCAGATCATTTAAGGGGAGGCCCTTTATTTTGGAGATGAAATGACCTGTATCCTTCACATAAGATGGTAGGTTGTGCACAATGGGTTTCAGAAACACATCAATGTATTTGGAGAGGGGTTCAGTGGCCGCCCCAATAGTAGAGACAGTGGGTCTTAGAGGGGGAGCCAACTCATCTTTGTGCGTTTTTGGTACACCATAGATGATCGGTGTACGAGTATGAATGGGGGTAAGAAATTCTGCCTCTTTTTCACAGATAATCCCCCTTGAAGCAGCTTGTTCCACTAGATTGGCTATCCTTTTTTTGAGCATAGTTTCTTGATCATTTATTATCTTTTTATAATACCTCAGGGATCCCAGCATCTCTCTCATTTTCATCTTATATTGGTCTGTATCGAAAATAACAATGCCACCTCCCTTGTCGCAGGGTTTAATAGTACTACTCTCACTGGACTTAGGTTGTTTGAGGGCCGTATTCTCTTCTTTGGACATATTGTACGGAGGTCTAGGGACAAATCCGGTGACTTGTTGGACCTTGGATATAACCGCCTTTTCAAATATCTCCACTTCCGGCCCCAGCTGGTCCAGGCTAGGGATAAAGTTGGATGGAAGTTTTAGTCCCGAAATATTGGGATCCACTTTAGTTTCTCTCATCATGAAGAATTTTTGGAGTCTAATTCTACGAAAGAATGAGAACAGGTCCTTCATGAGTTCAAATCTGTTGATGGTGGTAGTTGGAACAAATGTCAGGCCTTTTGTGAGGAGTGCTTCAGTGTTGGCATCAATTACTCCAGACGATAAGTTAAATACCGGAATGGTACTTAGGTTCTGGAGTACTGTTGGCTCCTGGTTTGCATGTATTTCTGGGGTTGATCCGACTCCTGATAGTAGCCAACAATAAGAGTATACCAAGTAGCATTGGAGGGGCAGGGGTTATTAGATGGGTAGTGGTCTCCTCCGCACCAGACATCCACTGCCTCAAACACTGCCTGCACCTTACCCACACCTGGCTGCACAGCACGAGCCGAGGATCAACCCAACCAACACAGAATTCCCGTTGTTTGCCAAGAACAGCAAGCAAGATACAGTACAAACCTGGCTGAATCAAATGAACGTTGACAGCTTCGAATCCCAACTTTCACTGAATGCCGAGTCACTTGGACTCACCCTGGACACCAACCTCGCCCTCCAGTAACACATTGCCAAATAAACAAAGCCAGTCTGGTACCAGCCCCCTACTCAATAAAGTGAAAGGGTTAATCTCAGAACTGTTGTTCAAGTCCTTGTACTCTCACATTCGGAAGATGGAAACGTAACGCTCCATGGCGTCTCCGACTCCACACTGGCCTCGACCACCGACATTTTACACTCCTCACCATGCACGTCTCATCCTTGGCCTGAAGAAATATGATCACATCACCCTCACCTGGATCACATCCCCCTCGCCTCATCAGCCCTTGGCGCCTTTGCTAGCCCTCATCATCTTCAAAACTATTGGCATCATTTACAAAGCCATCACAACCAGAACCCCAGCTTATCTTTCCCTGGTGGTTCTGGCACACACAGAGCCAGGACACCATCAGACTGCAAACTAGGAAGAGTCAAAAAGAAAAAAGCAAGGCAGGAGGGCACGCAGGATCTGAAACAACATCCTGTATCCATCAGGACGCCACCAATGCTCCTGCAATAAAGGAAACAATGAAAGAGGCCCCTCTTTAAAGAACCCTACATCACAGTGCATTAACAGTCCACCCCCCAGATACCTCTCCCATCTTCGCTCACTTTACGCCTGTCTTTGACCCTGTGCAGTGCTCCCTTACCTGTAGGCCAGGTTTGCGTTATAAAAAAATATATATACATACATGATCTCTACCCAGGGGCAGGTGCGTGAGTGCTATAAAACGCTTTGAGGTGTCGTATGCATAGGCTCCCATGCAGTGAATTGAGCTGGCCTCTGAGTGAACATGTCTAATGTAGACATTTGTGTATAACCCTGGGGCACGGGTTCAAATACTAACTGAGCCAGGGTGCCATCTTCCGAGGACAGTACCCAGACTAGCAGCGCACGAATCGTCCGCAGCTCCATGTAATTATGTTAATATTCCAGGCAGTGCACAGGGGGCTGAGTCTCCAGTGTACAGAGCACGAGATGCGTGTATGTAGTTTTTAACGGGGTTCTTTCGGGGTCTTGTGCGCAGAGGAAGGGCGCAAGAGTGTGCATTCTACAGCTTGTGTGTGCACAGGCGTGCGTGCAACGCAAGCACCAGACAAGGAGCTGCGTTGTGTGTGTGTGTGTAATATACATATATGATCATCTTCATTAGGATCGCTGCATTCAAAGAATGTCCATGTCTTCATTTCCCAATTAACCGCGTAAAGTGGTTCCCAATCTGTGCGCCGCGGCGCCCCAGTGCCCGTCAAGACTAGCCAGGGACCCACGTACCAAGCACACCGTGGGGAGCTGCCATGAATTTGTCTGTTAAGGATGTCTTTTTGAAGCCCAGAGCTCCAGGTTCACTCCCCCAGCTCTCACTGACCAGTCTGTGACAGGGGAATATTCAGCCAGTCCGCTGAGGCAGATGAAAGATAGCATTTCAGTTAGGAGTGCAGTTATGTCACAGCCTCGTTATTTGTGATGCTCTGGGGCGCTTGTCTCCAGTTAGCACCAAAGAAAACTAATGAATCCACAAATACCAGTTGCATGCAAAGCTATAAAAACAAACACAGGCTATCTGAAGTGTTTAATATTCAAAAAAAGCTTTGGAGGCCTGACGTCCGCAGAGTTCAATGGAGGTTAATGTTCGAGTTCATTCCAATTGCAGAAGAAGTGGATATTTTGACGCTTATTTCACTAAAAACAAACGAAAATATGCACAAGTAACTGTCCCAGTCGGAAGCAGAAGACCAGAAGCACATGGCATTGGGCAAGTTCAAAGTCAACAGGACGGTGGTTTAAACTCGGGTTTCCAGCCTCAGCCTTCAGGGCTGATGGACATCTTTGTTTTCCAAGGATGCTGCCTCTCCTTGAATGTTCGTAGTAAGTCCTTGCCTGTCCCTGCTGCACACGTCTTATCTGATGGAGTCGAAGAGTAGTACAGACCGGTCAGCAGGAAACCTTGGGGGGTTTCACCCAGACCACAATGGCACAGTGTGCTCGGCGACTCATTTTGTCTCCTCGCTACTCGCGGGGCATGACGCACCAAAGTGCCTTGCATTTTCAAAGCCAGCACTGCTGATTTTACGAATGAAAAGTACCAATTTATAAGGCACTAAGGTGCATTAATTGCTGCAGAAGCTAGTAACATTATTCAGAATCTTAAGCCCCAGCATAGGGGCTAGTAACATTATTCAGAATCTTAAGCCCCAACATAGGGGCTAGTAACATTATTCAGAATCATAAGCCCCAGCAGAGGAGCTAGTAACATTATTCAGAATCTTAAGCCCCAGCATAGGGGCTAGTAACATTATTCAGAATAGTAAGCCCCAGCATAGGAGCTAGTAACATTATTCAGAATCGTAAGCCCCAGCAGAGGGGCTAGTAACATTATTCAGAATCTTAAGCCCCAGCAGAGGGGCTAGAAACATTATTCAGAATCTTAAGCCCCAGCATAGGAGCTAGTAACATTATTCAGAACCTTAAGCCCCAGCATAGGAGCTAGTAACATTATTCAGAATCTTAAGCCCCAGCAGAGGGGCTAGTAACATTATTCAGAATCTTAAGCCTCAGCATAGGAGCTAGTAACATTATTCAGAATCTTAAGCCCCAGCATAGGAGCTAGTAACATTATTCAGAACCTTAAGCCCCAGCAGAGGAGCTAGTAACATTATTCAGAATCTTAAGCCCCAGCAGAGGGGCTAGTAACATTATTCAGAATCATAAGCCCCAGCAGAGGAGCTAGTAACATTATTCAGAATCTTAAGCCCCAGCATAGGAGCTAGTAACATTATTCAGAATCTTAAGCCCCAGCATAGGAGCTAGTAACATTATTCAGAACCTTAAGCCCCAGCATAGGAGCTAGTAACATTATTCAGAATCTTAAGCCCCAGCAGAGGGGCTAGTAACATTATTCAGAATCTTAAGCCTCAGCATAGGAGCTAGAAACATTATTCAGAATCTTAAGCCCCAGCAGAGGGGCTAGTAACATTATTCAGAATCTTAAGCCCCAGCAGAGGGGCTAGTAACATTATTCAGAATCTTAAGCCCCAGCATAGGAGCTAGTAACATTATTCAGAACCTTAAGCCCCAGCAGAGGAGCTAGTAACATTATTCAGAATCTTAAGCCCCAGCAGAGGGGCTAGTAACATTATTCAGAATCATAAGCCCCAGCAGAGGAGCTAGTAACATTATTCAGAATCTTAAGCCCCAGCATAGGAGCTAGTAACATTATTCAGAATCTTAAGCCCCAGCAGAGGGGCTAGTAACATTATTCAGAATAGTAAGCCCCAGCATAGGAGCTAGTAACATTATTCAGAATCGTAAGCCCCAGCAGAGGGGCTAGTAACATTATTCAGAATCTTAAGCCCCAGCAGAGGGGCTAGTAACATTATTCAGAAACTTAAGCCCCAGCATAGGAGCTAGTAACATTATTCAGAACCTTAAGCCCCAGCATAGGAGCTAGTAACATTATTCAGAATCTTAAGCCCCAGCAGAGGGGCTAGTAACATTATTCAGAATCTTAAGCCTCAGCATAGGAGCTAGTAACATTATTCAGAATCTTAAGCCCCAGCATAGGAGCTAGTAACATTATTCAGAACCTTAAGCCCCAGCAGAGGAGCTAGTAACATTATTCAGAATCTTAAGCCCCAGCAGAGGGGCTAGTAACATTATTCAGAATCATAAGCCCCAGCAGAGGAGCTAGTAACATTATTCAGAATCTTAAGCCCCAGCATAGGAGCTAGTAACATTATTCAGAATCTTAAGCCCCAGCATAGGAGCTAGTAACATTATTCAGAACCTTAAGCCCCAGCATAGGAGCTAGTAACATTATTCAGAATCTTAAGCCCCAGCAGAGGGGCTAGTAACATTATTCAGAATCTTAAGCCTCAGCATAGGAGCTAGAAACATTATTCAGAATCTTAAGCCCCAGCAGAGGGGCTAGTAACATTATTCAGAATCTTAAGCCCCAGCATAGGGGCTAGTAACATTATTCAGAATCTTAAGCCCCAGCATAGGAGCTAGTAACATTATTCAGAACCTTAAGCCCCAGCAGAGGAGCTAGTAACATTATTCAGTATCTTAAGCCCCAGCAGAGGGGCTAGTAACATTATTCAGAATCATAAGCCCCAGCAGAGGAGCTAGTAACATTATTCAGAATCTTAAGCCCCAGCATAGGAGCTAGTAACATTATTCAGAATCTTAAGCCCCAGCAGAGGGGCTAGTAACATCGTTCAGAATCTTAAGCCCCAGCATAGGAGCTAGTAATATTATTCAGAATCTTAAGCCCCAGCAGAGGAGCTAGTAACATTATTCAGAATCTTAAGCCCCAGCAGAGGGGCTAGAAACATTATTCAGAATCTTAAGCCCCAGCATAGGAGCTAGTAACATTATTCAGAATCATAAGCCCCAGCATAGGAGCTAGTAACATTATTCAGAATCTTAAGCCCCAGCATAGGAGCTAGTAACATTATTCAGAATCTTAAGCCCCAGCAGAGGAGCTAGTAACATTATTCAGAATCTTAAGCCCCAGCAGAGGAGCTAGTAACATTATTCAGAATCTTAAGCCCCAGCATAGGAGCTAGTAACATTATTCAGAATCTTAAGCCCCAGCAGAGGGGCTAGTAACATTATTCAGAATCTTAAGCCCCAGCATAGGAGCTAGTAACATTATTCAGAATCTTAAGCCCCAGCATAGGAGCTAGTAACATTATTCAGAATCTTAAGCCCCAGCAGAGGGGCTAGTAACATTATTCAGAATCTTAAGCCCCAGCATGGGAGCTAGTAACATTACTCAGATTCTAAGGCCCCGGCCCAGGAGCTAGTAACATTGTTCAGAAACGTAGGCCCCGGAGCTAGTAACATTTTTCAGACTCTTAGGCCCTGGCCCAGGAGCTTGTAACGTTGTTCAGAAACTTAGGCCCTGGCACAGCAGCTGGTAACATTATTCAGAATCTTAAGTCCCCGCATAAGAGCTAGTAATATTACTCAGACTCTTAGGTCTCGACACAGAAGCTAGTAACATTATTTAGAATCTTAGGCCCCGGAGCTAGTAACATTATTCAGAATCTTAAGCCCCAGCATAGGAGCTAGTAACATTATTCAGAATCTTAAGCCCCAGCATAGGAGCTAGTAACATTATTCAGAATCTTAAGCCCCAGCAGAGGGGCTAGTAACATTATTCAGAATCTTAAGCCCCAGCATAGGAGCTAGTAACATTATTCAGAATCTTAAGCCCCAGCAGAGGGGCTAGTAACATTATTCAGAATCTTAAGCCCCAGCATAGGAGCTAGTAACATTATTCAGAATCTTAAGCCCCAGCATAGGAGCTAGTAACATTATTCAGAATCTTAAGCCCCAGCAGAGGGGCTAGTAACATTATTCAGAATCTTAAGCCTCAGCATAGGAGCTAGTAACATTATTCAGAATCTTAAGCCCCAGCATAGGAGCTAGTAACATTATTCAGAAACTTAAGCCCCAGCAGAGGGGCTAGTAACATTATTCAGAATCTTAAGCCCCAGCATGGGAGCTAGTAACATTACTCAGATTCTAAGGCCCCGGCCCAGGAGCTTGTAACATTGTTCAGAAACTTAGGCCCCGGCACAGCAGCTGGTAACATTATTCAGAATCTTAAGCCCCAGCATAGGAGCTAGTAACATCATTCAGAATCAGAGGCCCCGGCACAGGAGCTAGTAACATCATTCAGAATCCTAGGGCCCGGCACAGGAGCTGGTAACATCATTCATTATCTTAGGCCCCGGCACAGGAGCTAGTAACATCATTCAGAATCTTAGGCCCCGGCACAGGAGCTGGTAACATCATTCAGAATCTTAGGCCCCGGCACAGGAGCTGGTAACATCATTCAGAACCTGAGGCCCCGGCACAGGAGCTAGTAACATCATTCAGAATCCTAGGGCCCGGCACAGGAGCTAGTAACATCATTCAGAATCAGAGGCCCCGGCACAGGAGCTAGTAACATCATTCAGAATCAGAGGACCCGGCACAGGAGCTAGTAGCATCATTCAGAATCTTAGGCCCCGGCACAGGAGCTAGTAACATCATTCAGAATCTTAGGCCCCGGCACAGGAGCTAGTAACATCATTCAGAATCCTATGGGCCCGGCACAGGAGCTAGTAACATCATTCAGAATCCTAGGCCCCGGCACAGGAGCTAGTAACATCATTCAGAATCTTAGGCCCCGGCACAGGAGCTAGTAACATCATTCAGAATCTTAGGCCCCGGCACAGGAGCTAGTAACATCATTCAGAATCTTAAGCCCCGGCATAGGAGCTAGTAACATCATTCAGAATCTTAAGCCCCAGCAGAGGGGCTAGTAACATTATTCAGAATCTTAAGCCCCAGCATAGGAGCTAGTAACATTATTCAGAATCTTAAGCCCCAGCAGAGGGGCTAGTAACATTATTCAGAATCTTAAGCCCCAGCATAGGAGCTAGTAACATTATTCAGAATCTTAAGCCCCAGCATAGGAGCTAGTAACATTATTCAGAATCTTAAGCCCCAACAGAGGGGCTAGTAACATTATTCAGAATCTTAAGCCCCAGCATAGGAGCTAGTAACATTATTCAGAATCTTAAGCCCCAGCAGAGGGGCTAGTAACATTATTCAGAATCTTAAGCCCCAGCATAGGAGCTAGTAACATTATTCAGAATCTTAAGCCCCAGCATAGGAGCTAGTAACATTATTCAGAATCTTAAGCCCCAGCAGAGGGGCTAGTAACATTATTCAGAATCTTAAGCCTCAGCATAGGAGCTAGTAACATTATTCAGAATCTTAAGCCCCAGCATAGGAGCTAGTAACATTATTCAGAAACTTAAGCCCCAGCAGAGGGGCTAGTAACATTATTCAGAATCTTAAGCCCCAGCATGGGAAGCTAGTAACATTACTCAGATTCTAAGGCCCCGGCCCAGGAGCTTGTAACATTGTTCAGAAACTTAGGCCCCGGCACAGCAGCTGGTAACATTATTCAGAATCTTAAGCCCCAGCATAGGAGCTAGTAACATCATTCAGAATCAGAGGCCCCGGCACAGGAGCTAGTAACATCATTCAGAATCCTAGGGCCCGGCACAGGAGCTGGTAACATCATTCATTATCTTAGGCCCCGGCACAGGAGCTAGTAACATCATTCAGAATCTTAGGCCCCGGCACAGGAGCTGGTAACATCATTCAGAATCTTAGGCCCCGGCACAGGAGCTGGTAACATCATTCAGAACCTGAGGCCCCGGCACAGGAGCTAGTAACATCATTCAGAATCCTAGGGCCCGGCACAGGAGCTAGTAACATCATTCAGAATCAGAGGCCCCGGCACAGGAGCTAGTAACATCATTCAGAATCAGAGGCCCCGGCACAGGAGCTAGTAGCATCATTCAGAATCTTAGGCCCCGGCACAGGAGCTAGTAACATCATTCAGAATCTTAGGCCCCGGCACAGGAGCTAGTAACATCATTCAGAATCCTAGGGCCCGGCACAGGAGCTAGTAACATCATTCAGAATCCTAGGCCCCGGCACAGGAGCTAGTAACATCATTCAGAATCTTAGGCCCCGGCACAGGAGCTAGTAACATCATTCAGAATCTTAGGCCCCGGCACAGGAGCTAGTAACATCATTCAGAATCTTAAGCCCCGGCATAGGAGCTAGTAACATCATTCAGAATTTTAGGCCCCGGCACAGGAGCTAGTAACATCATTCAGAATCTTAGGCCCCGGCACAGGAGCTAGTAACATCATTCAGAATCTTAGGCCCCGGCACAGGAGCTAGTAACATCATTCAGAATCCTAGGGCCCGGCACAGGAGCTAGTAACATCATTCAGAATCAGAGGCCCCGGCACAGGAGCTAGTAACATCATTCAGAATCCTAGGGCCCGGCACAGGAGCTAGTAACATCATTCAGAATCCTAGGGCCCGGCACAGGAGCTAGTAACATCATTCAGAATCAGAGGCCCCGGCACAGGAGCTAGTAACATCATTCAGAATCTTAGGCCCCGGCACAGGAGCTAGTAACATCATTCAGAATCCTAGGGTCCGGCATAGGAGCTAGTAACATCATTCAGAATCTGAGGCCCCGGCACAGGCGCTAGTTACATCATTCAGAATCTGAGGCCCCGGCACAGGAGCTAGTAACATCATTCAGAATCCTAGGGCCCGGCACAGGAGCTAGTAACATCATTCAGAATCAGAGGCCCCGGCACAGGAGCTAGTAACATCATTCAGAATCAGAGGCCCCGGCACAGGAGCTAGTAACATCATTCAGAATCAGAGGCCCCGGCACAGGAGCTAGTAACATCATTCAGAATCAGAGGCCCCGGCACAGGAGCTAGTAACATCATTCAGAATCTTACGCCCCGGCACAGGAGCTAGTAACATCATTCAGAATCAGAGGCCCCGGCACAGGAGCTAGTAACATCATTCAGAATCAGAGGCCCCGGCACAGGAGCTAGTAACATCATTCAGAATCAGAGGCCCCGGCACAGGAGCTAGTAACATCATTCAGAATCAGAGGCCCCGGCACAGGAGCTAGTAACATCATTCAGAATCTTAAGCCCCGGCACAGGAGCTAGTAACATCATTCAGAATCAGAGGCCCCGGCACAGGAGCTAGTAACATCATTCAGAATCTGAGGCCCTGGCACAGGAGCTAGTAACATCATTCAGAATCTGAGGCCCTGGCACAGGAGCTAGTAACATCATTCAGAATCTGAGGCCCTGGCACAGGAGCTAGTAACATCATTCATTATCTTAGGCCCCGGCACAGGAGCTAGTAACATCATTCAGAATCTTAAGCCCCGGCACAGGAGCTAGTAACATCATTCAGAATCAGAGGCCCCGGCACAGGAGCTAGTAACATCATTCAGAATCAGAGGCCCCGGCACAGGAGCTAGTAACATCATTCAGAATCAGAGGCCCCGGCACAGGAGCTAGTAACATCATTCAGAATCTTAAGCCCCGGCACAGGAGCTAGTAACATCATTCAGAATCAGAGGCCCCGGCACAGGAGCTAGTAACATCATTCAGAATCAGAGGCCCCGGCACAGGAGCTAGTAACATCATTCAGAATCTGAGGCCCTGGCACAGGAGCTAGTAACATCATTCAGAATCAGAGGCCCCGGCACAGGAGCTAGTAACATCATTCAGAATCTGAGGCCCTGGCACAGGAGTTAGTAACATCATTCATTATCTTAGGCCCCGGCACAGCAGCTAGTAACATCATTCAGAATCTTAAGCCCCGGCACAGGAGCTAGTAACATCATTCAGAATCAGAGGCCCCGGCACAGGAGCTAGTAACATCATTCAGAATCAGAGGCCCCGGCACAGGAGCTAGTAGCATCATTCAGAATCAGAGGCCCCGGCACAGGAGCTAGTAACATCATTCAGAATCTTAGGCCCCGGCACAGGAGCTAGTAACATCATTCAGAATCTTAGGCCCCGGCACAGGAGCTAGTAACATCATTCAGAATCTTAAGCCCCGGCATAGGAGCTAGTAACATCATTCAGAATCTTAAGCCCCAGCAGAGGGGCTAGTAACATTATTCAGAATCTTGGGTCATGGCGCAGGGTCTAGTAACATCTTACGCGAGTATAAACCAGACATACTCCCCTTGGTACCCCTTCTGGTTCCAGTATCTGGTCTCACACTGGATTGAATCCCGGTTGCCATAACTCCGATGGGAGGCACTATTCTATATAGTGCATAGCATTTGCATGACCTATAGCCCTATACCGGGCAGGGCTGCCTCTATTGTCAACAAAAAACACCAACAACCTCTCTGCAGAAAATCATGCAAAGCAAGAATCGCGTAACTCCAGTGACCCTGCCTAGGGTGCTTTACTCCAGCGAGTGCTATTGATGCAGCATTGCTATATGAAGTGCTCATGGTACAGCAGTACTCCAGGGAGTGTGCGTGCCGCAGCTCTACTCCAGCGAGTGCTATTGATACAGCATTGCTATATGAAGTGCTCATGGTACAGCAGTACTCCAGGGAGTGTGCGTGCCGCAGCTCTACTCCAGCGAGTGCTATTGATGTAGCATTACTACATAGAGGGCTCATGGTACAGTAGTACTCCAGAGAGTGTGCGTGCCGCAGCTCTACTCTAGCGAGTGCTATTGATGTAGCATTACTACATAGAGGGCTCATGGTACAGTAGTACTCCAGAGAGTGTGCATGCCGTGGCTTTACTCCAGTGAGTGCTATTGATGTAGCATTACTACATAGAGTGCTTATGGTACAGTAGTACTCCAGGGAGTGCTCGTGCCGCAGCTCTACTCTAGCGAGTGCTATTGATGCAGCATTACTACATAGAGTGCTCATGGTACAGAAGTACTCCAGGGAGTGCTCGTGCCCCAGCTCTACTCCAGCGAGTGCTATTGATGCAGCATTACTACATAGAGTGCTCATGGTACAGTAGTACTCCAGGGAGTGCTCGTGCCGCAGCTCTACTCTAGCGAGTGCTATTGATGTAGCATTACTACATAGAGGGCTCATGGTACAGTAGTACTCCAGAGAGTGTGCATGCCGTGGCTTTACTCCAGGGAATGCTATTGATGTAGCATTACTACATAGAGGGCTCATGGTACAGTAGTACTCCAGAGAGTGTGCGTGCCGCAGCTCTACTCTAGCGAGTGCTATTGATGTAGCATTACTACATAGAGTGCTCATGGTACAGTAGTACTCCAGAGAGTGTGCGTGCCCCAGCTCTACTCCAGCGAGTGCTATTGATGCAGCATTACTACATAGAGTGCTCATGGTACAGAAGTACTCCAGGGAGTGCTCGTGCCCCAGCTCTACTCCAGCGAGTGCTATTGATGCAGCATTACTACATAGAGGGCTCATGGTACAGTAGTGCTCCTGGGAGTGCTCGTGCCGCAGCTCTATTCCAGCGAGTGCTATTGATGCAGCATTACTACATAGAGGGCTCATGGTACAGAAGTACTCCAGGGAGTGCTCGTGCCACAGCTCTACTCCAGCGAGTGCTATTGATGCAGCATTACTACATAGACTGCTGATAGTGCACCTATACTCCAGGGAATGCTCGTGCTGCTGCAATACTCCAGTGTGCTATTGATACAGCATTACTACATAGAGTGCTCATAGTACACCTATACTCCAGGGAATGCTCGTGCCGCTGCAATACTCCAGCGAGTGCTATTGATACAGCATTACTACATAGACTGCTGATAGTGCACCTATACTCCAGGGAATGCTCGTGCCGCTGCAATACTCCAGCGAGTGCTATTGATACAGCATTACTACATAGAGTGCTCATAGTACACCTATACTCCAGGGAATGCTTGTGCCGCTGCAATACTCCAGCGAGTGCTATTGATGCAACATTACTACATAGAGTGCTCATTGTGCAGAAGTACTCCAGGGAGTGCTCGTGCCCCAGCTCTACTCCAGCGAGTGCTATTGATGTAGCATTACTACATAGAGGGCTCATGGTACAGTAGTACTCCAGAGAGTGTGCGTGCCGTGGCTTTACTCCAGCGAGTGCTATTGATGTAGCATTACTACATAGAGTGCTCATAGTACACCTATACTCCAGGGAGTGCTCGTGCCCCAGCTCTACTCCAGCGAGTGCTATTGATGTAGCATTACTACATAGAAGGCTCATGGTACCGAAGTACTCCAGGGAGTGCTTGTGCTGCAGCTCTACTCCAGCGAGTGCTATTGATACAGCATTGCTATATGAAGTGCTCATGGTACAGCAGTACTCCAGGGAGTGCTCGTGCCCCAGCTCTACTCCAGCGAGTGCTATTGATGTAGCATTACTACATAGAGTGCTCATGGTACAGAAGTACTCCAGGGAGTGCTCGTGCCGCAGCTCTACTCTAGCGAGTGCTATTGATGTAGCATTACTACATAGAGGGCTCATGGTACAGTAGTACTCCAGAGAGTGTGCGTGCCGCAGCTCTACTCTAGCGAGTGCTATTGATGTAGCATTACTACATAGAGTGCTCATGGTACAGTAGTACTCCAGAGAGTGTGCCTGCCGCAGCTCTACTCCAGCGAGTGCTATTGATGTAGCATTACTACATAGAGTGCTCATGGTACAGTAATGCTCCAGGGAATGCTCGTGCCGCTGCAATACTCCAGCGAGTGCTATTGATGTGGCATTACTACATAGAGTGCTCATGGTACAGTAGTACTCCAGGGAGTGCTCGTGCCCCAGCTCTACTCCAGCGAGTGCTATTGATGTAGCATTACTACATGGAGTGCTCATGGTACAGTAGTACTCCAGAGAGTGTGCGTGCCGCTGCAATACTCCAGCGAGTGCTATTGATGTGGCATTACTACATAGAGTGCTCATAGTACAGTAGTACTCCAGGGAGTGCTCGTGCCCCAGCTCTACTCCAGCGAGTGCTATTGATGTAGCATTACTACATAGAGTGCTCATGGTACAGTAGTACTCCAGAGAGTGTGCGTGCCGCAGCTCTACTCTAGCGAGTGCTATTGATGTAGCATTACTACATAGAGGGCTCATGGTACCGTAGTACTCCAGAGAGTGTGCATGCAGTGGCTTTACTCCAGTGAGTGCTATTGATGTAGCATTAGTACATAGAGTGCTCATGGTACAGTAGTGCTCCAGGGAGTGCCCGTGCCGCAGCTCTACTCCAGCGAGTGCTATTGATGCAGCATTACTACATAGAGGGCTCATGGTACAGAAGTACTCCAGGGAGTGCTCGTGCCACAGCTCTACTCCAGCGAGTGCTATTGATGCAGCATTACTACATAGAGGGCTCATGGTACAGTAGTGCTCCTGGGAGTGCTCGTGCTGCAGCTCTACTCTAGCGAGTGCTATTGATGCAGCATTACTACATAGAGTGCTCATTGTGCAGAAGTACTCCAGGGAGTGCTCGTGCCCCAGCTCTACTCCAGCGAGTGCTATTGATGCAGCATTACTACATAGAGTGCTCATAGTACACCTATACTCCAGGGAATGCTCGTGCCGCTGCAATACTCCAGCGAGTGCTATTGATGTAGCATTACTACATAGAGTGCTCATAGTACACCTATACTCCAGGGAATGCTTGTGCCGCTGCAATACTCCAGCTAGTGCTATTGATGTAGCATTACTACATAGAGTGCTCATAGTACACCTATACTCCAGGGAATGCTCGTGCCGCAGCTCTACTCCAGCGAGTGCTATTGATGTAGCATTACTACATAGACTGCTCATAGTACACCTATACTCCAGGGAATGCTTGTGCCGCTGCAATACTCCAGCGAGTGCTATTGATGTAGCATTACTACATAGAGTGCTCATAGTACACCTGTACTCCAGGGAATGCTCGTGCCGCTGCAATACTCCAGCGAGTGCTATTGATGCAGCATTAGTACATAGAGTGCTCATGGTACAGTAATGCTCCAGGGAATGCTCGTGCCGCACCTCTACTCCAGCGAGTGCTATTGATGTAGCATTACTACATAGACTGCTCATAGTACACCTATACTCCAGGGAATGCTCGTGCCGCTGCAATACTCCAGCGAGTGCTATTGATGCAGCATTAGTACATATAGTGCTCATGGTACCGAAGTACTCCAGGGAGTGCTTGTGCTGCAGCTCTACTCCAGCTATTGATACAGCATTGCTATATGAAGTGCTCATGGTACAGTAGTACTCCAGGGAGTGCTCGTGCTGCAGCTCTACTCCAGCGAGTGCTATTTATACAGCATTGCTATATGAAGTGCTCATGGTACAGCAGTACTCCAGGGAGTGTGCGTGCCGCAGCTCTACTCCAGCGAGTGCTATTGATGTAGCATTACTACATAGAGGGCTCATGGTACAGTAGTACTCCAGGGAGTGCTCGTGCCGCTGCAATACTCCAGCGAGTGCTATTGATGCAGCATTACTATATGAAGTGCTCATGGTACAGTAGTACTCCAGGGAGTGCTTGTGCTGCAGCTCTACTCCAGCGAGTGCTATTTATACAGCATTGCTATATGAAGTGCTCATGGTACAGTAGTACTCCAAGGAGTGCTCGTGCTGCAGCATTACTCCAGTGTGTGCCAGTGGTATAATATCCCTCCAGTGATTGTCCATGATGCAATATTATATCCAATGAGTGCTTGTGGTGCCGCAATACTCAAGGGAGAGCTGATGATGTTGCATTACTTTGGAGAATTCCTGTAGTTCAGCATTACCCAAATAATTACCCCTGGTGCAGCATCAGTTCAGTTAATGTCAATAGTGAATCCGTACTCTGGTGAGAGTAGTACACATCTCCAGTAAATGCCCATGGTGCAGCATTACTCCAGTGAGTGCTGATGGTTCAGCATTACTCCAGTTATTGACCATGGTGCAGCATTACTCCAGTGTGTTCCCATGGTGCAGGATTACTTCACTGAGTGCCCGTGGTGCAGCCTTTCTCCAGTGAGAGCCCATGGTGCAGCATTACTCCAGTGTGTGCAAATGGTCCAGGATTACTCCACAAGTGCCTGTGGTGCAGTAGTACTTCAGTGTGTGCCTGTGGTGCAGCATTACTTCAGTGTGTGCCCGTGGTGCAGGATTACTCCAGTGAGTGCCCATGGTGCAGCATTACTCCAGTGAGTGCCTGTAGTGCAGCATTACGCCAGTGAGTGCCCGTGGTGCAGCATTACTCCAATGTGTGCCCGTGGTGCAGCATTACTCCAATGTGTGCCCGTGGTGCAGCATTACTCCAATGTGTGCCCGTGGTGCAGCATTACTCAATGTGTGCCCGTGGTGCAGCATTACTCCAATGTGTGCCCGTGGTGCAGCATTACTCCAATGTGTGCCCGTGGTGCAGCATTACTCCAATGTGTGCCCGTGGTGCAGCATTACTCCAATGTGTGCCTGTGGTGCAGCATTACTCCAATGTGTGCCCGTGGTGCAGCATTACTCCAATGTGTGCCCGTGGTGCAGCATTACTCCAATGTGTGCCCGTGGTGCAGCATTACTCCAATGTGTGCCCGTGGTGCAGCATTACTCCAATGTGTGCCCGTGGTGCAGCATTACTCCAATGTGTGCCCGTGGTGCAGCATTACTCCAATGTGTGCCCGTGGTGCAGCATTACTCCAATGTGTGCCCGTGGTGCAGCATTACTCCAATGTGTGCCCGTGGTGCAGCATTACTCCAATGTGTGCCCGTGGTGCAGCATTACTCCAATGTGTGCCCGTGGTGCAGCATTACTCCAATGTGTGTCCGTGGTGCAGCATTACTCCAATGTGTGCCCGTGGTGCAGCATTACTCCAATGTGTGCCCGTGGTGCAGCATTACTCATGTGAGTGCCCGTGGTGCAGCATTACTCCAGTGAGTGCTGATGGTGCAGCATTACTCCAGTGAGTGCACGTGGTGCATCATCTTTCCAGTGAGTGTCCATATGCATCACTCCAGTTAATGCCTACGGTGAAACCTTACTCCAGTGAGTCCACATGATGCAGCATTGCTATAAGAAATTCCTGTAGTGCAGTTTAGTCCATTGTTTGGCTGTGGTGCAGCATTACTCTAGGGCTTTCATGTAGTGCAGCATTACTTTGGTGAGTGCTCGTAGTGTAGCACTATTCCAGGGAGTTCCAATAGTATAGCATTACCCTTTGTCGGTTTCCGTTGTGTACCTTTATTCCAGGGAGTACGTGCAGCACAGCATTACTCCAGGAACCTTACTCCATTGAGCATCTGTGGTTATAGGCAGGCCCACTTGCATTGCTCCAGTGAATACCTGCGTTTGTGGGCTGGTCCAGGAGCCTGACTCCATGGAGTATCTGTGATTGTGGGCAGGCCCACGTGCATTACTCCATGGAGTATCTGTAGTTGTGGGCTGGCCCCGGAGACTTACTCCAGTGAGTGCTTGTGGGCAGGCCCAGGTGCATTACTTCATTGAGTATCTGTGGTTGTGGGCAGGCCCAGATGCCTTACTCCACTGAATATCTGTGTTTGTGGGCAGGCCCATCAGCCTTACTCCGAGGAGCATCTGTGGTTGTAGGCAGGCCCAGGTGCATTACTCCAGTGAATACCTGTGTTTGTGGGCTAGTCCAGGAGCCTTACTCCATGGAGTGTCTGTAGTTGTGGGCAGCCCCACGTACATTACTCCAGTGAATACCTGCATTTGTGAGCTGGTCTAGGAGACTTACTCCATGGAGTATCTGTGATTGTGGGCAGGCCCAGGTGCATTACTCCATGAAGTATCTGTGGTTGTGGGCAGGCCCCGATGCGTTACTCCAGTGAATCCCAGAGTCTGTGGCTGGCCCGCGAGCCTCAATCCATGGAGTATCTGTGGTTGTGGGCAGGCCCAGATGCCTGCATTAATCCAGTGAGTGCCTGTGTTTGTGGGCTAGCCCGCAAGCCTTACTCCATGGAGTATCTGTGGTTGTGGGCAGGCCCACGTGCATTACTCCAGTGAATACCTGCATTTGTGAGCTGGTCCAGGAGACTTACTCCATGGAGTATCTGTGATTGTGGGCAGGCCCAGGTGCATTACTCCATGGAGTATCTGTGGTTGTGGGCAGGCCCAGATGCGTTACTTTAGTGAATCCCTGAGTCTGTGGGCTGGCCCTTGAACCTCAATCCATGGAGTATCTGTGGTTGTGGGCAGGCCAGATGCCGGCGTTACTCCAGTGAGTTCCTGTGTTTGTGGGCAGGCCCAGGAGCCTTACTCCATGTAGTATCTGTGGTTGTGGGCAGGCCCAGATGCCTGCGTTACTCCAGTGAATCCCTGAGTCTGTGGGCTGGCCCGCGAGCCTCAATCCATGGAGTATCTGTGGTTGTGGGCAGGCCCAAGAGCCTTACTCCATGTAGTATATGTGGTTGTGGGCAGGCCCAGATGCCTGCGTTACTCCAGTGAATCCCCAAGTCTGTGGGCTGGCTCGCGAGCCTCAATCTATGGAGTATCTGTGGTTGTGGGCTGGGCCAGGAGCCTCAATCCATGGAGTATCTGTGGTTGTGGGCAGGCCCAGCTGCATTACTCCAGAGAGTGCCTGTGTCTGTGGGCTGGCCCGTGAGCCTTACTCCATGGAGTATCTGTGGTTGTGGGCAGGCCCACGTGCATTACTCCAGTGAATACCTGCATTTGTGGGCTGGTCCAGGAGACTTACTCCATTGAGTATCTGTGATTGTGGGCAGGCCCAGGTGCATTACTCCATGGAGTATCTTTGGTTGTGGCAGGCCCAGCTGCCTTACTCCAGAGAGGGCCTGTGTCTGTGGGCTGGCCCGCAAGCCTTACTCCATGGAGTATCTGTGGTTGTGGGCAGGCCCAGATGCCTGCGTTACTCCAGTGAATCCCCGAGTCTGTGGGCTGGCCCGCGAGCCTCAATCTATGGAGTATCTGTGGTTGTGGGCTGGGCCAGGAGCCTCAATCCATGGAGTATCTGTGGTTGTGGGCAGGCCTAGATGCCTGCGTTACTCCAGTGAGTGCATGTGTCTGTGGGCTGGCCCGTGAGCCTTACTCCATGGAGTATGTGTGGTTGTGGGCAGGCCCAGCTGCATTACTCCAGTGAGTGCCTGTGTCTGTGGGCTGGCCCGCGAGCCTTACTCCATGGAGTATCTGTGGTTGTGGGCAGGCCCAGCTGCATTACTCCAGTGAGTGCCTGTGTCTGTGGGCTGGCCCGCGAGCCTCAATCTATGGAGTATCTGTGGTTGTGGGCAGCGCCAGGAGCCTCAACCCATGTAGTATCTGTGGTTGTGGGCAGGCCCAGATGCCTGCGTTACTCCAGTGAATCCCCGAGTCTGTGGGCTGGCCCGCGAGCCTCAATCTATGGAGTATCTGTGGTTGTGGGCTGGGCCAGGAGCCTCATCCATGGAGTATCTGTGGTTGTGGGCAGGCCCAGATGCCTGCGTTACTCCAGTGAGTGCCTGTGTCTGTGGGCTGGCCCGTGAGCCTTACTCCATGGAGTATCTGTGGTTGTGGGCAGGCCCAGCTGCATTACTCCAGAGAGTGCCTGTGTCTGTGGGCTGGCCCGCGAGCCTTACTCCATGGAGTATCTGTGGTTGTGGGCAGGCCCACGTGCATTACTCCAGTGAATACCTGCATTTGTGAGCTGGTCCAGGAGACTTACTCCATGGAGTATCTGTGATTGTGGGCAGACCCAGGTGCATTACTCCATGTAGTGTCTGTGGTTGTGGGCAGGCCCAGATGCCTGCGTTACTCCAGTGAATTCCCGAGTCTGTGGGCTGGCCCGCGAGCCTCAATCCATGGAGTATCTGTGGTTGTGGGCAGGCCCAGATGCCTGCGTTACTCCAGTGAATCCCTGAGTCTGTGGGCTGGCCCGCGAGCCTCAATCTATGGAGTATCTGTCGTTGTGGGCTGGCCCGTGAGCCTTACTCCATGAAGTATCTGTGGTTGTGGGCAGGCCCAGCTGCATTACTCCAGTGAGTGCCTGTGTCTGTGGGCTGGCCCGCGAGCCTTACTCCATGGAGAATCTGTGGTTGTGGGCAGGCCCAGCTGGAGTAATGCTGTGGGCAGGCCCAGCTGGAGTAATGCTGGAGGCATTACTCCAGTGAGTGCCTGTGGGCTGGCCCGCGAGCCTCAATCCATGGAGTATCTGTGGTTGTGGGCAGGGCCAGGTGCCTCAACCCATGGAGTATCTGTGGTTGTGGGCAGGCCCAGATGCCTGCGTTACTCCAGTGAGTCCCTGTGTTTGTGGTCTGGGCCAGGAGCCTTACTCCATGGAGTATCTGTGGCTGTGGGCAGGCCCAGATGCCTGCGTTACTCCAGTGAGTCCCTGTGTTTGTGGTCTGGGCCAGGAGCCTTACTCCATGGAGTATCTGTGGCTGTGGGCAGGCCCAGATGCCTGCGTTAATCCAGTGAGTCCCTGTGTTTGTGGGCTAGCCCGCGAGCCTTACTCCATGGAGTATCTGTGGTTGTGGGCAGGCCCAGGTACATTACTCCATGGAGTATCTGTGATTGTGGGCAGGCTCAGATGCCTGCGTTAATCTAGTCAGTCCCTGTGTTTGTAGGCTAGCCCGCGAGCCTTACTCCATGGAGTATCTGTGGTTGTGGGCAGGCCCAGATGCCTGCGTTAATCCAGTCAGTCCCTGTGTTTGTGGGCTAGCCTGCGAGCCTTACTCCATGGAGTATCTGTGGTTGTGGGCAGGCCCAGATGCCTGCGTTAATCCAGTCAGTCCCTGTGTTTGTGGGCTAGCCTGCGAGCCTTACTCCATGGAGTATCTGTGGTTGTGGGCAGGCCCAGATGCGTTACTCCAGTGAATCCCCGAGTCTGTGGGCTGGCCCGCGAGCCTCAATGCATGTAGTATCTGTGGTTGTGGGCATGCCCAGATGCCTGCGTTACTCCAGTGAGTCCCTGTGTTTGTGGTCTGGGCCAGGAGCCTCAATCCATGGAGTATCTGTGGTTATGGGCAGGCCCAGGTGCATTACTCCATGGAGTATCTGTGATTGTGGGCAGGCCCAGATGCCTGCGTTAATCTAGTCAGTCCCTGTGTTTGTGGGCTAGCCCGCGAGCCTTACTCCATGGAGTATCTGTGGTTGTGGGCAGGCCCAGATGCCTGTGTTAATCCAGTCAGTCCCTGTGTTTGTGGGCTAGCCTGCAAGCCTTACTCCATGGAGTATCTGTGGTTGTGGGCAGGCCCAGATGCCTGCGTTACTCCAGTGAGTGCCTGTGTTTGTCAGCTGGCCCAGTAGCCTTACTCCATGGAGTATCTGTGGTTGTGGGCAGGCCCAGGTGCATTACTCCATGGAGTATCTGTGATTGTGGGCAGGCCCAGATGCCTGCGTTAATCCAGTCAGTCCCTGTGTTTGTGGGCTAGCCCGCGAGCCTTACTCCATGGAGTATCTGTGGTTGTGGGCAGGCCCAGATGCCTGCGTTAATCCAGTCAGTCCCTGTGGGCTAGCCTGCGAGCCTTACTCCATGGAGTATCTGTGGTTGTGGGCAGGCCCAGATGCGTTACTCCAGTGAATACCCGAGTCTGTGGCCTGGCCCGCGAGCCTCAATCCATGTAGTATCTGTGGTTGTGGGCAGGCCCAGATGCCTGCGTTACTCCAGTGAGTCCCTGTGTTTGTGGTCTGGGCCAGGAGCCTTCTTCCAGTGATTGTCCTCGGTGTTGTGATCCAGAAGCGTGGTGAACAGCCACTCGTGCAGACCTTACAAGGGAAGGTTAGATCTGGGTTGTGTCACGAGCAGGGTCCTCCTGTTTGTACCCCTGTCTCTGCGCAGTGGTGAGAGGCTGCTGTGCAAACACACAACCCTTGTGAAAGACCGGAAACCACCGGCTGTTTGCATAACTTTATTATCGGTGCTTTCAAAGGCGGCCCTTGGAGCTGGTGCCAGAGATCACTACGGCCAGGTGACGTCACTGCCCTCACCTACTCAGTACTAGGTTTTGTTGTTAGTGGAGGCTGTTAGTGCCTCCACCACGGTGCCAGGGGTTTCACGGTGCTATGAGCTTTTTTACTGCTGGGCTCTAGGCTATTTGCAGTCTTTGGATGGTCTTCTTCGAGCTGTGTCATTGCATTTTTTCAATGGTGCTTTGGGCTTCTTAAAGCAATGCTTTGGGCGTGTTACTGCTGTGCTGGGACTTACTACCACAGTACTATGGGCTTGTTACCGCAGTGCTACGGACATATTAGTGCAGTGCTGTGGACATATTACCGCAGTGCTATGTGCTTGTTACCGCAGTGCTATGGGCATATCACCGCAGTGCTATGGGCATATCACCGCAGTGCTATGGGCATATTACCGCAGTGCTATGGGCTTATCACCGCAGTGCTATGGGCTTATCACCGCAGGGCTTATCACCGCAGTGCTATGAACTTATCACCGCAGTGCTATGGGCATATTACCGCAGTGCTATGAGCTTATCACCGCAGTACTATGGGCTTGTTACTGCAGTGCTACGGACATATTACTGCAGTGCTGTGGACTTATTACCGCAGTGCTATGTGCATATTACCGCAGTGCTATGGGCTTATCCCCGCAGTGCTATGGGCTTATCCCCGCAGTGCTATGGGCATATCACCGCAGTGCTATGGGCATATCACCGCAGTGCTATGAGCTTATCACCGCAGTGCTATGGGCTTATCACCGCAGTGCTATGGGCTTATCACCGCAGTGCCATGGGCATATCACCGCAGTGCTATGGGCATATCACCGCAGTGCTATGGGCATATCACCGCAGTGCTATGGTCATATCACCGCAGTGCTATGGTCATATCACCGCAGTGCTATGGGCATATCACCGCAGTGCTATGGGCTTATCACCGCAGTACTCTGGGCTTATCACCGCAGTGCTCTGGGCTTATCACCGCAGTGCTATGGGCTTATCACCGCAGTGCTATAGGCTTATCACCGCAGTGCTCTGGGCTTATCACTGCAGTGCTCTGGGTTTGTCACCGCAGTGCTCTGGGCTTGTCACCGCAGTGCTCTGGGCTTGTCACCGCAGTGCTCTGGGCTTGTCACCGCAGTGCTCTGGGCTTATCACCGCAGTGCTCTGGGCTTATCACCGCAGTGCTCTGGGCTTATCACCGCAGTGCTATGGGCTTATCACCGCAGTGCTATGGGCATAGTACCGCAGTGCTCTGGGCTTGTTACCGCAGTGCTATGGGTTATCGCAGTGCTATGGGCATATTACCGCAGTGCTATGGACTTATTACCTCAGTCATATAAGTTTATTATCAAAGTGCTATTGGTTATTGCAGTGCTATGGGCATATTACCGCAATGCTATGGACTTATAACCTCAGTCATATGGGCTTATTACCGCAGTGCTATGGGCTTATTACCGCAGTGCTATGGGCTAAGTACCTCGTCATATGGGCTTATTACCGCAGTGCTATGTGAATATTACCGCAGTGCTATGGGCTTAATACCGCAGTGCTATGGGCATATTACCTCAGTTACATGGGCTTATTACCGCAGTACTGTTGGCTTTTTGCATCATGTACTTGCCTTGCACTTGGCCCCATCCGCCCACTTCTTCTTTCTTATAAAGCATTGGCCGGTACATTTCTCTGTTCTTCTTGTCGGATGTTGTACATGTGTCAGTATTGTACAGACTTACAGATGTAGTGATTTTGGTGGTGGTCTAGTCGGATAAATGTCTTGCTCAGCTGCATGACTGGTGGTCGCTTTTTTGTGTTTCAAATATTTGTAATACATTTTTTGCAAACATAAATATATATTCATTGTACATAGTTCTATTTGCCGCATAACAATTACACGGTTTGATGACTTAGTAGTAGGACAGGTGGTCTTTATAGAATGCCACGCATTTGTGCTTATAGTTATTCTTTTCAAACCCCCAACAAGTCTAAAATACTCTAATTATGCTTCAAGAGTTGGTCCTCTGGCCTTTTATAGTTAATGCTACAGATGCTCAGATTATCAGCAGTAGTTGGGATTGTCTAATTTTAAGGGCTTGTGTCATATTAAGTTATTCAGAGGCAGGAATGCACCTGACTGTCTCGGTAGAGGATCCAGTTGGAAACACAACTCTGTTACCAGCCAGGCCATGGGCAGATCTTGTGTGTTACAGACCAGTGGTGTGGCTAGCAATGTTGGAAGAAGATCTGTTCTCCATGTCTCTTCTGAGACATCTTTCATACATCAACCTGTCAATATTTCGGCAACAGGCTTGAAGTTCAAACCATGAGCCGTGATTGTGCCTCTCTAAGTTTAATACTACCTTCACATAAGCGAGACATGATCACCTTCAGACCAGGGTCCTTGCAGACATAGTACAATGCATGGCTCACTGGAGGCTCTTCCAGAGACCACATAAGATGGCGGATACACACTTGCTGGTTCCTCATCCAATATGGCTACTGAATACGACCACTTCAGTGGGAAGTGGGTGTTGTTCGGAGCCAGTAACTTCGGGATTTAATACCACTCAAGGCTCATATCTTTGGACCTCTGAACCCTTATACAGAGCACTTAAAGTTGCAGCTATATTGCTTATTAGTTCTTTGAACAAGATCGCCACTCAATGTGACCATGCCTGTGGAAAGCATATATAAACCATGTTACTTTGGTGTAGCGCTGCAGTATCTTCCTGAGAAACTCCTCGGGCAAGATGGAACGCAATTAGGATCCATAAGAAAAGAGCAAAAGGCTGCTTTATTAGAACTGGTTTGCAGTTAATCTCAAAACATTACAATAATAACAACCCCACCTCACTAATACAATATAATACCTTATCTCTTCCCACTGCAACCATTACAAACTTCCCCAGTCAACCAACGCCTACATCCGCTCCCCTCAAACATCCTTCCAACCACCATCCGTCTAACCTGCCCCAAACATTGCCTTCATGTGGTCCATCCTCTAAATTCCCCGGTGACACTCAAGCCTTTTGTCCTCGTGCCACAAAGAATGGTCTGACCAGGTGTTTTTCTGCCCCCCCCCTACACACACACTGCTGCTTATCGGGATGTCGCCTAAAGTGCTGCAAAGGATGACCCTGACCCACTGCCTATCTCCCCAAGATTCAACCCCCCTCACTAGCTTCATAAGCGGACTGACAGTTTCTTAGCTTGTAACTCTCTAATGTCCATCAAACAGTATTCATTTCCTAAAAAGGATAGATGGACACCATATTTTAGAAAGAACAAAAAATCGTCTCCAAAAATATTCTTGTGTTGTAAACCGGCCATGCCTTCCCTCTCGCGAAAACATCTCACGTCCATATTTACCTTTCGCCTCGCTTTCTCTTCTGCATTGTCTTCCTTGCCTCTCTCCAAACCCTTTGCGGAATATGTTCAGTCCATATAATATGTGTCTCTGACCACAAACTCTCAATTGTCAACAAATCCTGCTTCATAACCTTCAAAATCTGACCCTAGTTGTTCTCTCCTCAGTGTACCAGCAAAAAGCCAGTGCACGCCCGTGCAGCTACGAACTCTAACAACAAAGGTAATCATTGGTTCCACTTCATACCACTCTTACCCCACCATTTCACAAAGAAGAATTCAGACCGGAGGCCTAGCCCAACAACGAAATGTCTCTTCTTGCCTGCTTCTCCGCCCATCAAATAAACGAATGCCCAATGATCCACTAATTATGTTAATAATGCCTTACCAGTTATAATCATGCCCGCCTTAACCCCATCCAGCTATTTGAAATGCAACCAACCCTTCACCGGACAAAGGGCACCACCGCATCTCTTCAACGTCACTTCCATCCCAGTCTAATCCTTCTTTGACCTAAGCCACAAAGACTGTACTTTTCTACCTTCTCATGCATGATTCCCAAAAAAGTGATGTTACCCAACACTTGAGACGTCATGAAGGCTCTGAAAAGTAACCACAGCATACAAAGCTTAAAAAAGGAAGTTTCAAATGCGGAAAAACATATCTGATCCAAACTCTGTAATATTAAATTCAGCAGTACCGCCGATTATGGGCCTCTCCCTCGCTGTCTACTACAACTACATCTTTCTCTTGCCCATCCTTGTAACATGGGCCTACACAATTTACTTGCTGTAGGCTCATAAGCCCAAAACATTTTGCGATAGAAACCCACCCCAGCCAACTTCCAGGCAATCGTAAAAACGTTATCTGGAAGTTAACTCTTGTTCCGAGATGCTCCTTCTCCTTGTCTCTCCCAAAATAAAGCCTCCTTGTATTCTCTTCTCGTCGAGGGTGCTAAGGACTTCTTGACTAGATCAACAATTCTTAATTTCCTAGGACCCAGATCTCTAATGGGATTACCGTCTTCTGTGCATCCGCTCCCAGAGCCAGTCCACAGACTCTCCTCCACTGTGAACGTGACACATCATCCGCAGTGTTATAGATCACACATGCTTCACTTTGAACAGAATATTGAACATTGAGCAACCTAGCATTAACTTCTGTAACAAGCGAATGTCTTTTACTTTTTGGCGGTTGACCAGATACCCCACAGGCTGATTGTCCACATTGAAAACACTTTTTTGTTCACCAGTCCATCTCCCGTCAAAGACAATGCCACCAGTAAGAGAAGGATACGGCCTTGTTGCCTCCAAGCCAAAGGCCAGCGTTCAGAACACCACCTGTTATTGAATTGTCCACATAAATTTGTCCTCTGGGGATCACAAGTTCCCGCCATTGAAATTTTTGTAGGAAAATTAACCACTTGTTCAAATAACCTCTAATGGTTGCCGAAATGCATACTCTCGGATTAGGAAGACTAGCCCCACACTTAGCAAAACATAGCTGGTTCCAATAGGACCTCCCTGCTCTCACATCTCTGCAGGCAAAGTTCAGATGGCCCAGCAGCCTTTGCATCTGTCTCTGGTCCAATGTTTTTGCTGAAACAGCCTTTTCCAGTAGATTTGTTAACTCCTCAACCTTAGCAGCCAGCAACCTTGCCTCCATTGCCACTGTGTCCATTTCAATACCCAGAAAAGAAGGGTTGGGATCTGACCCTTCGGTTTTCTCAGGTGCTAATGGCACGCCTAAATATTGTGTCATCCTCTCAAATTCCCTTGATGCCCTCTCCCACAATCCAATCTGTGGTTGTCCTACAAAAAGAAAAACCATTCAGATAATTTGTGATCCTTACATGCCCAATTGGCCATGAGCAGCACCCTGTCCATGAAGAACTGGCCCTCAAAGAAGATACTGAGAAGTTCAAAGTTCAATGGATGTACAGATAATAACCTACAAGCTGATTTAATGTCACATTTAGCCAATTCTGCATCAGGTCGATAACTCATATCAGGCTGAAAACCACATCCACAGATGCAAATTAAACCATTACAAATTCCTTTGTAGTTAAATCATTAACAGATTGCCCCTCCGACCAGAACAGGCGATAAATCAACCTGAATCAACTGGCTACTTTCTTAGGTACCACAGCCAAAGGGGAAACCATCAAATTAGTCATTGACCAATCAGGAAATGGACCTGTCATCCTTTCCTCTTCAACTTATTTCCAGATCTTATGCTTGACAGTATGTGGCATTTCTTTTGCAGATTTTATGTTATCAGCGAAATATTTCAATTTGGGGCCGTGATAACCTATTCTATAACCTTCTTTATACCCCCAAGCTAGTAGCACTGCATCATCCCTCTTTGGATAGTAAGCCAGCCACTCTTCAAGCACCTGTAACGTGATAGGATTACAAGCCTTTCTACACAGACTAGAAGTCTGTTGCCCGCCCCCCTCTCTGTGGCCCTGGCACTGTGGACTCTCCCAAACATTGCATAATGTCATGTTTACCTCCGCAATGCGAGCATTCATGTTTGTACCTGTAAGTGTTTCTGTTGCAGTAGCAGCTGTTGAATCTCAAGCATGCCCCTGAGCTGAGCACCGTCTCCCTGCCTGCAAAACCCACCACTCCAAAGGGTGAGGCACCCCTGAAAGAACCTATTCGGTGCTTGCAACCCACTACCTGTGTGTAGTGATGGGCCGGTCTCCTGGATGTTTAATTTCTGCATCCACAACTCATTATCCAGTTCCCCCCATGGTTTTTCCATCTAGCCTGAAATTTCTCATCATACAATGTGAGTAGGAACAGGATCCGTTCCAGGGATCCAACATGGCTGCCAGCGATAGTCACGACGCTACGGTATCCAACAGGCTAGTCTTGCTGGGGCAGAGCCAGGAGGAATTGCGGCATGAAGGAGGAGAAGAAAAGGAGGATAAAAGCAACTGTGGTGGACAGACAGAGTGGCAAGCAGGAGGCTGCTGGATCGATGGAATCCCGGCGTGAAAGGATGACAGTGGAACCGGCAAAGGTGACGAAGCAGTCGGTTTCAGCGGAGAGTAGGAGGAGGGTAGCTGAAGGGGGCCCCAAGAGCCCCAACTCACCGCGAGCAAGCCCGGTGGCCAGGGGAGAGGCGAGGATGCCCCGGATACCATAGCCATGACCCTGAAGATGAGTTGTGGCCAGAAGCAAGTGCCAGGGGCAGTGGTGGAGATGGTGGGTTAACAGAAAGGGGTTTAAGTCACCTTGCGAGGTCTTGCACACCTTTGTACGGGTAAGCTCCACGGGGAAACCATGTGGAGGGTGACTGTCACTGGCACTAAACAGGTGATGGTAGCACGTATTTCAGTCCTATAGGAGGACATGCTTTACGAACGTGGTACTTCTGGATTTTTCTGAGGGTTTCGACGAGCTGAGACTGGCCGTACGGGGGAAAGAAACCATCCCTACGCAAGAACCGAAGACCCGGAAGCAGAGGATGCTGGAGAGCAGTTTTTCTGAAGTGTCTCATTTCACCCTTGTTGATCCAAACCAAAAGTTGTTAAAACCCGGTCTGAGTAAAAATAACTGGGAAAACATAAAAACCACGTCCCTGGGTCCTTCCACTTACAACATACCTGTACCACGCAGAGCCACAAAACTCCCATTTGGGCATTTCTCATTATGTCCATGTATTTAACTATCGCTACCACCCTTTCTGGGTACTTCACAATTGATGCTTGCATTAAAAAAAAACTGAAGTCCATGTATCTGGTGTAACAGGTACCTGTAGCCTACGAGCTAGCTTCCACACTTCTTCCTTGGACTCCTTTTTGACTTGCACCTCCCTATGCAAAAGCTTAAAAACATCAACAAAGTCCCCTTTCCAAGTCCTGTGTTTGGTAGCATTTGATAAATGGGCTCCTATTGTCATAGTTATGCCCTTGTGAGGCAACTTTCTATTGGTGCTGTCATTCTCTTCCTTGTCCTCCTCCCGCTTCATCTGTACCTGGTTTTTTGGGGAATCTTTATCTTGAATCTGATTCTTTAGGATCCTCTTTACCAGCTTCACTAGGCGCTTCCTGCACCATTTTCCGCTCTGCATCACTTTTGAGTCCTGTGACCTCTTATTGTCCTCTGTTCAGTTTCCACAGTATTCCCTGTCCCCACTGAATTGTACACATTCTGAGAATTTTTGAGAACATTTGCTTCCCAAACTGTGCCCGCCCCAGCAGTAATAGAACATTTTCTTCCCAACCCACTCTGCTGCTATTTTCCCTCTAAGCTGACCCCTAAGAGTGCTACTATTTACACCCAATTGCATGTAGTCTCACGTCTCTTCTTCTCAAATCCTTGTTGTCCCCTACAACCCTCCTTCCGCGACCCATTGCTATTCTCTCTGTCCTGTAACATGACTCCAGTGATGCCTGTATCATTAGCTGTCTCTGCCCTACTTTTTTCCCACTCAGCCCCTCTTGTTTGGGCAAGTTGCCTTTTAGGTTGAGCCTGGGCAGCGCATGCGCTTCTGCGAGGCATGCAGTAATGGAGTATGGCTTTGAAGCCCCGCTCACTCTCCACCCATATTTTTAATTGGCTTGTGTCATTGTCCTTCGTAAACGCTGGCTTCTGAGTTGGTATTAGGCTTGTTAGTCCCTCCTTGGTACCGCCTTGTCTGCATTTGTTACCTCCCATAGCGACTGGACTTTTTACTGGTGTTGTTACATGGTCTGCTATATAAGTTGGTGAGCACTATTTTCTTTAATGCTCTTCCCCTATTCCACCCACGACATCGTAACACCCGCCTGCTTTTATTTTAATAGTAATGTTTTTATTCAAATTTCAGCGCCGTCCGCTTTAACTATAGCGGCCGCGCTTATTTAATTATTTAATATACGGCACGGTTTGCTTTCACTTTAGCGGTCGTGCTTATTTAATTACCAGCGCGGTCGCTTTCACTTTAGTGGCCGCGATACAGAAGCTTGTTTTTTTATTTTTTTTATTTTTATCACTTTGTGTGAAAGCACCATACGTGCTTTCACATTAATGTTGGCCTCACCCCTTTGTTCAGACGCTGCTCACTGTAACCTGAATATGCGAGCAGCCTCTAAAAAAAGGGGCGTGGCCAACATTAAAGTGCTCTCGCATTTGCGAGAGTTTGAGCTCTTGGCATTAAAAATAACAATGCCTTTTATATATGTGCTGCTTTTAAAAACACATAAATAAAAGGCATTGTCATTTACAATGCCAATAGCTTAAACGCTCGCAAACGCGAGACCTATTGCATTGAAAATGCTTGTTCTTGAACCCAACTGGGTATTTCTCTGTCCTCCAATTCATCAAGCTCTTCTTCATAATCCAGTTCCAAAGTCTCATCGCCCGGCTCCTCCCATGTTCCAACATAACCACCCGCACCAGTCCTCTCCCCATCCCCAACAGCACCATCATAAGCATCCCAATCAATTTTAACATCTTTCGCTTTGGTGCTCTTTGATCTGTGCTCCCACAACATCGGCAGGGCCACCGCAGGCCACTCATCTTTGGGTGGGCCGGCCTTCGCAGGCCATCTCAGACCTGACTGGATGCTGCGGCATAGCCCTTGCCCGGAGCCCCGACAGCCAAGTTTCTCCCTATGTTGTCCCCTAAGTCCCTCCGACCTGGGGGGAGCAGGGTGTCCTGTGGCCTGTCTGGAAGGGCAGCCGCTTCAACTAGAACCTGCCCACTAGAATCCAAACCCATTCCCCTCTTCCACTCCCTTTTTCACTAGGGCCTTTGAGCTTACCCCCTTGACCCGCTCCATCCCCTGGTGCCCAACTGTGTGTCTTTCTCTTCCCATGAGGCCAATCTGACCCTCATAGGTCACTGTCGCTCACAGCAGCTCACATGTCTGCTTGCCAAGCTTCTAAAAGCAATGTGCCGCACCTCTTGCTGATCACTCCCTTCCCTTTCACTGTGCCTGATGCCAGCCACATTCCCAAAGTTTAACGTCATAGGCTGAGACCTAATGTGTGCATTCCCTATGCATGGTGCATAAAGCCTTGTTTGGTGGAGGATCCAAGGATGTGCACACCTTGTTTTCGCGATATGTTCCAACACGAGCCTTAAGATCAGCATCACTTGAGCTCTTACAACTTCCAAAGATAAAGAGAATAAGGTGTGGAGGAAAACGCTTCTCTTTTTTGGCATCCAAACTCTGGAGTTCTTTGACCACATACTTGAGGTCCTTGCCTAACAGATTGCTCTTCAGGAGGAAAGTTAAAACATGGCTCTTTTCCCAACCCTGAATGTGTCGGCCATGGGCATTACATATCACTCAGCGCCAAGACGCCTCGGCATTAGTGCGCTCTATAAATACCTTTCAGTCAGTCATTCTCTTTTAAATATTTACTTTTTTTACTCTCCCTTTTGTCTGTCTCCAGTGTTCTGGTAAGCAGCCTGTTTTATATTCTTGGGGCTATTTATAAATTATAATGCCATCCAGCGCTACCTGCTGCTTTTCTGACCCTGTTGCAAGTTCGTTAACATGAATGGTCCCTTGTGGCCGGCAGTCTGCACCGTTGTGCTACCACAGGCCCTGAGAGCACCCTGATCCTCCCACTCTGGGGCCCGTCCATGATCGAGATGCTCTTCACTGTGGGACCTACATGTCTGCTCACCAACTTGGAGCCCAACGGGGGCTTCTCTGCCTCTTCTGCGGCCGCTCCTCTTTGCACCCAGCGGGACTCCCTCAAGAGGTAAGTCCTCTGCAGCCCCCACCACCGCCGACAACCGGTCCTCCCCCGGCACTCCAGGGAGAACGCTCTTTCCTCTAGAGCTGCAGTGAGGAGCGGAGCAACCCCGATTTGCAGCTGATAGGCTGCCCACCACCTACCTCATGGTCCACTCTTATGAGTCTTATCCCACCCAAGCCTGGGAGAGAACTCTCAGAATAATTAAATATTCCCTGTCCGCCTCGCATAGCGTCCGCACGGCCTCCCTCACTGCCTCGGATGATATTATCAACAATTTATATGGCCCCAAAAACGCCAGCCAAAAAATAACATGCTATACCAGGACCCAAGTCGCCTGCGAGTGAGGTCACAATGATCTTATCGGCACCAACTGTCATCACGTCCCGCCCTGTGCACGAAATGACCAACCCAGGGACTTCTTGGTCTCTGCCTTCTTGGTCACCACCCGCCTGAAGATCCGGGGGGAGAAGCGCTTAGCCTCACAGAGTTAAGAGCTCATATGCCCACCAGAGAGACAAAGGCCTCCTCCTCCATCGTCCCATCGGACGACCACCCATATTTAATGGAGACCTTTCATCGAAAGAGACATTCTTTCCTGAAGGCAATCCTGTTTTTGTTGCAAATCATATGCAGGCAATTCACACCAGAGTGGCTAGAAACACTCCATTTGTATATGGCGCTTTACATATGTCCTACTTACCTGGATAGAGTAGGTGAAATGTAGACAAATGTGAATAAGGTTATTTATGCGTTCAACCATTATTTTAGCAAAAAGCAACAAGAAAACGACACCCATGCTACGTGAATAGCAAAGGAACACCCACTTAGGCGGACAGGAAAGTGACGTTGCAAGTGTAAAGGAATGGAAGGAAGCCATGTAGGAGAGTGAAGGAAAAGGAAAAAGCAGAGCCTGTCAAACAAAAAGACAAGCTCTTTGAGATTTTTAGTGGCCTCAGAGGTGCAGTCTTAAGACTGGTAGGATAAGGGGGAAAGGAGATGGAAAAAACAATTCTCAACAATGCTTTGTGAAATATGCAGAAAGGAAAGTATAAGTGTATTTAAATATGTTGGCCTTGGCTTGTGTTGAGTAAAAGGCTCCCATCCTAGGTTGCTTCGAAGCACTTCGGTGCTTGGCACAGGATGGAAAACAAAGCGGAGAGAACAGAGTTTGGTTAGGATGGGCGACCGGATACTCGGTGCAAGTTGGAAAAGTACAATTTTCATGGAAATGTGGACTTCTGGAGCCGAGCAACTCCAGAGATGGACACCCCGTTACCTTCGCCTGCAGGTCACTCAGGGTCTGCAGGAAACAGGAGTCAATGAAGCAGTAATACCAGCGGTTTGCTACGCATGCATCATTTCTTTATGCAAATAATGTATGCACTATACCTTTGAAGTGACTGACTGAAGCTACAAGAGGAGGAGAGACATGTTAGGAAGGTGGTTTGGTGGGAAAAAGAGTCCTCAAAGCAAGGATCAAACAAGACATAACACAAGACCGCATTTATAGTATGAGAAAAACATCTCGAGCCCTATTTATTCTCTACAGTCAAGAGAAAAACATTTCAAACTCTATAATTAAACTTTACACAATGTGCAACAATTATATACAGTTCAATGCTTGGAAGCTACCAACTCTAAATTATTATGCAAATTATAACTTGCGGGAGGCTTCTCAAACCAGTCTTTCCTATATTGCATACCCTACTGCCTTAGGCCGAGCAAGGCCTGTTATTACTCAGTACATAAACAATGTGGACGTACCACTGTAGGAACAAAGAATCGGGACTCACTGTGCAAATAGCAGTGTCGCACAACCCTTAGGTTTTATTAAAAGACCCCTCACACACCAACCTAGGTGGTGTCATGCTTCATCATGGGGGTCCCAACCGGGTGGCCTAATGTCGCCCGGTTGTGCTACAACGCCTGATTACAGCGGAGCTGGTGTGGTGTAGTAATGTGATGTGAGATGTGAGAGTTTGTAAAAATATCTCTGGGAATCCTTGCCAATTGAATTTAATTGTGGCGGCCCAGGATATATTAAAATCCGAAGGCGCAACTAATAAAGTTATTTGAAACTTATAGTTGTCTGTGATGGGTCTACATGTTTCAGCCCCTCAAAGGGAATAAGGGGGGCTTTCATCAGGACCAAGTGAAAAAGTGAGTGAGTGGCAAAATATCGCCACGTGAGTGGTAAAAAATCACAACGCACACGCTAAGGTGAGTTGGAAAAGATTAGAGGGTCGATACTGACCCCACTAGAACCAACACTCGTTTTGAGCGTTTAGCAGGAAATCAGGGCCGGGAGGGACCGTCTATGGTCACACTTTCATCAAGATCGAATTCCCGCTACAACCTATTGCGGACTCCCGTGGTCCCGGCTGCAGTTGTAGCGGGAATTCGATCTTGATGAAAGTGTGACTATAGACGGTTCCTCTCCCGGGCCCTGATTTCCTGCTAACGCTCAAACGAGTGTTGGTTCTAGTGGAGTCGTAAGTATCGACCCTCTAATCTTTTCCAACTCACCTTAGCGTGCGTTGTATTTTTTACCACTCACGTGGTGATATTTTGCCACTCACTCACTTTTTCACTTGGTCCTGATGAAAGCCACCTTATTCCCTTTGAGGGGCTGAAACATGTAGACCCATCACAGACAACTATAAGTTTCAAATAACTTTATTAGTTGCGCCTTCGGATTTTAATATATCCTGGGCCGCCACAATTAAATTCAATTGGCAAGGATTCCCAGAGATATTTTACAAACTTCACATCTCACATCACATTACTACACCACACCAGCTCCGCTGTAATCAGGCGTTGTAGCACAACCCGGCGACATTAGGCCACCCGGTTGGGACCCCCATGATGAAGCATGACACCACCTAGGTTGGTGTGTGAGGGGTCTTTTAATAAAACCTAAGGGTTGTGCGACACTGCTATTTGCACAGTGAGTCCCGATTCTTTGTTCCTACAGTGGTACGTCCACATTGTTTATGTATTGCATTTGGGGAAAGGGACGTCCCTTGCTTTTTCCTCGCTCTCCTACCCCCCTCTTGTTGTATTACTGTTATTACTCAGGCCTGAACTCATGGAAGAGGCGTCGCTGCCGGGCTCCCTGACTTTCTGAGAGATGTCCCTGTGCAGCCATTCTAGGACTGTGAGGTTCAGTAAAAACATTGGGCTAGAACGGACACGTATGTGCCCCCACTCCCATCACCCTGAGTCCCCAGGTATAAAGGTCCTTCCAGAAAGACCACACCAGGGGTGATAATGAACTTTTACATTTGGAATTTGATGACGGACTCATCATGTATCCAAGCCAGTCATGAGCCTACTGAACCACAGGCCAACCTTGGTTCACTTCCCCCCACAACACAGGTTCTGGTGCACCTCAGGAGATGGAGTCCCAGAGGTGATAACTGAACACTCTCAGAAAGGAAGTACTTCCGCTGGTGCCAGCAGCCATACAGGATGGATTTAAAGGAGCTTGGACATTACATTTTTAAATTGTTTCCCTGTTTTTAGGTCTTGCCAGGCAGCACATGCGCGCGATCTCATCAAGACATGCTGTATCTACAATATGGGCTTCAACTAACGCCCATCTTTTTCATTGGTTCCTCTTACTGTCCTTTGTAAATACCTGCTTTTGTTTAGTGAATACACTTAGTAGGCCTTCCTTTTGGACTTTTGTATCCTCCCATGAGGACTGCCCCTGCTACATGTGCTCTTACTCTTCAGGTTCTTTAGGTTACTTTGAGAGCACTCTTTTTTTTTTTTTTGCTGGCCTGCCTCTGCTCGTGTTAAGTGTTCTGTTTTGTTTACTTCGTGCATGAAACGTTCGTGGCCGCTTCATTTGCCATGCTGTTTGCCCATCTTCAGTGTTTCAGCTTTGCCTGTCACTTAATCTCCCCGTGCCATCCCCCCACACCCTCACCCCTCCCACAACACTGCTTGCCCGCCCCCACAACCCCTCCCTGGTCGCCGCTTGTTTTTTCTTTTGTTTAATGTAAATTGGTAGATTTATATAGCGTGGCTACCCATGAGGGTATCCAGGTGCTGTCCAGGGGCAAAGGGAGATTAACTGATTTGTCCGGGATAACAGGATGTTCAGCCGACGCTGAGATTCGAACACGGATACCCAGCTTCTAAGTCAGCAGCTCTGACCGCTGCGCCACATCCTCTCCCTCTAATGTAAGGTTGCCTTTGTACGTGTTTGTCTTTTCAAATATATTCTTAGATGGAATCTAACCATGTCGTTCCTTGCAACCGCTACCACATATTTGTTGGCACTGCTATGCTGGTAAAAATAAAATTGAGTGTGTCTTTTTGCATTTCTGTTTTCTACACCCCTCCTGACATACTTGGCTCTGCCCGGTTGTGGTATGTTTGTGTTTTGTTTCCATCTGTTGTCCGGGCCTCCCAGAAGCCCTTAGCAGCATGTTTGATGCTGTTCTATGGCTTGTGTGTTGGGAGCAGTTTGAACATGTTTTCATCCGCCCGTGCTCCGTTGGCTCTTTCTCCACCTTCTTCCCCCCCAGTGACAACCTCCTCTCCTGGGTACACTTTATGTTTTTCTGCTACCTTTCCTGGCAGTTCTGTGCTCATCAACCTCAGTTTGTATTACCCCTCTGCGTGATCTCACAAAGCCAAATGTTCTTTTCCGTCCTCTCCTTTAAAAATAACAAAACAAAAAAGCAAATGTGTAACGCTTGAACCTTGGAATGTCAGCTACTTGCAGATAACACCACCTCCTGGCACACACCCCTTTGCTTGCAGTGTTCAGTTTTAGCGTCTCCGGTTAGTTACCTGCTTTAAACACCCACTATAAAATATTAACTGTGAAAACGCTGGTGCCCAGGGGTCTCATCTCCTTGTTGAAGCTATATGGGGGTGTGAATTGTTTCAATGTCCATGGTAAGCAAGCATTAAAAACCTCGGAAAGCTCCCTGCCTTACAACCGGCTACAAGGACACCCTCCTTGCTTTCCCTCACAGACAAAATTTGTTGTAACAATGTTTTTAATTATTATTTCCAAACATTGCATTACCTTTTGTAATGCATATCTGCAGCGCTTTCAGACGGAGCCTGGGACCTCATAGCCCTATAAATACATGAACCACTATTTCCTATTGCACTAACCAGCATTCAGCTCTGTGGACACACACATATTTTTGCAGTTTTATATTGGGCTTATTTAGTGTGAACGCCACTCAAAGGTCTACATGAGCACCAGTTAGTATTATCTTTGCTTCTTCCTTCTACCGCTTCCCGAAAAGTGTCAGACCTGCACAAAACTCTAAATTGATATTTTTGGGGCTTCCTAGCCTGCTAGCCACCATCCGACTAGTAACCATACCCACGACCATCAGGTGCCCACACTTTCCCTCTATTATTCATGTACCAGCCGACTGTAAGGGGCAGGGCGCGAGATCATTCATCAACGTATTGTGACGCTAAGGAGAGTTGTAAAGGTCTGCAGAATAATTAAGGGGCGACCTGCTTCCAAGAGACTAAACTTCTGCATCAAGAACAGAAATATAGTGCACCACTGCCTTTTGCAGGCGCCATCTTTGGAAGCTACCAATACCCTCGTGGAGACTAATGACATTAGCCTTAGAACAGGCTGAATATTTCATCATTAGTTTTTTTTAATCAATTTATGAGCACAAAGTTTCAAGCACACCCGCTTAAAACATTGTCCAGCGCAACTTCCGCCCTTACACGAAATGTGACCCGTTGCTCTGTCTACTTTCTGATGCTTGTAAACTCGCACTTGTGTGCTGGGTATGAAGACACAGGGCATCCCTTCACTGATGTATGCATTCAGAAGGGACTTCTCACTGAGGCATTGGGTGCCAAAGGTGAGTCCTCACTGAGGTGTGAGCCTCCAGTGGCGTTGAGGTGTGGGGTCTGCTCTAATGTGGGGCCGGTGGCTTTACCTCACTGAGGGGCGGCCTTTTAGGGCCATCTTACTAAGAGGCAGATTTAAAGCATCTTCTCCCGGAAACCCCGTGGCGCAGAGGTGTAGAGTCCTACTTCTGTTTCCTTGTGAAGCGTGAGTCCTATGGTAATGTTTCCTCAGAAAATATGGTTCCTGAAGTCTGTCTCCTCACTGAGGCATGGCTTCCTAACGCTGTATCCTGGCTGAGCAGTGTTACGGCCGTCCCCTCAGTGAAGTGTAGATTCCTATGGTCACCTACTCACTAACATATGGGGACCAAAGGCTGCTTCTCACTGCGACTTGTGAAGGGAGGCCCAGTGCTGACTGAGGCCCGTGGACTGAAGGCCATCCCTTTGCTAAGGCGTTGCACACCCTCGCTCTGAGGCGTGGCCTTCTAGGCGCATCTTACTAAGAAGGCCGATAAAACCTCTGACTCGATGGCCACACACACAGTTCTGCACCTTGGAATTCACTGGAAACAGATTGACTCTTACTGGAGTATGGACTGGAACCCGAACCTGTAAGCAGATCGCATGTGTGAGCTTTTCGGAGATGATTTGTGTTGGGGGGGGGGGCGGGGGCTATGGGAGACTGTCTGTGAGACAGCCGGTGTCCAAGAGACAGGCTCTCACGCTGTCTGTATTCTGCCTATGTCACACCCTTAGCTGATCTCACTTGTGAGCCTTTGGGAGTGGCCTTATGATAAGGCACCTATGGGAGACTGTCTGTGAGAGACAGCCTGTGTCCATGAGACAGGCTGCTTTACTTTGTTCGTGTGTCTCACGCTGTCTGTATTCTGCCTATATCACACCCTTAGCTGATCTCACTTTAGGAGTGGCCTTGTGATAAGGCACCTGTGGGGGACTGTCTTTGAGAGACAGCCTGTAGGAGTTTTCCTCTGATAGACCGCCTGTGAAAGGGAAGGTCTAGATTTGCTGCAGCTGCTAAGATGCAGTCTGTAAAACCGGGAAGCCTGGCTCGTATCCCGGCTTACACATGACCAAATTGGGTGATCCTGGGAGAATCGTGTTGTTGATTTATAGGTATTTCAGTTGTGGGTCCGCTATGCAAGAATATAGTTTGTGTTGGTTTTGTGAAAGTAGAAAGAGTTTGACCCTTCTAAAAATCTTTGCTACTTTTTATGTGTACGGATTGGTGTTTGTTTGTTTGTTCTTTTTGACCAGGGTAACTGTCCTCAGCCGACCGAGACAGCCAGGTAAACAGTACTGATGCGATGAGGCGCTGGAGGGCACGGTGTGTTTAAGCTAACATTCTCCGAGTGGTTCTGAGACGTGTGGCGCCGGAAGTGCTGTGAGCTGCTAGTGTGCTGCCACCTGCCTGCATGGCTGTGGTGCTGTGTGGTGCGTGCGCATGAGAGTCACGCGCCCATCATATGTCACAGACGCCGAATATCGCCGGTTCATCACTGTGTCAGCATGAAACGTATCCTAAACATCCCTTTTGACTCTTTGGAGCTGTTACCCGGCTTGTGTTGTGCTTTCACAATGTAGGTGTAGTACGTGTCGCACGCACCTCCCGTGGCGGTGCCCTGCAGTCCAGAAGCAGGGTGGCACCGGCCGAGTGTGCTCTTAACCCTTTCTGTATCCTTGGGTCTCGGCAGGAGGGACCAGCGGTCTGTACCTGTGCCCATCCTCAGGATGGCGCTTAAGACTTACCCTTCAGGGCGCTTTGCGCCCCTTTGACATGGGCACGGCCCATGTTATCCAACAACAGGGACACCCGGGTATTCACCCTGCAGAAAACGCTCGCTGTCTTTCTTGCCAGTCAAAACCTGGTGGTTTGTTTTATTAATGATAATGTGCAGTTTTTATGTAACTTTTCATGCCACACTCTAGCGGCCTCTCGGCGCTGTAGATATTATTAGTATTACACATTTTAATGGTGCTAAATTTATTGTTTTTAAAAGGCTGGGAATTAGATTAGAACTTGTGATCTGCAGAGCACACGGATGTCAGCAGGAAGCAATTACTTTCATGAAATAGGCGCTGCCTCTCTACTGAGGATTGAAATTCTGCCAGATTGACCAGTAAAATGTGTCTCCAACTTGCTTATTTCAAATTGTTTTAAGTATTTTCTTACATAGTCTGACTTATGTAGCTTGAACTGTCTTCAACCTTCTGAAACAGGAAATGACTTGAGAATGGACAGGAAGTGCACTGTACACATCTCTTAGAGATCAAAGTTGCAATCTAAAAATTTGTTTTTTTACCTCTCCATCCAGAAAGCATTGGTACTGCAATGGATCTTACACACTGCACTTCCTGTTCTCCAATGCCATTTCCTGTTTAGAGACTGAATACAGTTTAATATGATTCCAAGAAAGTTTCAGTTAAGGATGTTGTAAATACATTTTAATTTCCAAGTCCAGAAGAAATTAAAACATTAAGAGCAGGCAGCGGTTTTGTGCAAAGCGTTTTGAAATGGTTTAATTTCAATGACACCGGTTTAATGTGCTTGCAGCCTCCTCCACTGGTCCTCTGTGTAGTTTCCACCTTTGCTTTGCCCTCGTGTAGCAGACGCCGCCATCTAGCCTGTTCACGCTTTATTAAAGAGTAGGGTTACCAGAGGGCACGGGGTCACGGGGAGCACAGTGTCCCAGTCCTGGGCTGCACTCTTTGTGAGTCAGTGCAGTCTGCTGCTCGACGTCCAGTTGAATCAAATTAATTGAGCGAGTAATAGAACTCCCAGAATACACCGGGCTCCTCAAGTCTGACTACAAACATCCAGCGATGAAATGAAACTGCAGGCACCCTTAAAAGTTGTGGCCGCTTCCTCCGGATATTCACCCTTGGAGTTCCATGGAGTTGGGTAGTAGTAACAACCATTATTTGCGTAGTGGCACATCTTCTATAGGAAAAGCTATACAATAACAAGTTTTTATTCAGGGCACAAACCCTAAAAAAAAGAAGTGGGGGGACTTACCTAGTTTGGCAGTATGCAAGTGACATCACGGCGTGCGACATCACGGCATGCGACTTCACAGCGCGCGACATCACACATGGCATCACAGGAATTGACATCATAGAAAGTGGCACCACAATCCACGACTTTACAGGCAGTGGCATCACAAGAAGTGACATCAGATCTAAAGCCCTCACATATATGTTTAGCAGGTCTATCATCTGTACATTTGAGCGCATTGCGAGGATAATAGCACAGTGAGCTATGGAAGATGATATGTGACTTCTACACCTTGCAATCCTCCAGTTTTATGTAACACACCCTGTACATTCATTTACAAACTTATATAATTTATTGTACATGTAATATGCACGTGTTGATGTAAAGCGCTCTGACACCCTGGATTGGAATGAGTAGGGCTATACAAGAAAAATAGTGGTACTTACATTATTTCAACGCCTCCTCAAGGGAAGTAAGCTCTATATAAATGCAATTTGCTTTGTGTAAATACTGGGAAAGACCAACACATCAGATATTCTCACAGTGCATGCATATCTCCTAAACAGGGACTAAACAAAGTGAAAAGCTGCCTCTCTTAAGTATATTTGCATCTGGTGTGAGGCTCCTGACTGCTCCCAGCCAGGAGACTCACAAAAGGAGGCCTGATGACCTCTCAAATTCGGCCTTTGTTATGGACCCAGCAGGAGTCTTAAATAAGAAAGCCGCATGCACATTGTTGCTTGTTGCAGATGGAGAGCAGACACCGTGCAGGCGCTGCTGAAAGTGTCCCGGTGTTTGGAAATTACACCGGGACGAGTACAGCACATTATTCAGTGGGGCCCAAATTCTTGGCAGGGTGGACGGCGTTCACCCTGTGAAAAAAGTGGGTGGATGCCGTCCACCCGCGTGTACCCCCGACTCGTGCCCTGTTATTATTAATAATATTACTCATCGTACTCCTGGTAAGACCCATCTCTCTCTCACACACACACATTCACTCCTTTTTCATGTAATCGAGTCTCTGTCCGTCCATCATTTGTGCGCTCCGTACCTTTTGGATACATCTCTTATGCTCATGAATGTGTACTCCGGCTAGGCATGTGCGACTCAGTGTAGTTGAAATTGTGAAGTAAGTATGTGATTGTCGGCGTTGGCATAAAGACCCATCTTTATTCCCAGAGTCTGCTCTCTACCGTACACGCTGTACATTTCAATGTATGGTTTTGGGGCTTGAAAATACCTTACCTTATTAGTTTATATGAAGGTACCTTGTGTCCCTGCGCACCGAATGCCTCTGTGTCCATGCATAGGGCTGCTTTGCGAGCTCATGCTAACCAGCACATTATCCACTGTTTCTGTCACTGGAGGGTGTGATGTGTGGCCACATTTCACAATATCCACATGGGAAACATTTTCATGCGATGAATGTAATTGGGGTTTATTCATAGCGCCTTTGAAAGCCTACAGGAGCATGAGAGGGGCGTGGGCACGAAGCCCTACTGAAACCTTTCACTTCCTTTGGCCTCTCAGGAGTAGGTGAAAAAGATTGTGTAGGTTTGGCACAGGTTGCCAAGCTTGGATTCTCTTCCACTTCTTTCCTCGCGCATTGAATTTTTACAGCAGTAGCCGGCAGTATCCCCCTCTTCAAAGAGGGTGCATGGCGGCTGCTCATGTCAACAAACACAAAACGAGACCCTCGGGTCCATGAACATTCTCAGTCTAGCTGAGAGAGTAACCGTGGAGGAGTGTCCGTGTTATAGGACGGTTTCCCTCACCCACCGCAGGTGGCATGCTTCATCATTGGAAACCTCCTCATACCGTGGAGCCTACAACCCCGTCACTGAGCGGGAGGAGCGCAGGGATGTGTTAGTACTAAGAGAGGTAAACTAAATTACAAATGGATGTGCTCGGGGTGGTGAGGGTAGCAGAGCAAGTGAAAGTGATGGTTAAAACTAACCACAGGGCTGGGCTGAGAATGTTCATAGACCCTGGGGTTTCGTTTTGTGTTTGATGCGTTGAGTGGGGGAGCCAACCCTTGCAGGTCTTAAAACCCCCTCTGGCCCTCCTTTGTGTCATCGTTTTACTGCTCACGTCACCAGCTCCCATTCGTGGCAGCATTTTACTCATGGGATGGTGTCCCTGCTGTGCTCACGCTGCCCCAGCGGCGGTGCGTCCATTGGGGCGCTGGGGCGTTGCCCCACTAATGCAAAGTTAAGTAATGCTCCTGTACGTCTGGCAGACGTACAGGTGTATTACTTGAAGTCCGTGCCGGGCGGTCACTGACGATCACCAGGCGACGCCCGGCAATCATCAGGACAAGGGGGGGTGGTGACGTCGGGTGTAGCGCACTTAGTGCGCATGCTCAGTTCTGGGCTGGTCATTTTTCTGACCAGCCCGTGGCGCACATGCGCATTAGCCTGCAGATTAGAAGAGCGGGGTTGCTTCATGGCGCAGCCCCCGGTCTCCTAATGGGCGGGTGTGTACTCTGCCCAAGCCAATCCTGGCGCTGCTGGGGCAGCGTCTGGATTGGCTTAGTCACAGCGAGGCACGGGATTTGGGAAGCGTAAGAGTTAACTGTAGTCCGTAGTCGGACACTCGGACTGCGACACGACGACACGACACACACCTCGTGTTCTGGTGCGAGGGCCGAGGCTGCCTGCTACTACTGCTCGTCGTGGGTGGGTGGCTCCGGTAAAGAAGAGACTCACTGCTGGACGAGACTTCAACTTCACCACGTAAGTACTTCCAGAATCCAAAGTGAGCTGATGCTTGATGACGAGAAAATGTAGCTTTCACTCGCGCCTCCAAGCTGATTGTTGTAAGTAATAGTACATTTTAAATTACTTACAGCAATCAGCTTGGTGGCGCGGGTGGAAGGAAATGCTCTGTTAACGTTGCTCGGCGCTTCTAATGTGCACTATCAAAGCGCCGGCCATTAGTATACTCTTTTCCAGGAAAAGAGTATATTAATGGCCGGCGCTTTGATAGTGCACATTAGAGAGCGCCGAGCAACGTTATGCCAACAACAAGGCTTGTTGCAAAGAGTGGTCGGCGCTGTGATTGTGCACTTTAGAGGCGCCGAGCAACGTTAACATGAGCATTTTGTTAACGTTGCTCGGCGCTCTCTAAAGTGCACAATCACAGCCACTCTTAAAGGAAAGTCTTCTAGCCCAAGGTTTGCCCTGCTGAAAAGAGTCAACAAAATGTCGGGCCATCTTCAAAGCTCTTCTTTAATGCTATTAAAGCAAAATATTATGCTGTCACTATCCTATGGCAGTGAGATTTTTCCCGTCTTCATGAATATGTGGAGGAACACTAGCCAGTGCAATTTAGGCAACTTTTTGCACTCCCATCCGCTACCTCTCAGTCCCCAAAACGTCTAGAGTTCAGTTTAATTAAACAGTCTCTTCTGCAAGCATCCTGCATTTTACAATTCTGGCACCAATGTAAGGCTGCAAAGTATGGTGCTTTAAAGTTTTACTTGTGGGCTGAACGAAGAGACAGCCAAATGAATAATCATCACCTCATACTGGCACTTTATAATGCTTTAGAGCTATAAGAAGTGCAAGGCATTTGGAACTCTTTTTATATCCAGCACAATTTAAATATATTTGAAAAGGAATTGTGTCTATAGTCTTTTAATCGTGATAACAAAATTTGCATCACACTAAAGTTCTATGACACTTTACTAGCGCCTCATGTTTAGGGTAATTTGAAACCTAACCTCACTGGAGCGGGTCATTAAGGGAGTGGGTGGCGACAATTACAACTCATCACAAGAGGGGGTGGGCTTAGGAGGGGTGAAGCAGGCTGCGAGAAGGGGTGGGAGAGACGATGAGTCATACTTTTCCTGCTCCGTCGTCCGTCCTGACCTTACTGGAAGGCAGCAGTAGCATCGGCATTCATAGTAAGTTCCACTTGAACTTCGTGAAATCCTAAATGGTGAAAATTAAAACATGGTGCAGTGCTTGTTCTCCGCTGCCAAAGGAAATCCGATCACTCAGAATAAAAAATCAGTGGAGGTTCGTACAAATTCCAGCAGTAGGCCTTTGTCTGCTCTGTAAGGATAGTCACTCACAGTGGACAGACTGTCTTTGATTAATCTATAGCTAAGATAATATAAGTTATTTTGAGACCAGTTCACAAACGACTTATCATTCTAAACAATAGGAGAATGCCCACTGCCACGGACGTGTTTCTGGTTCGAAATTTTGCTTCAGTTCCTGTAAGCTAAGGCATGGCTGTCTGATACGTGTGTTTGCAATTACTAATCAACGGAGACGTTGTTGTAAGGCTTGGGAAAAGTGTGTGGTGGTTAGCCAGGGCACCACTTTCTAAGAGGCCCCCTTTTCAAAAGTATTGTACTCCGCGCTGCACGTTGGAGGGCCGTTGTGTGACGTCACGCTATCAAATATGTGATTGTTTGCTCAAATTACTTTCTTTGTAGCCTCCTTGAGGCTGAATACATTTAATAATACAATGGTCGCATGCGCACAGCTCCAGTCTGGGGGCACGGTACCCTCTCATTTTGGATGTATCATGTCTGGTTTGTTGCCTGCACGGGCCTCCGCACCGGCACTACAGCCTGCACAGCCACATTCTTATTTACTGTTGTCTGTGCCCCTGGAATGGTGAGTTTGTCCTCTCCCATGTCTTTGCTCTCTCCATGACTCAGTCTCCATCCCTCTCTGGCTTCCCTTCCTCCCTCCTTCCTTGCATGTCTCTCCTTTACTTTCTTCCCTTCCTCCATGCCTCTACCATTCTCTTCCTCCCTTCACTCTAATGCCTCTACCTCACGCTTTCCTTTTCTCCCTCCATTCCTCTCTCTCTCCATTTCTTTCTTCCCCCACATGCCTCTTCCCCTCGCTTCAATACTCTCTTCTTTCGTCCCTCATCTCTTACTTTCTCGGTTTCCTTTATTGCCCCTCCTTTCTCTCTTATGTCTTATCCACTTCCTACCAGCGCCACCCCTCCTTTCATCACTTGTTCCTGCACTCCGGTGTCCGAGACAAGGCTGCTAGCCCCTTTCTCCGAGTTCAGATAGTTCACCCGCTCTCTGAGTTCAGGCATTGGAACGAAACATATGTCTAGATGATCATATTTCTTAATCTCCTGAGCAAGGCGTGAAACATCTTGGAGGCTGCATTTTAAGGATAATCTCGCTGTTACTCGTCAGCATAAGTCAGGACTTCCAGTGGGTTTGCAGCAGAGCACTGTTATCTCAAGTCCATTATAAAGTTCTCTAATTACAGAATGGAGCAGCTATGTCGTTATCATGAAATGCCTTTATTAACATCATATCAAGACTGTAAGAAGAAAATGCCAGACAGGTGCACTGTGAACAGTAGACAGACAAGACAACCGTGTGGGCAGGTAACATAATTACAAACCTTGCTTGTTGCATTGTAAAATTTGCACACTACAGTAACTAAACAATTATAATTCTGTAAAATATGGAATATTTTTCCTGTGTTTAAATATTTCAAGTCTACACAATCACTATTGCTTCATAAACCGTCTTGCTTCATCAAATTTGCTTTAAAATGCATGAATTTCACAGTCTTTTTTTCAAATTTTCTTGGGGGACACCCCTCCCTCCCCCGAAGCTCACTTATGATAGTTGCGCTCACTCGCGACAACTATTTCGCCCCACCACTTTCAAATGTCACCAGCCGCCACTGCGCTGCCCTGTGGAGTGCTGTGCCTTCTGATGTACCGGCCAGTCGGTGCTGTGTAGATGCCTCTATGTTTTAATCTGAAGATCTGTCTCCCACACCATCTCTTCTATCACACTGACAGCTCGAAATAAGAGCACCTCGATGGTCACTCGACACCGAACCGCTGCCCACATAGGATCACAACAAATGCAACACTCTGCCAACCGCGCACTCCTCCGTGGCATAGCGCGCTACTCGGCCGAAAGCGCTCTTCAGCGCCCTGCATCGGGGTGTGCAGCGCTGTGTAAATGCTACAATACACTACACTGTCAGTGAATACCCTGATAATCTGATATGGATCGACAGCGTGGGAGGATCTTGTTAAAACCTCCAGGGTCACACAGACTCTTCAGCAGTCCACGCCCTCCTCTGCAGCAGCCTATGGAATGTATTCAAGGGACACCGGGGAGGTCAGGAGAGTGCTGTAGAAAAGTCTGGCTGTGGACGTTTTCATGTGAAATAATCATCTCTTCACAGAACTTGGGGCGCCTATTTATCGCCCTCTCGAGCCTGGCCTAGGGTGTATTTCAATAACTCCTGCTCCTGTGTCAGTGCTCCCAGATATCTGATGGTCTGGCAGGGAGGGGGGAGGGATGTACCTGGCTCTGCTGGGGTTACCTGGACATCTACTGTTTCCAGTAATAGGACACTGACGGAACCTCTCCTGCCTCACCTGGGGCCTGGGCCAAAGCAGCTTCTTCCATGAGACTGCCTGCCAGCCAGAGACAGCCTGTGAGATGCTCTGTGTGAAAGACTCCTCTTGGGTTAATGTCAGAGACCACTTATCAGTATTTTAAGATGAGAGCGGCAGCTTGAGACACGGTCATTTATGATATGGGGTATGTTCTTAAATAGTGCACCTGGACATACGGAAATAGGACGCTTCACATTAAGCGGTATAATGTGTACAAGATCAAGCGCGTGAAGGCAGTAACAGAAAATGGAGCACAGTACTGAACCCTCTGAAGAGCGTAGAACCGAACCCTCGGTAGTGCGCAGTACCGAACCCTCTGTAGAGCACAGTACCTAACCCTCGGTAGAGCGCAGTACCGAACCCTCTGTAGAGCACAGTACCTAACCCTCGGTAGAGCGCAGTACCGAACCCTCTGTAGAGCACAGTACCGACCCCTCGGTAGAGCACAGTACCGACCCCTCGGTAGAGCACAGTACCGACCCCTCGGTAGAGCACAGTACCGACTCCTCGATAGAGCACAGTACCGACCCCTCGGTAGAGCACAGTACCTAATATCATCTGTTAAGCACAGTACCTAACCCTAGGTAGAGCACAGTACCTAACCCTCGGTAGAGCACAGTACCTAAAATCATCTGTAGAGCACAGTACCTAACCCTCGGTAGAGCACAGTACCGAACCCTCGGTAGAGCGCAGTACCGAACCCTCGGTAGAGCACAGTACCGAACCCTCGGTAGAGCACAGTACCGACCCCTCGGTAGAGCACAGGACCTAAAGTCATCTGTAGAGCACAGTACCGAACCCTCTGTAGAGCACAGTACCGAACCCTCTGTAGAGCACAGTACCTAACCCTCTGTAGAGCACAGTACCTAACCCTCTGTAGAGCACAGTACCTAACCCTCTGAAGAGCGCAGAACCGAACCCTCGGTAGAGCACATTACCGACCCCTCGATAGAGCACAGTATCGACCCCTCTGTAGAGCGCAGTACCTAATATCATCTGTAAAGCACAGTACCTAACCCTCTGTAGAGCACAGGACCGAACCCTCGGTAGAGCACAGTACCGACTCCTCGATAGAGCACAGTACCGACCCCTCGGTAGAGCACAGTACCGGGTCCTCGGTAGAGCACAGTACCGACCCCTCGGTAGAGCACAGTACCTAATATCATCTGTAAAGCACAGTACCTAACCCTCTGTAGAGCACAGGACCTAAAGTCATCTGTAGAGCACAGTACCGAACCCTCTGTAGAGCACAGTACTGAACCCTCTGTAGAGCGCAGTACCGAACCCTCTGTAGAGCACAGTATCTAACCCGTTGTAGAGCACAGTACCTAACCCTCTGTAGAGCGCAGTATCTAACCCGTTGTAGAGCACAGTACCTAACCCTCTGTAGAGCACAGTACCTAAAGTCATCTGTAGAGCACAGTACCTAACCCTCGGTAGAGCACAGTACCGACCCCTTGGTAGAGCACAGTACCGACCCCTCGGTAGAGCGCAGTACCGACCCCTCTGTACAGCGCAGTACCGAACCCTCTGTAGAGCGCAGTACCGAACCCTCTGTAGAGCACAGTACCGAACACTCTGTAGAGCACAGTACCGATTACTCTGTAGAGCACAGTACCTAACCCTATGTAGAGCGCAGTACCGAACCCTCTGTAGAGCACAGTGCCTAATATCCGTAGAGCCCAGTACCTAAACTCATCTGTAGAGCACAGTACCTAAAATCATCTGTAGAGCACAGTACCTAACCCTCGGTAGAGCACAGTACCTAAAATCATCTGTAGAGCACAGTACCTAACCCTCGGTAGAGCACAGTACCTAACCCTCGGTAGAGCACAGTACCTAACCCTCGGTAGAGCACAGTACGTAAAATCATCTGTAGAGCACAGTACCTAACCCTCTGTAGAGCACAGTACCTAACCCTCGGTAGAGCACAGTACTTAACCCTCGGTAGAGCACAGTACCTAAAATCATCTGTAGAGCACAGTACCTAACCCTCTGTAGAACACAGTACCTAACCCTCGGTAGACACAGTACCTAAAATCATCTGTAGAGCACAGTACCTAACCCTCGGTAGAGCACAGTACCGAACCCTCGGTAGAGCACAGTACCGAACCCTCTGTAGAGCACAGTACCTAACCCTCTGTAGAGCACAGTACCTAAAATCATCTGTAGAGCACAGTACCGAACCCTCTGTAGAGCACAGTACCGAACCCTCTGTAGAGCACAGTACCGAACCCTCTGTAGAGCACAGTACCGAACCCTCGGTAGAGCACAGTACCGAACCCTCGGTAGAGCACAGTACCGAACCCTCGGTAGAGCACAGTACCTAACCCTCGGTAGAGCACAGTACCTAAAATCATCTGTAGAGCACAGTACCTAACCCTCTGTAGAGCACAATACCTAACCCTCGGTAGAGCACAGTACCTAAAATCATCTGTAGAGCACAGTACCTAACCCTCTGTAGAGCACAGTACCGAACCCTCTGTAGAGCACAGTACCGAACCCTCTGTAGAGCACAGTACCTAACCCTCTGTAGAGCACAGTACCTAACCCTCTGTACAGCACAGCACCAAACCCTCTGTACAGCACAGTCCCTAATATCATCTGTAGAGCCCAGTACCTTACCCTCAGTAGAGCGCAGTACCTAAGCCTCAGTAGAGCGCAGTACCTAACACTCAGTAGAGCGCAGTCCCTAAACCCTCTGTAGAACACAGGACCTAATATCATCTGTAGAACTCAGTACCTAACCCTTTGTAGAGCTCAGTACCTAACCCTTTGTAGAGCACAGTACCTAACCCTTTGTAGAGCACAGTACCTAACCCTCTGAAGAGCGCAGAACCGAACCCTCGGTAGAGCACAGTACCGACCCCTCGATAGAGCACAGTATCGACCCCTCTGTAGAGCGCAGTACCTAATATCATCTGTAAAGCACAGTACCTAACCCTCTGTAGAGCACAGGACCGAACCCTCGGTAGAGCACAGTACCGACTCCTCGATAGAGCACAGTACCGACCCCTCGGTAGAGCACAGTACCTAATATCATCTGTAAAGCACAGTACCTAACCCTCTGTAGAGCACAGGACCTAAAGTCATCTGTAGAGCACAGTACCGAACCCTCTGTAGAGCACAGTACTGAACCCTCTGTAGAGCGCAGTACCGAACCCTCTGTAGAGCACAGTATCTAACCCGTTGTAGAGCACAGTACCTAACCCTCTGTAGAGCGCAGTATCTAACCCGTTGTAGAGCACAGTACCTAACCCTCTGTAGAGCACAGTACCTAAAGTCATCTGTAGAGCACAGTACCTAACCCTCGGTAGAGCACAGTACCGACCCCTTGGTAGAGCACAGTACCGACCCCTCGGTAGAGCGCAGTACCGACCCCTCTGTAGAGCGCAGTACCGACCCCTCTGTAGAGCGCAGCACCGAACCCTCTGTAGAGCGCAGTACCGAACCCTCTGTAGAGCACAGTACCGAACACTCTGTAGAGCACAGTACCAATTACTCTGTAGAGCACAGTACCTAACCCTATGTAGAGCGCAGTACCGAACCCTCTGTAGAGCACAGTGCCTAATATCCGTAGAGCCCAGTACCTAAAATCATCTGTAGAGCACAGTACCTAAAATCATCTGTAGAGCACAGTACCTAACCCTCGGTAGAGCACAGTACCTAAAATCATCTGTAGAGCACAGTACCTAACCCTCGGTAGAGCACAGTACCTAACCCTCGGTAGAGCACAGTACCTAACCCTCGGTAGAGCACAGTACCTAACCCTCGGTAGAGCACAGTACGTAAAATCATCGGTAGAGCACAGTACGTAAAATCATCTGTAGAGCACAGTACCTAACCCTCTGTAGAGCACAGTACCTAACCCTCGGTAGAGCACAGTACCTAAAATCATCTGTAGAGCACAGTACCTAACCCTCTGTAGAGCACAGTACCTAACCCTCGGTAGACACAGTACCTAAAATCATCTGTAGAGCACAGTACCTAACCCTCGGTAGAGCACAGTACCTAACCCTCGGTAGAGCACAGTACCGAAACCTCTGTAGAGCACAGTACCTAACCCTCTGTAGAGCACAGTACCTAAAATCATCTGTAGAGCACAGTACCGAACCCTCGGTAGAGCACAGTACCGAACCCTCTGTAGAGCACAGTACCGAACCCTCTGTAGAGCACAGTACCGAACCCTCGGTAGAGCACAGTACCGAACCCTCGATAGAGCACAGTACCGAACCCTCGGTAGAGCACAGTACCGAACCCTCGGTAGAGCACAGTACCTAACCCTCGGTAGAGCACAGTACCTAAAATCATCTGTAGAGCACAGTACCTAACCCTCTGTAGAGCACAGTACCTAACCCTCGGTAGAGCACAGTACCTAAAATCATCTGTAGAGCACAGTACCGAACCCTCTGTAGAGCACAGTACCGAACCCTCTGTAGAGCACAGTACCGAACCCTCTGTAGAGCACAGTACCTAACCCTCTGTAGAGCACAGTACCTAACCCTCTGTAGAGCACAGTACCTAACCCTCTGTAGAGCACAGTACCTAACCCTCTGTACAGCACAGTACCAAACCCTCTGTACAGCACAGTCCCTAATATCATCTGTAGAGCCCAGTACCTTACCCTCAGTAGAGCGCAGTACCTAAGCCTCAGTAGAGCGCAGTACCTAACCCTCAGTAGAGCGCAGTCCCTAAACCCTCTGTAGAACACAGGACCTAATATCATCTGTAGAACTCAGTACCTAACCCTTTGTAGAGCTCAGTACCTAACCCTTTGTAGAGCACAGTACCTAACCCTTTGTAGAGCACAGTACCTAACCCTTTGTAGAGCACAGTACCTAACCCTTTGTAGAGCACAGTACCAAACCCTCGGTAGGGCGCAGTACCTAACCCTTTGTAGATCACAGTACCTAACCCTTTGTAGATCACAGTACCTAACCCTTTGTAGATCACAGTACCTAACCCTTTGTAGATCACAGTACCTAACCCTTTGTAGAGCACAGTACCTAACTCTCGGTAGAGCACAGTACCTAACCCTTTGTAGAGCACAGTACCTAACCCTTTGTAGAGCACAGTACCTAACCCTTTGTAGAGCACAGAACCTAACCGTCAGTAGAGCACAGTACCTAACCCTTTGTAGAGCACAGTACCTAACCCTTTGTAGAGCACAGTACCTAACCCTCGGTAGAGCACAGTACCTAACCCTCGGTAGAGCACAGTACCCAACCCTCGGTAGAGCACAGTACCTAACCCTCGGTAGAGCACAGTACCTAACCCTCGGTAGAGCACAGTACCTAAACCTCGGTAGAGCACAGTACCTAACCCTCGGTAGAGCACAGTACCTAACCCTCGGTAGAGCACAGTACCTAACCCTCGGTAGAGCACAGTACCTAACCCTCGGTAGAGCACAGTACCGACCCCTCGGTAGAGCACAGTACCGACCCCTCGGTAGAGCACAGTACCGACCCCTCGGTAGAGCACAGTACCGACCCCTCGGTAGAGCGCTGTACCTAACCCTCGGGAGAGCGCAGTACCTAACCCTCGGGAGAGCGCAGTACCTAACCCTCGGTAGAGCGCAGTACCTAACCCTCGGTAGAGCGCAGTACCTAACCCTCGGTAGAGCGCAGTACCTAACCCTCGGTAGAGCGCAGTACCTAACCCTCGGTAGAGCGCAGTACCTAACCCTCGGTAGAGCACAGTACCTAACCCTCGGTAGAGCGCAGTACCGAACCCTCGGTAGGGCGCAGTACCGAACCCTCGGTAGGGCGCAGTACCGAACCCTCGGTAGGGCGCAGTACCGAACCCTCTGTAGGGCGCAGTACCGAACCCTCTGTAGGGCGCAGTACCGAACCCTCTGTAGAGCGCAGAACCGAACCCTCTGTAGAGCGCAGAACCTAACCCTCGGTAAAGCACAGTACCAAACCCTCTGTACAGCACAGTCCCTAATATCATCCGAAGAGCCCAGTACCTTACCCTCAGTAGAGCGCAGTACCTAAGCCTCAGTAGAGCGCAGTACCTAAGCCTCAGTAGAGCGCAGTACCTAACCCTCAGTAGAGCTCAGTCCCTAAACCCTCTGTAGAACACAGGACCTAATATCATCTGTAGAGCTCAGTACCTAACCCTTTGTAGAGCTCAGTACCAAACCCTTGGTAGAGCACAGTACCAAACCCTTGGTAGAGCACAGTACCAAACCCTTGGTAGAGCACAGTACCAAACCCTTGGTAGAGCACAGTACCAAACCCTTGGTAGAGCACAGTACTAAACCCTTGGTAGAGCACAGTACTAAACCCTTGGTAGAGCACAGTACTAAACCCTTGGTAGAGCACAGTACCAAACCCTTGGTAGAGCGCAGTACCAAACCCTTGGTAGAGCGCAGTACCAAACCCTTGGTAGAGCGCAGTACCAAACCCTTGGTAGAGCGCAGTACCAAACCCTCGGTAGAGCGCAGTACCAAACCCTCGGTAGAGCACAGTACCTAACCCTCTGTAGATCACAGTACCTAACCCTTTGTAGATCACAGTACCTAACCCTTTGTAGATCACAGTACCTAACCCTTTGTAGATCACAGTACCTAACCCTTTCTAGATCACAGTACCTAACCCTTTGTAGATCACAGTACCTAACCCTTTGTAGATCACAGTACCTAACTCTCGGTAGAGCACAGTACCTAACTCTCGGTAGAGCACAGTACCTAACCCTTTGTAGAGCACAGTACCTAACCCTTTGCAGAGCACAGTACCTAACCCTTTGCAGAGCACAGTACCTAACCCTTTGCAGAGCACAGTACCTAACCCTTTGTAGAGACACAGTACCTAACCCTCGGTAGAGCTCACCATCTCTCTCTCTGTAGAGCTCAGTACCGAATCTCATCTGTAGAGCACAGTACCTAACCCTCGGTAGAGCACAGTATCTAACCCTCGGTAGCACACAGTACCAAACCCTCGGTAGCGCACAGTACCAAACCCTCGGTAGCGCACAGTACCAAACCCTCGGTAGCGCACAGTACCAAACCTCGGTAGCGCACAGTACCTAACCCTCGGTAGAGCACAGTACCTAACCCTCGGTAGAGCACAGTACCTAACCCTCGGTAGAGCACAGTACCTAACCCTCGGTAGAGCACAGTACCTAACCCTCGGTAGAGCACAGTACCGAACCCTCGGTAGAGCACAGAACCTAACCCTCGGTAGAGCACAGTACCTAACCCTCGGTAGAGCTCACTATCTCTCTCTGTAGAGCTCAGTACCTAATCTCATCTGTAGAGCACAGTACCTAACCCTCGGTAGAGCGCAGTACCTAACCTCGGTAGAGCGCAGTACCTAACCCTCGGTAGAGCGCAGTACCTAACCCTCGGTAGAGCGCAGTACCTAACCCTCGGTAGAGCGCAGTACCTAACCCTCGGTAGAGCGCAGTACCTAACCCTCGGTAGAGCGCAGTACCTAACCCTCGGTAGAGCGCAGTACCTAACCCTCGGTGGAGCCGCAGTACCAAACCCTCGGTAGAGCGCAGTACCTAACTCCTCGGTAGAGCGCAGTACCTAACCCTCGGTAGAGCGCAGTACCTAACCCTCGGTAGAGCGCAGTACCTAACCCTCGGTAGAGCGCAGTACCTAACCCTCGGTAGAGCGCAGTACCTAACCCTCGGTAGAGCGCAGTACCTAACCCTCGGTAGAGCACAGTACCTAACACTCGGTAGAGCGCAGTACCTAACCCTCGGTAGAGCGCAGTACCTAACCCTCGGTAGAGCGCAGTACCGAACCCTCTGTAGAGCGCAGTACCGAACCCTCGGTAAAGCACAGTACCTAACCCTCGGTAAAGCACAGTACCTAACCCTCGGTAAAGCACAGTACCTAACCCTCGGTAAAGCACAGTACCTAACCCTCGGTAGAGCACAGTACCTAACCCTCGGTAGAGCACAGTACCTAACCCTCGGTAGAGCACAGTACCTAACCCTCGGTAGAGCACAGTACCTAACCCTCTGTAGAGCACAGTACCTAACCCTCTGTAGAGCACAGTACCTAACCCTCTGTAGAGCACAGTACCTAACCCTCTGTACAGCACAGTGCCAAACCCTCTGTACAGCACAGTCCCTAATATCATCCGTAGAGCCCAGTACCTTACCCTCAGTAGAGCGCAGTACCTAACCCTCTGTACAGCACAGTACCGACCCCTCGGTAGAGCACAGTACCGACCCCTCGGTAGAGCGCTGTACCTAACCCTCGGGAGAGCGCAGTACCTAACCCTCGGGAGAGCGCAGTACCTAACCCTCGGTAGAGCGCAGTACCTAACCCTCGGTAGAGCGCAGTACCTAACCCTCGGTAGAGCGCAGTACCTAACCCTCGGTAGAGCGCAGTACCTAACCCTCGGTAGAGCACAGTACCTAACCCTCGGTAGAGCACAGTACCGAACCCTCGGTAGAGCACAGTACCGAACCCTCGGTAGGGCGCAGTACCGAACCCTCTGTAGGGCGCAGTACCGAACCCTCTGTAGGGCGCAGTACCGAACCCTCTGTAGGGCGCAGTACCGAACCCTCTGTAGGGCGCAGTACCGAACCCTCTGTAGGGCGCAGTACCGAACCCTCTGTAGGGCGCAGTACCGAACCCTCTGTAGGGCGCAGTACCGAACCCTCTGTAGAGCGCAGAACCGAACCCTCTGTAGAGCGCAGAACCTAACCCTCGGTAAAGCACAGTACCAAACCCTCTGTACAGCACAGTCCCTAATATCATCCGAAGAGCCCAGTACCTTACCCTCAGTAGAGCGCAGTACCTAAGCCTCAGTAGAGCGCAGTACCTAAGCCTCAGTAGAGCGCAGTACCTAACCCTCAGTAGAGCTCAGTCCCTAAACCCTCTGTAGAACACAGGACCTAATATCATCTGTAGAGCTCAGTACCTAACCCTTTGTAGAGCTCAGTACCAAACCCTTGGTAGAGCACAGTACCAAACCCTTGGTAGAGCACAGTACCAAACCCTTGGTAGAGCACAGTACCAAACCCTTGGTAGAGCACAGTACCAAACCCTTGGTAGAGCACAGTACTAAACCCTTGGTAGAGCACAGTACTAAACCCTTGGTAGAGCACAGTACCAAACCCTTGGTAGAGCACAGTACCAAACCCTTGGTAGAGCGCAGTACCAAACCCTCGGTAGAGCGCAGTACCAAACCCTCGGTAGAGCACCTTACCTAACCCTCTGTAGATCACAGTACCTAACCCTTTGTAGATCACAGTACCTAACCCTTTGTAGATCACAGTACCTAACCCTTTGTAGATCACAGTACCTAACCCTTTGTAGATCACAGTACCTAACCCTTTGTAGATCACAGTACCTAACTCTCGGTAGAGCACAGTACCTAACTCTCGGTAGAGCACAGTACCTAACCCTTTGTAGAGCACAGTACCTAACCCTTTGTAGAGCACAGTACCTAACCCTTTGCAGAGCACAGTACCTAACCCTTTGCAGAGCACAGTACCTAACCGTTTGTAGAGCACAGTACCTAACCCTCGGTAGAGCTCACCATCTCTCTCTCTGTAGAGCTCAGTACCGAATCTCATCTGTAGAGCACAGTACCTAACCCTCGGTAGAGCACAGTATCTAACCCTCGGTAGCACACAGTACCAAACCCTTGGTAGCGCACAGTACCAAACCCTCGGTAGCGCACAGTACCAAACCCTCGGTAGCGCACAGTACCAAACCCTCGGTAGCGCACAGTACCTAACCCTCGGTAGAGCACAGTACCTAACCCTCGGTAGAGCACAGTACCTAACCCTCGGTAGAGCACAGTACCTAACCCTCGGTAGAGCACAGTACCTAACCCTCGGTAGAGCACAGTACCTAACCCTCGGTAGAGCTACAGTACCGAACCCTCGGTAGAGCACAGAACCTAACTCTCGGTAGAGCACAGTACCTAACCCTCGGTAGAGCTCACTACTCTCTCTGTAGAGCTCAGTACCTAATCTCATCTGTAGAGCACAGTACCTAACCCTCGGTAGAGCACAGTACCTAACCCTCGGTAGAGCGCAGTACCTAACCCTAGGTAGAGCGCAGTACCTAACCCTCGGTAGAGCGCAGTACCTAACCCTCGGTAGAGCGCAGTACCTAACCCTCGGTAGAGCGCAGTACCTAACCCTCGGTAGAGCGCAGTACCTAACCCTCGGTAGAGCGCAGTACCTAACCCTCGGTAGAGCGCAGTACCCTAACCCTCGGTAGAGCGCAGTACCCAACCCTCGGTAGAGCGCAGTACCTAACCCTCGGTAGAGCGCAGTACCTAACTCTCGGTAGAGCGCAGTACCTAACCCTCGGTAGAGCGCAGTACCTAACCCTCGGTAGAGCGCAGTACCTAACCCTCGGTAGAGCACAGTACCTAACCCTCGGTAGAGCACAGTACCTAACCCTCGGTAGAGCACAGTACCTAACACTCGGTAGAGCGCAGTACCTAACCCTCGGTAGAGCGCAGTACCTAACCCTCGGTAGAGCGCAGTACCGAACCCTCGGTAGAGCGCAGTACCGAACCCTCGGTAAAGCACAGTACCTAACCCTCGGTAAAGCACAGTACCTAACCCTCGGTAAAGCACAGTACCTAACCCTCGGTAGAGCACAGTACCTAACCCTCGGTAGAGCACAGTACCTAACCCTCGGTAGAGCACAGTACCTAACCCTCTGTAGAGCACAGTACCTAACCCTCTGTAGAGCACAGTACCTAACCCTCTGTAGAGCACAGTACCTAACCCTCTGTACAGCACAGTGCCAAACCCTCTGTACAGCACAGTCCCTAATATCATCCGTAGAGCCCAGTACCTTACCCTCAGTAGAGCGCAGTACCTAACCCTCTGTACAGCACAGTACCAAACCCTGTGTACAGCACAGTCCCTAATATCATCCGTAGAGCCCAGTACCTTACCCTCAGTAGAGCGCAGTACCTAAGCCTCAGTAGAGCTCAGTCCCTAAACCCTCTGTAGAACACAGGACCTAATATCATCTGTAGAGCTCAGTACCTAACCCTTTGTAGAGCTCAGTACCTAACCCTTTGTAGATCACAGTACCTAACCCTTTGTAGATCACAGTACCTAACCCTTTGCAGAGCACAGTACCTAACCCTTTGCAGAGCACAGTACCTAACCCTTTGTAGAGCACAGAACCTAACCGTCAGTAGAGCACAGTACCTAACCCTTTGTAGAGCACAGTACCTAACCCTCGGTAGAGCTCACCATCTCTCTCTCTGTAGAGCTCAGTACCTAATCTCATCTGTAGAGCACAGTACCTAACCCTCGGTAGAGCACAGTATCTAACCCTCGGTAGAGCACAGTATCTAACCCTCGGTAGAGCACAGTACCTAACCCTCGGTAGCGCACAGTACCTAACCCTCGGTAGCGCACAGTACCTAACCCTCGGTAGCGCACAGTACCTAACCCTCGGTAGAGCACAGTACCTAACCCTCGGTAGAGCACAGTACCTAACCCTCGGTAGAGCACAGTACCTAACCCTTTCTAGATCACAGTACCTAACCCTTTCTAGATCACAGTACCTAACCCTTTGTAGATCACAGTACCTAACCCTTTGTAGATCACAGTACCTAACTCTCGGTAGAGCACAGTACCTAACTCTCGGTAGAGCACAGTACCTAACCCTTTGTAGAGCACAGTACCTAACCCTTTGCAGAGCACAGTACCTAACCCTTTGCAGAGCACAGTCCCTAACCCTTTGCAGAGCACAGTCCCTAACCCTTTGCAGAGCACAGTACCTAACCCTTTGTAGAGCACAGTACCTAACCCTCGGTAGAGCTCACCATCTCTCTCTCTGTAGAGCTCAGTACCGAATCTCATCTGTAGAGCACAGTATCTAACCCTCGGTAGCGCACAGTATCTAACCCTCGGTAGCACACAGTACCAAACCCTCGGTAGCACACAGTACCAAACCCTCGGTAGCGCACAGTACCAAACCCTCGGTAGCGCACAGTACCAAACCCTCGGTAGCGCACAGTACCTAACCCTCGGTAGCGCACAGTACCTAACCCTCGGTAGAGCACAGTACCTAACCCTCGGTAGAGACACAGTACCTAACCCTCGGTAGAGCACAGTACCCAACCCTCGGTAGAGCACAGTACCGAACCCTCGGTAGAGCACAGTACCGAACCCTCGGTAGAGCACAGTACCGAACCCTCGGTAGAGCACAGAACCTAACCCTCGGTAGAGCACAGTACCTAACCCTCGGTAGAGCTCACTATCTCTCTCTGTAGAGCTCAGTACCTAATCTCATCTGTAGAGCACAGTACCTAACCCTCGGTAGAGCGCAGTACCTAACCCTCGGTAGAGCGCAGTACCTAACCCTCGGTGGAGCGCAGTACCTAACCCTCGGTGGAGCGCAGTACCTAACCCTCGGTGGAGCGCAGTACCTAACCCTCGGTAGAGCGCAGTACCTAACCCTCGGTAGAGCGCAGTACCTAACCCTCGGTAGAGCGCAGTACCTAACCCTCAGTAGAGCGCAGTACCTAACCCTCGGTAGAGCGCAGTACCTAACCCTCGGTAGAGCACAGTACCTAACCCTCGGTAGAGCACAGTACCTAACCCTCGGTAGAGCACAGTACCTAATCCTCGGTAGAGCGCAGTACCTAACCCTCGGTAGAGCGCAGTACCGAACCCTCGGTAGAGCGCAGTACCGAACCCTCTGTAGAGCGCAGTACCTAACCCTCTGTAGAGCGCAGTACCTAACCCTCTGTAGAGCGCAGTACCTAACCCTCGGTAGCACACAGTACCAAACCCTCGGTAGCGCACAGTACCAAACCCTCGGTAGCGCACAGTACCAAACCCTCGGTAGCGCACAGTACCAAACCCTCGGTAGCGCACAGTACCTAACCCTCGGTAGAGCACAGTACCTAACCCTCGGTAGAGCACAGTACCTAACCCTCGGTAGAGCACAGTACCTAACCCTCGGTAGAGCACAGTACCTAACCCTCGGTAGAGCACAGTACCTAACCCTCGGTAGAGCACAGTACCTAACCCTCGGTAGAGCACAGTACCGAACCCTCGGTAGAGCACAGAACCTAACCCTCGGTAGAGCACAGAACCTAACCTCGGTAGAGCACAGTACCTAACCCTCGGTAGAGCTCACTATCTCTCTCTGTAGAGCTCAGTACCTAATCTCATCTGTAGAGCACAGTACCTAACCCTCGGTAGAGCACAGTACCTAACCCTCGGTAGAGCGCAGTACCTAACCCTCGGTAGAGCGCAGTACCTAACCCTCGGTAGAGCGCAGTACCTAACCCTCGGTAGAGCGCAGTACCTAACCCTCGGTAGAGCGCAATACCTAACCCTTTGTAGAGCACAGTACCTAACCCTTTGTAGAGCACAGTACCAAACCCTCGGTAGGGCGCAGTACCTAACCCTTTGTAGATCACAGTACCTAACCCTTTGTAGATCACAGTACCTAACCCTTTGTAGATCACAGTACCTAACCCTTTGTAGATCACAGTACCTAACCCTTTGTAGATCACAGTACCTAACCCTTTGTAGAGCACAGTACCTAACTCTCGGTAGAGCACAGTACCTAACCCTTTGTAGAGCACAGTACCTAACCCTTTGTAGAGCACAGTACCTAACCCTTTGTAGAGCACAGAACCTAACCGTCAGTAGAGCACAGTACCTAACCCTTTGCTCTACAAAGGGTTAGGTACTGTGCTCTACAAAGGGTTAGGTACTGTGCTCTACACAGTACCTAACCCTCGGTAGAGCACAGTACCTAACCCTCGGTAGAGCACAGTACCCAACCCTCGGTAGAGCTACAGTACCTAACCCTCGGTAGAGCACAGTACCTAACCCTCGGTAGAGCACAGTACCTAAACCTCGGTAGAGCACAGTACCTAACCCTCGGTAGAGCACAGTACCTAACCCTCGGTAGAGCACAGTACCTAACCCTCGGTAGAGCACAGTACCTAACCCTCGGTAGAGCACAGTACCTAACCCTCGGTAGAGCACAGTACCGACCCCTCGGTAGAGCACAGTACCGACCCCTCGGTAGAGCACAGTACCGACCCCTCGGTAGAGCACAGTACCGACCCCTCGGTAGAGCGCTGTACCTAACCCTCGGGAGAGCGCAGTACCTAACCCTCGGGAGAGCGCAGTACCTAACCCTCGGTAGAGCGCAGTACCTAACCCTCGGTAGAGCGCAGTACCTAACCCTCGGTAGAGCGCAGTACCTAACCCTCGGTAGAGCGCAGTACCTAACCCTCGGTAGAGCGCAGTACCTAACCCTCGGTAGAGCGCAGTACCTAACCCTCGGTAGAGCACAGTACCGAACCCTCGGTAGGGCGCAGTACCGAACCCTCGGTAGGGCGCAGTACCGAACCCTCGGTAGGGCGCAGTACCGAACCCTCGGTAGGGCGCAGTACCGAACCCTCTGTAGGGCGCAGTACCGAACCCTCTGTAGGGCGCAGTACCGAACCCTCTGTAGAGCGCAGAACCGAACCCTCTGTAGAGCGCAGAACCTAACCCTCGGTAAAGCACAGTACCAAACCCTCTGTACAGCACAGTCCCTAATATCATCCGAAGAGCCCAGTACCTTACCCTCAGTAGAGCGCAGTACCTAAGCCTCAGTAGAGCGCAGTACCTAAGCCTCAGTAGAGCGCAGTACCTAACCCTCAGTAGAGCTCAGTCCCTAAACCCTCTGTAGAACACAGGACCTAATATCATCTGTAGAGCTCAGTACCTAACCCTTTGTAGAGCTCAGTACCAAACCCTTGGTAGAGCACAGTACCAAACCCTTGGTAGAGCACAGTACCAAACCCTTGGTAGAGCACAGTACCAAACCCTTGGTAGAGCACAGTACTAAACCCTTGGTAGAGCACAGTACTAAACCCTTGGTAGAGCACAGTACTAAACCCTTGGTAGAGCACAGTACCAAACCCTTGGTAGAGCGCAGTACCAAACCCTTGGTAGAGCGCAGTACCAAACCCTTGGTAGAGCGCAGTACCAAACCCTCGGTAGAGCGCAGTACCAAACCCTCGGTAGAGCACAGTACCTAACCCTCTGTAGATCACAGTACCTAACCCTTTGTAGATCACAGTACCTAACCCTTTGTAGATCACAGTACCTAACCCTTTCTAGATCACAGTACCTAACCCTTTCTAGATCACAGTACCTAACCCTTTGTAGATCACAGTACCTAACCCTTTGTAGATCACAGTACCTAACTCTCGGTAGAGCACAGTACCTAACTCTCGGTAGAGCACAGTACCTAACCCTTTGTAGAGCACAGTACCTAACCCTTTGCAGAGCACAGTACCTAACCCTTTGCAGAGCACAGTACCTAACCCTTTGCAGAGCACAGTACCTAACCCTTTGTAGAGCACAGTACCTAACCCTCGGTAGAGCTCACCATCTCTCTCTCTGTAGAGCTCAGTACCGAATCTCATCTGTAGAGCACAGTACCTAACCCTCGGTAGAGCACAGTACCTAACCCTCGGTAGCACACAGTACCAAACCCTCGGTAGCGCACAGTACCAAACCCTCGGTAGCGCACAGTACCAAACCCTCGGTAGCGCACAGTACCAAACCCTCGGTAGCGCACAGTACCTAACCCTCGGTAGAGCACAGTACCTAACCCTCGGTAGAGCTACAGTACCTAACCCTCGGTAGAGCACAGTACCTAACCCTCGGTAGAGCACAGTACCTAACCCTCGGTAGAGCACAGTACCTAACCCTCGGTAGAGCACAGTACCTAACCCTCGGTAGAGCACAGTACCTAACCCTCGGTAGAGCATCAGTACCGAACCCTCGGTAGAGCATCAGAACCTAACCCTCGGTAGAGCACAGTACCTAACCCTCGGTAGAGCTCACTATCTCTCTCTGTAGAGCTCAGTACCTAATCTCATCTGTAGAGCACAGTACCTAACCCTCGGTAGAGCGCAGTACCTAACCCTCGGTAGAGCGCAGTACCTAACCCTCGGTAGAGCGCAGTACCTAACCCTCGGTAGAGCGCAGTACCTAACCCTCGGTAGAGCGCAGTACCTAACCCTCGGTAGAGCGCAGTACCTAACCCTCGGTAGAGCGCAGTACCTAACCCTCGGTAGAGCGCAGTACCTAACCCTCGGTGGAGCGCAGTACCAAACCCTCGGTAGAGCGCAGTACCTAACTCTCGGTAGAGCGCAGTACCTAACCCTCGGTAGAGCGCAGTACCTAACCCTCGGTAGAGCGCAGTACCTAACCCTCGGTAGAGCGCAGTACCTAACCCTCGGTAGAGCACAGTACCTTACCCTCGGTAGAGCACAGTACCTAACACTCGGTAGAGCGCAGTACCTAACCCTCGGTAGAGCGCAGTACCGAACCCTCGGTAGAGCGCAGTACCGAACCCTCGGTAAAGCACAGTACCTAACCCTCGGTAAAGCACAGTACCTAACCCTCGGTAAAGCACAGTACCTAACCCTCGGTAAAGCACAGTACCTAACCCTCGGTAGAGCACAGTACCTAACCCTCGGTAGAGCACAGTACCTAACCCTCGGTAGAGCACAGTACCTAACCCTCTGTAGAGCACAGTACCTAACCCTCTGTAGAGCACAGTACCTAACCCTCTGTAGAGCACAGTACCTAACCCTCTGTACAGCACAGTGCCAAACCCTCTGTACAGCACAGTCCCTAATATCATCCGTAGAGCCCAGTACCTTACCCTCAGTAGAGCGCAGTACCTAACCCTCTGTACAGCACAGTACCGACCCCTCGGTAGAGCACAGTACCGACCCCTCGGTAGAGCGCTGTACCTAACCCTCGGGAGAGCGCAGTACCTAACCCTCGGGAGAGCGCAGTACCTAACCCTCGGTAGAGCGCAGTACCTAACCCTCGGTAGAGCGCAGTACCTAACCCTCGGTAGAGCGCAGTACCTAACCCTCAGTAGAGCGCAGTACCTAACCCTCGGTAGAGCACAGTACCTAACCCTCGGTAGAGCACAGTACCGAACCCTCGGTAGAGCACAGTACCGAACCCTCGGTAGGGCGCAGTACCGAACCCTCGGTAGGGCGCAGTACCGAACCCTCTGTAGGGCGCAGTACCGAACCCTCTGTAGGGCGCAGTACCGAACCCTCTGTAGGGCGCAGTACCGAACCCTCTGTAGGGCGCAGTACCGAACCCTCTGTAGGGCGCAGTACCGAACCCTCTGTAGGGCGCAGTACCGAACCCTCTGTAGGGCGCAGTACCGAACCCTCTGTAGAGCGCAGAACCGAACCCTCTGTAGAGCGCAGAACCTAACCCTCGGTAAAGCACAGTACCAAACCCTCTGTACAGCACAGTCCCTAATATCATCCGAAGAGCCCAGTACCTTACCCTCAGTAGAGCGCAGTACCTAAGCCTCAGTAGAGCGCAGTACCTAAGCCTCAGTAGAGCGCAGTACCTAACCCTCAGTAGAGCTCAGTCCCTAAACCCTCTGTAGAACACAGGACCTAATATCATCTGTAGAGCTCAGTACCTAACCCTTTGTAGAGCTCAGTACCAAACCCTTGGTAGAGCACAGTACCAAACCCTTGGTAGAGCACAGTACCAAACCCTTGGTAGAGCACAGTACCAAACCCTTGGTAGAGCACAGTACTAAACCCTTGGTAGAGCACAGTACTAAACCCTTGGTAGAGCACAGTACCAAACCCTTGGTAGAGCACAGTACCAAACCCTTGGTAGAGCGCAGTACCAAACCCTCGGTAGAGCGCAGTACCAAACCCTCGGTAGAGCACAGTACCTAACCCTCTGTAGATCACAGTACCTAACCCTTTGTAGATCACAGTACCTAACCCTTTGTAGATCACAGTACCTAACCCTTTGTAGATCACAGTACCTAACCCTTTGTAGATCACAGTACCTAACCCTTTGTAGATCACAGTACCTAACTCTCGGTAGAGCACAGTACCTAACTCTCGGTAGAGCACAGTACCTAACCCTTTGTAGAGCACAGTACCTAACCCTTTGCAGAGCACAGTACCTAACCCTTTGCAGAGCACAGTACCTAACCGTTTGTAGAGCACAGTACCTAACCCTCGGTAGAGCTCACCATCTCTCTCTCTGTAGAGCTCAGTACCGAATCTCATCTGTAGAGCACAGTACCTAACCCTCGGTAGAGCACAGTATCTAACCCTCGGTAGCACACAGTACCAAACCCTCGGTAGCGCACAGTACCAAACCCTCGGTAGCGCACAGTACCAAACCCTCGGTAGCGCACAGTACCAAACCCTCGGTAGCGCACAGTACCTAACCCTCGGTAGAGCACAGTACCTAACCCTCGGTAGAGCACAGTACCTAACCCTCGGTAGAGCACAGTACCTAACCCTCGGTAGAGCACAGTACCTAACCCTCGGTAGAGCACAGTACCTAACCCTCGGTAGAGCACAGTACCGAACCCTCGGTAGAGCACAGAACCTAACTCTCGGTAGAGCACAGTACCTAACCCTCGGTAGAGCTCACTATCTCTCTCTGTAGAGCTCAGTACCTAATCTCATCTGTAGAGCACAGTACCTAACCCTCGGTAGAGCACAGTACCTAACCCTCGGTAGAGCGCAGTACCTAACCCTAGGTAGAGCGCAGTACCTAACCCTCGGTAGAGCGCAGTACCTAACCCTCGGTAGAGCGCAGTACCTAACCCTCGGTAGAGCGCAGTACCTAACCCTCGGTAGAGCGCAGTACCTAACCCTCGGTAGAGCGCAGTACCTAACCCTCGGTAGAGCGCAGTACCTAACCCTCGGTAGAGCGCAGTACCTAACCCTCGGTAGAGCGCAGTACCCAACCCTCGGTAGAGCGCAGTACCTAACTCTCGGTAGAGCGCAGTACCTAACCCTCGGTAGAGCGCAGTACCTAACCCTCGGTAGAGCACAGTACCTAACCCTCGGTAGAGCACAGTACCTAACCCTCGGTAGAGCACAGTACCTAACCCTCGGTAGAGCGCAGTACCTAACACTCGGTAGAGCGCAGTACCTAACCCTCGGTAGAGCGCAGTACCTAACCCTCGGTAGAGCGCAGTACCGAACCCTCGGTAGAGCGCAGTACCGAACCCTCGGTAAAGCACAGTACCTAACCCTCGGTAAAGCACAGTACCTAACCCTCGGTAAAGCACAGTACCTAACCCTCGGTAAAGCACAGTACCTAACCCTCGGTAGAGCACAGTACCTAACCCTCGGTAGAGCACAGTACCTAACCCTCGGTAGAGCACAGTACCTAACCCTCGGTAGAGCACAGTACCTAACCCTCGGTAGAGCACAGTACCTAACCCTCGGTAGAGCACAGTACCTAACCCTCTGTAGAGCACAGTACCTAACCCTCTGTACAGCACAGTGCCAAACCCTCTGTACAGCACAGTCCCTAATATCATCCGTAGAGCCCAGTACCTTACCCTCAGTAGAGCGCAGTACCTAACCCTCTGTACAGCACAGTACCAAACCCTGTGTACAGCACAGTCCCTAATATCATCCGTAGAGCCCAGTACCTTACCCTCAGTAGAGCGCAGTACCTAAGCCTCAGTAGAGCTCAGTCCCTAAACCCTCTGTAGAACACAGGACCTAATATCATCTGTAGAGCTCAGTACCTAACCCTTTGTAGAGCTCAGTACCTAACCCTTTGTAGATCACAGTCCCTAACCCTTTGTAGATCACAGTACCTAACCCTTTGCAGAGCACAGTACCTAACCCTTTGCAGAGCACAGTACCTAACCCTTTGTAGAGCACAGAACCTAACCGTCAGTAGAGCACAGTACCTAACCCTTTGTAGAGCACAGTACCTAACCCTCGGTAGAGCTCACCATCTCTCTCTCTGTAGAGCTCAGTACCTAATCTCATCTGTAGAGCACAGTACCTAACCCTCGGTAGAGCACAGTATCTAACCCTCGGTAGAGCACAGTATCTAACCCTCGGTAGAGCACAGTACCTAACCCTCGGTAGCGCACAGTACCTAACCCTCGGTAGCGCACAGTACCTAACCCTCGGTAGCGCACAGTACCTAACCCTCGGTAGAGCACAGTACCTAACCCTCGGTAGAGCACAGTACCTAACCCTCGGTAGAGCACAGTACCTAACCCTTTCTAGATCACAGTACCTAACCCTTTCTAGATCACAGTACCTAACCCTTTGTAGATCACAGTACCTAACCCTTTGTAGATCACAGTACCTAACTCTCGGTAGAGCACAGTACCTAACTCTCGGTAGAGCACAGTACCTAACCCTTTGTAGAGCACAGTACCTAACCCTTTGCAGAGCACAGTACCTAACCCTTTGCAGAGCACAGTCCCTAACCCTTTGCAGAGCACAGTCCCTAACCCTTTGCAGAGCACAGTACCTAACCCTTTGTAGAGCACAGTACCTAACCCTCGGTAGAGCTCACCATCTCTCTCTCTGTAGAGCTCAGTACCGAATCTCATCTGTAGAGCACAGTATCTAACCCTCGGTAGCGCACAGTATCTAACCCTCGGTAGCACACAGTACCAAACCCTCGGTAGCACACAGTACCAAACCCTCGGTAGCGCACAGTACCAAACCCTCGGTAGCGCACAGTACCAAACCCTCGGTAGCGCACAGTACCTAACCCTCGGTAGCGCACAGTACCTAACCCTCGGTAGAGCACAGTACCTAACCCTCGGTAGAGCACAGTACCTAACCCTCGGTAGAGCACAGTACCCAACCCTCGGTAGAGCACAGTACCGAACCCTCGGTAGAGCACAGTACCTAACCCTCGGTAGAGCACAGTACCGAACCCTCGGTAGAGCACAGAACCTAACCCTCGGTAGAGCACAGTACCTAACCCTCGGTAGAGCTCACTATCTCTCTCTGTAGAGCTCAGTACCTAATCTCATCTGTAGAGCACAGTACCTAACCCTCGGTAGAGCGCAGTACCTAACCCTCGGTAGAGCGCAGTACCTAACCCTCGGTAGAGCGCAGTACCTAACCCTCGGTGGAGCGCAGTACCTAACCCTCGGTGGAGCGCAGTACCTAACCCTCGGTGGAGCGCAGTACCTAACCCTCGGTGGAGCGCAGTACCTAACCCTCGGTAGAGCGCAGTACCTAACCCTCGGTAGAGCGCAGTACCTAACCCTCGGTAGAGCGCAGTACCTAACCCTCGGTAGAGCGCAGTACCTAACCCTCGGTAGAGCACAGTACCTAACCCTCGGTAGAGCACAGTACCTAACCCTCGGTAGAGCACAGTACCTAACCCTCGGTAGAGCGCAGTACCTAATCCTCAGTAGAGCGCAGTACCTAACCCTCGGTAGAGCGCAGTACCGAACCCTCGGTAGAGCGCAGTACCGAACCCTCTGTAGAGCGCAGTACCTAACCCTCTGTAGAGCGCAGTACCTAACCCTCTGTAGAGCGCAGTACCTAACCCTCGGTAGCACACAGTACCAAACCCTCGGTAGCGCACAGTACCAAACCCTCGGTAGCGCACAGTACCAAACCCTCGGTAGCGCACAGTACCTAACCCTCGGTAGAGCACAGTACCTAACCCTCGGTAGAGCACAGTACCTAACCCTCGGTAGAGCACAGTACCTAACCCTCGGTAGAGCACAGTACCTAACCCTCGGTAGAGCACAGTACCTAACCCTCGGTAGAGCACAGTACCGAACCCTCGGTAGAGCACAGAACCTAACCCTCGGTAGAGCACAGAACCTAACCCTCGGTAGAGCACAGTACCTAACCCTCGGTAGAGCTCACTATCTCTCACTGTAGAGCTCAGTACCTAATCTCATCTGTAGAGCACAGTACCTAACCCTCGGTAGAGCACAGTACCTAACCCTCGGTAGAGCGCAGTACCTAACCCTCGGTAGAGCGCAGTACCTAACCCTCGGTAGAGCGCAGTACCTAACCCTCGGTAGAGCGCAGTACCTAACCCTCGGTAGAGCGCAATACCTAACCCTCGGTAGAGCACAGTACCTAACCCTCGGTAGAGCACAGTACCTAACCCTCGGTAGAGCACAGTACCTAACCCTCGGTAGAGCACAGTACCTAACCCTCGGTAGAGCACAGTACCTAACCCTCGGTAGAGCACAGTACCTAACCCTCGGTAGAGCACAGTACCGAACCCTCGGTAGAGCACAGAACCTAACCCTCGGTAGAGCACAGTACCTAACCCTCGGTAGAGCTCACTATCTCTCTTTGTAGAGCTCAGTACCTAATCTCATCTGTAGAGCACAGTACCTAACCGTCGGTAGAGCGCAGTACCTAACCCTCGGTAGAGCGCAGTACCTAACCCTCGGTAGAGCGCAGTACCTAACCCTCGGTAGAGCGCAGTACCTAACCCTCGGTAGAGCACAGTATCTAACCCTCGGTAGAGCACAGTATCTAACCCTCGGTAGAGCACAGTACCTAACCCTCGGTAGCGCACAGTACCTAACCCTCGGTAGCGCACAGTACCTAACCCTCAGTAGCGCACAGTACCTAACCCTCGGTAGCGCACAGTACCTAACCCTCGGTAGCGCACAGTACCTAACCCTCGGTAGAGCACAGTACCTAACCCTCGGTAGAGCACAGTACCTAACCCTTTCTAGATCACAGTACCTAACCCTTTCTAGATCACAGTACCTAACCCTTTGTAGATCACAGTACCTAACCCTTTGTAGATCACAGTACCTAACTCTCGGTAGAGCACAGTACCTAACTCTCGGTAGAGCACAGTACCTAACCCTTTGTAGAGCACAGTACCTAACCCTTTGCAGAGCACAGTCCCTAACCCTTTGCAGAGCACAGTACCTAACCCTTTGTAGAGCACAGTACCTAACCCTCGGTAGAGCTCACCATCTCTCTCTCTGTAGAGCTCAGTACCGAATCTCATCTGTAGAGCACAGTATCTAACCCTCGGTAGCGCACAGTATCTAACCCTCGGTAGCACACAGTACCAAACCCTCGGTAGCGCACAGTACCAAACCCTCGGTAGCGCACAGTACCTAACCCTCGGTAGAGCACAGTACCTAACCCTCGGTAGAGCACAGTACCTAACCCTCGGTAGAGCACCGTACCTAACCCTCGGTAGAGCTCACTATCTCTCTCTGTAGAGCTCAGTACCTAATCTCATCTGTAGAGCACAGTACCTAACCCTCGGTAGAGCGCAGTACCTAACCCTCGGTAGAGCGCAGTACCTAACCCTCGGTAGAGCGCAGTACCTAACCCTCGGTAGAGCGCAGTACCTAACCCTCGGTAGAGCGCAGTATCTAACCCTCGGTAGAGCGCAGTACCTAACCCTCGGTAGAGCGCAGTACCTAACCCTCGGTAGAGCGCAGTACCTAACCCTCGGTAGAGCGCAGTACCTAACCCTCGGTAGAGCGCAGTACCTAACCCTCGGTAGAGCGCAGTACCTAACCCTCGGTAGAGCGCAGTACCTAACCCTCGGTAGAGCGCAGTACCTAACCCTCGGTAGAGCACAGTACCTAACCCTCGGTAGAGCACAGTACCTAACCCTCGGTAGAGCGCAGTACCGAACCCTCTGTAGAGCGCAGTACCGAACCCTCTGTAGAGCGCAGTACCGAACCCTCGGTAGAGCGCAGTACCAAACCCTCGGTAGCGCACAGTACCAAACCCTCGGTAGCGCACAGTACCAAACCCTCGGTAGCGCACAGTACCTAACCCTCGGTAGAGCACAGTACCTAACCCTCGGTAGAGCACAGTACCTAACCCTCGGTAGAGCACAGTACCTAACCCTCGGTAGAGCACAGTACATAACCCTAGGTAGAGCACAGTACCTAACCCTCGGTAGAGCACAGTACCGAACCCTCGGTAGAGCACAGAACCTAACCCTCGGTAGAGCACAGTACCTAACCCTCGGTAGAGCTCACTATCTCTCTCTGTAGAGCTCAGTACCTAATCTCATCTGTAGAGCACAGTACCTAACCCTCGGTAGAGCACAGTACCTAACCCTCGGTAGAGCACAGTACCTAACCCTCGGTAGAGCGCAGTACCTAACCCTCGGTAGAGCGCAGTACCTAACCCTCGGTAGAGCGCAGTACCTAACCCTCGGTAGAGCGCAGTACCTAACCCTCGGTAGAGCGCAGTACCTAACCCTCGGTAGAGCGCAGTACCTAACCCTCGGTAGAGCGCAGTACCTAACCCTCGGTAGAGCGCAGTACCTAACCCTCGGTAGAGCACAGTACCTAACCCTCGGTAGAGCACAGTACCTAACCCTCGGTAGAGCACAGTACCTAACCCTCGGTAGAGCACAGTACCTAACCCTCGGTAGAGCACAGTACCGAACCCTCGGTAGAGCACAGTACCGAACCCTCGGTAGAGCACAGAACCTAACCCTCGGTAGAGCACAGTACCTAACCCTCGGTAAAGCACAGTACCTAACCCTCTGTAGAGCACAGTACCTAACCCTCTGTAGAGCACAGTACCTAACCCTCTGTAGAGCACAGTACCTAACCCTCTGTAGAGCACAGTACCTAACCCTCTGTAGAGCACAGTATCTAACCCTCTGTACAGCACAGTGCCAAACCCTCTGTACAGCACAGTCCCTAATATCATCCGTAGAGCCCAGTACCTTACCCTCAGTAGAGCGCAGTACCTTACCCTCAGTAGAGCGCAGTACCTAACCCTCTGTACAGCACAGTACCAAACCCTGTGTACAGCACAGTCCCTAATATCATCCGTAGAGCCCAGTACCTTACCCTCAGTAGAGCGCAGTACCTAAGCCTCAGTAGAGCTCAGTCCCTAAACCCTCTGTAGAACACAGGACCTAATATCATCTGTAGAGCTCAGTACCTAACCCTTTGTAGAGCTCAGTACCTAACCCTTTGTAGATCACAGTACCTAACCCTTTGTAGATCACAGTACCTAACCCTTTGCAGATCACAGTACCTAACCCTTTGCAGAGCACAGTACCTAACCCTTTGTAGAGCACAGTACCTAACCCTCGGTAGAGCTCACCATCTCTCTCTCTGTAGAGCTCAGTACCTAATCTCATCTGTAGAGCACAGTACCTAACCCTCGGTAGAGCACAGTATCTAACCCTCGGTAGAGCACAGTACCTAACCCTCGGTAGCGCACAGTACCTAACCCTCGGTAGCGCACAGTACCTAACCCTCGGTAGCGCACAGTACCTAACCCTCGGTAGCGCACAGTACCTAACCCTCGGTAGAGCACAGTACCTAACCCTCGGTAGAGCACAGTACCTAACCCTCGGTAGAGCACAGTACCTAACCCTTTGTAGATCACAGTACCTAACCCTTTGTAGATCACAGTACCTAACCCTTTGTAGATCACAGTACCTAACTCTCGGTAGAGCACAGTACCTAACTCTCGGTAGAGCACAGTACCTAACCCTTTGCAGAGCACAGTACCTAACCCTTTGCAGAGCACAGTACCTAAGCCTTTGCAGAGCACAGTACCTAACCCTTTGCAGAGCACAGTACCTAACCGTTTGTAGAGCACAGTACCTAACCCTCGGTAGAGCTCACCATCTCTCTCTCTGTAGAGCTCAGTACCGAATCTCATCTGTAGAGCACAGTACCTAACCCTCGGTAGAGCACAGTATCTAACCCTCGGTAGCACACAGTACCAAACCCTCGGTAGCACACAGTACCAAACCCTCGGTAGCGCACAGTACCAAACCCTCGGTAGCGCACAGTACCAAACCCTCGGTAGCGCACAGTACCTAACCCTCGGTAGAGCACAGTACCTAACCCTCGGTAGAGCACAGTACCTAACCCTCGGTAGAGCACAGTACCTAACCCTCGGTAGAGCACAGTACCTAACCCTCGGTAGAGCACAGTACCGAACCCTCGGTAGAGCACAGAACCTAACCCTCGGTAGAGCACAGTACCTAACCCTCGGTAGAGCTCACTATCTCTCTCTGTAGAGCTCAGTACCTAATCTCATCTGTAGAGCACAGTACCTAACCCTCGGTAGAGCACAGTACCTAACCCTCGGTAGAGCGCAGTACCTAACCCTCGGTAGAGCGCAGTACCTAACCCTCGGTAGAGCGCAGTACCTAACCCTCGGTAGAGCGCAGTACCTAACCCTCGGTAGAGCGCAGTACCTAACCCTCGGTAGAGCGCAGTACCTAACCCTCGGTAGAGCGCAGTACCTAACCCTCGGTAGAGCGCAGTACCTAACCCTCGGTAGAGCACAGTACCTAACCCTCGGTAGAGCACAGTACCTAACCCTCGGTAGAGCGCAGTACCTAACCCTCGGTAGAGCGCAGTACTTAACCCTCGGTAGAGCGCAGTACCGAACCCTCTGTAGAGCGCAGTACCTAACCCTCGGTAAAGCACAGTACCTAACCCTCGGTAAAGCACAGTACCTAACCCTCTATAGAGCACAGTACCTAACCCTCTGTAGAGCACAGTACCTAACCCTCTGTAGAGCACAGTACCTAACCCTCTGTAGAGCACAGTACCTAACCCTCTGTACAGCACAGTCCCTAATATCATCCGTAGAGCCCAGTACCTTACCCTCAGTAGAGCGCAGTACCTAACCCTCTGTACAGCACAGTACCAAACCCTGTGTACAGCACAGTCCCTAATATCATCCGTAGAGCCCAGTACCTTACCCTCAGTAGAGCGCAGTACCTAAGCCTCAGTAGAGCTCAGTCCCTAAACCCTCTGTAGAACACAGGACCTAATATCATCTGTAGAGCTCTGTACCTAACCCTTTGTAGAGCTCAGTACCTAACCCTTTGTAGATCACAGTACCTAACCCTTTGTAGATCACAGTACCTAACCCTTTGTAGATCACAGTACCTAACCCTTTGTAGATCACAGTACCTAACCCTTTGCAGATCACAGTACCTAACCCTTTGCAGAGCACAGTACCTAACCCTTTGTAGAGCACAGAACCTAACCGTCAGTAGAGCACAGTACCTAACCCTTTGTAGAGCACAGTACCTAACCCTCGGTAGAGCTCACCATCTCTCTCTCTGTAGAGCTCAGTACCTAATCTCATCTGTAGAGCACAGTATCTAACCCTCGGTAGAGCACAGTATCTAACCCTCGGTAGAGCACAGTACCTAACCCTCGGTAGCGCACAGTAACTAACCCTCGGTAGCGCACAGTACCTCACCCTCGGTAGCTCACAGTACCTAACCCTCGGTAGAGCACAGTACCTAACCCTCGGTAGAGCACAGTACCTAACCCTCGGTAGAGCACAGTACCTAACCCTCTGTAGAGCACAGTACCTAACCCTCTGTAGAGCACAGAACCTAACCCTCGGTAGAGCACAGTACCTAACCCTCGGTAGAGCTCACTATCTCTCTCTGTAGAGCTCAGTACCTAATCTCATCTGTAGAGCACAGTACCTAACCCTCGGTAGAGCACAGTACCTAACCCTCGGTAGAGCACAGTACCTAACCCTCGGTAGAGCACAGTACCTAACCCTCGGTAGAGCACAGTACCTAACCCTCGGTAGAGCACAGTACCTAACCCTCGGTAGAGCACAGTACCTAAAATCATCTGTAGAGCACAGTACCTAACCCTCTGTAGAGCACAGTACCGAACCCTCGGTAGAGCACAGTACCGAACCCTAGGTAGAGCACAGTACCGAACCCTAGGTAGAGCACAGTACCGAACCCTAGGTAGAGCACAGTACCGAACCCTCGGTAGAGCACAGTACCGAACCCTCGGTAGAGCACAGTACCGAACCCTCGGTAGAGCACAGTACCTAACCCTCGGTAGAGCACAGTACCTAACCCTCGGGAGAGCGCTGTACCTAACCCTCGGGAGAGCGCTGTACCTAGCCCTCGGGAGAGCGCAGTACCTAACCCTCGGTAGAGCACAGTACCTAACCCTCAGTAGAGCAGAGTACCGAACCCTCTGTAGGGCGCAGTACCGAACCCTCTGTAGGGCGCAGTACCGAACCCTCTGTAGGGCGCAGTACCGAACCCTCTGTAGAGCGCATAATTGAACCCTCGGTAGAGCACAGTACCGAACCCTCGGTAGAGCACAGTACCAAACCCTCTGTAGGGCGCAGTTCTGAACCCTTTGTAGGGTGCAGTACCTAGCCCTCTGTAGAGCGCAGTACCTAGCCCTCTGTAGAGCGCAGTACCTAGCCCTCTGTAGAGCGCAGTACCTAAAGTCATCTGTAGAGCGCAGTACCTAACCCTCTGTACAGCACAGTACCAAACCCTCTGTACAGCACAGTCCCTAATATCATCCGTAGAGCCCAGTACCTTACCCTCAGTAGAGCGCAGTACCTAAGCCTCAGTAGAGCGCAGTACCTAACCCTCAGTAGAGCTCAGTACCTAACCCTTTGTAGAGCTCAGTGCCTAACCCTTTGTAGAGCTCAGTACCTAACCCTTTGTAGAGCTCAGTACCTAACCCTTTGTAGAGCTCAGTACCTAACCCTTTGTAGAGCTCAGTACCTAACCCTTTGTAGAGCTCAGTACCTAACCCTTTGTAGAGCTCAGTACCTAACCCTTTGTAGAGCTCAGTACCTAACCCTTTGTAGAGCTCAGTACCTAACCCTTTGTAGAGCTCAGTACCTAACCCTTTGTAGAGCTCAGTACCTAACCCTTTGTAGAGCTCAGTACCTAACCCTTTGTAGAGCTCAGTACCTAACCCTTTGTAGAGCGCAGTACCTAACCCTTTGTAGAGCGCAGTACCTAACCCTCTGTAGAGCGCAGTACCTAACCCTCTGTAGAGCGCAGTACCTAACCCTCGGTAAAGCGCAGTACCTAACCCTCGGTAAAGCGCAGTACCTAACCCTCGGTAGAGCGCAGTACCTAACCCTCGGTAGAGCGCAGTACCTAACCCTCGGTAGAGCACAGTACCTAACCCTCGGTAGAGCACAGTACCTAACCCTCGGTAGAGCACAGTACCTAACCCTCGGTAGAGCACAGTACCTAACCCTTTGTAGATCACAGTACCTAACTCTCGGTAGAGCACAGTACCTAACTCTCGGTAGAGCACAGTACCTAACCCTTTGTAGAGCACAGTACCTAACCCTTTGTAGAGCACAGTACCTAACCCTTTGTAGAGCACAGTACCTAACCCTCGGTAGAGCTCACCATCTCTCTCTCTGTAGAGCTCAGTACCTAATCTCATCTGTAGAGCACAGTACCTAACCCTCGGTAGAGCACAATACCTAACCCTCGGTAGAGCACAGCACCTAACCCTCTGTAGAGCACTGTACCTAACCCTCTGTAGAGCACTGTACCTAACCCTCTGTAGAGCACTGTACCTAACCCTCTGTAGAGCACTGTACCTAACCCTCTGTAGAGCACTGTACCTAACCCTCTGTAGAGCACTGTACCTAACCCTCTGTAGCGCACAGTACCTAACCCTCTGTAGCGCACAGTACCTAACCCTCTGTAGAGCACTGTACCTAACCCTCTGTAGAGCACAGTACCTAACCCTCTGTAGAGCACAGTACCTAACCCTCTGTAGCGCACAGTACTTAACCCTTGGTAGAGCACAGTACTTAACCCTCTGTAGAGCTCAGTACCTAACATCGCTGGTAGAGCACAGTACTTAACCCTCTGTAGAGCTCAGTACCTAACATCGCTGGTAGGGTACAGCCCTAACATCGTCTGTAACCCAGTGCTCTTGTGTCACTAACCTTTAAAGGATCAGTTCAGGAAAGGGTGACAGACGTGAGCTGTGAGGTGCTTCCTGAATTTGAGAAGGGCGGTCCACTTCCTCACATCCGGGAGTAGGCGGCACCAGCGATGGTAAGGGTGAAGGATTGTCTTCAGGCAGGTATCTTCCTGAATTTGGGAACAGGTTCCTAGGCTCCTGGGGCCACCCGAGAGGGAGAGGAGGGGGGGTGGGTGTGGAGGGGGCTTTGGGTGCTAGGCACCAGAGTTTGCCTCGATTCATTGCTGGGATGAGGGTACTGTGGAGACGTCGATGGATTGGGGTGACATGATCAAATTGCTGAGTGTAGGTAGCACTGCTTAGAGTGACGGGGACCAGAGGCGCATTGTCAAAACCAGCCCTCATCATATTAACTTTGGTTGGTCTTTTTCCTCTCTCTTTTCTTAGTTTTTCTTTCTCCGGTACCCCCTAGCGCCAAGATACTGGCTCTGGTAAGCAGTGCAATACTACTAGTAAATAAGGCAGATAAGGCAGATAAGGCAGTTGTTATTTAGCTAATAAGGGGGACTTAGGTAGCAGTTTAATGAAGGTGAGAAGATGGATTTTGAAACTTTTCCCTCCTTATGTGTTATGTTATATCCTCGTACAGCGCAACGAATCACTCCCGGAGGTGTATCTCGGTGCTCAGCCTACATATAACTCACAGCTAACAACGAAAACAGCCAGGTTTTCAGCAATGTTTGGAATTTGGCAAAATCCGAGCAGCGGCAGAGATAAAATAGAAGCTGATTCTATGCCATGGGGGCAGTATATGAGAACGCTCTGCCGCCATATCTCGAGACACGAATTGGAGGAATAGTCAGAAGCGCCTTGGATGAATGAAACAGCATTTATAAAACACGCGGCTACTCCATACTAGCCTTGTCGCTAGATCTTATCGTACGAGTGGGACCGTGATAGCATAATTTGTCTTTTAGATAAAAAAGGCAATTCACCCATCAGAGCTTTGTGGGTGAGACAGTATATTTTGAAACCAATGCACTTTCTGCCTGTAAGCCAGTGAAGGGCTCTGAGGATAGGGGTAGAACGAGAGCCTGCCGGGCGGTTACAAGCTAGGTGGCAGCCGTATTTTGCACCACCTGTAGTTTGGACAGGGGGGTATCGTTCACTGCCATAAACAAAGCGTTGCTATAAAGAAGACGGCTGATTACCAGAGCCTGGAACAAACCTCACCGATGATGGAAGCCAGGGAAAAACTTGGATTGGAGCGAGGGCAGGATGAAGCTAGACCCAAGTGATTTCACCGAATGTGAGACAGAATGGAGAATCCATCCAGTTCCAACGTGTTCAGGGCAGAGAGGTCACTCATGCTCCTTCCTGTGGGATGTAGACTGAGGAGAATTTTCTGGCATCGAGTACTGAAGTTCAGCGACCCAGGTTCACAAAGTGATGATGCCTCATTTGTAATTTTTGTTTTTCAGTAAAAACTGTGTGTCATTGGTACATTGATGCACAGCGGCTTCTGCATTCGCAATAAGCCTCGCGTCCTTGAGGATCAGTCTGAGCTGTTCTACTGACTGAACACGGCAGGAGCCATGATCAATCCATGTTAGAAACCACCTCATACTTTGGTTCTGTCTTAGATGGTTCCCACTCCTCACACTTCAGATCTGTTGGTAAAGGAGGTAAACCATGTCCGAACCTGCCCTCGGAAGCCCATCACGTGCTCCTCTGTTTAGATTAATTTCCCATGACCAGTCGTATTGAAGGCAGCCGATGAGTTTAACAGAACAGGGTAATTTGGTCCAGTCTGATTACGTCATCCAGTGTCTCTAGAGTGGTAATTCCAATACTACAACCTGCATGAAAGCCGGATTCATAGTTTGGCAGAAGGTTTCCTTTGGCAATGACAGCGTTTCATTGGTTGCATCAGTTTTATCTAAGGCTTTCCTTCGCCAAGGTAGGATACAGATACGTTGGTAGTTTGGTGACAGGATTTGGTTAACGTTGGGTGTTTTGACAACGGGGTGATTTGCCTCGCCTTTAAAAAGTTCAAAAATGTGTCTTGGTCGAGAACGACATTGATCAGGTGAAACCATGTTTTCAAAAAGTGGGGAAATGGACTTTGTTCATGGCTGCCAGAGGAAGTTTGAGGGAGTGCTTAGTTCGATTTCAATTTAATTCTTTATTGTTTGATTAATTAAAATCTTACAATATAGTAACAATAATTCCTACTATAAGAAGCCCCGTTTAAAAATTAATAAAAACATGAATAAATAAATCAGTTGTTCTTATTATTAAATATAGCAGACTTAATAGTTCCGACTTTATAATACAATTTACATATTATATACATCCTATATTACATCTCAATTTGATTTTTCTGGTCTAACTCTGTTCTTATTAATAATAAAAACCTCACAAAAGCGGAGTTCAGTGTTATATCGTCTGAATGCAGACATCTTATCAGTGCTTGTCTACAAGTCCATATTCCTCGTGAATTAAAATGCCGCTTGAGTATAGATTTTCTTTCAGCTTTAAGTTTTGGGCATATACACAGCAAATTAATAATATTCTCTTCTCCCATTCTGCATAAGCGACAGAGCATCAATTCCACTGATCGAAGCCAAGGTATTACGTGACATAAGCCTTGGAAGACACCAAAACGAGCTTTTATAAAAATATATTTTTGCTTCAGAGACCATGGAGTTTCTAAATATGATTGGACTCTCACTTAGTGCTTAGTTGGTTTGGGGTGTTTGAAAATGGTTGCTAACGAATGTACTGAAAGTCTGCAGAAGAGGCAGCTCTGAGTTTACCACTGGAGTATTTCATGCTCGGTTCTGTCAAATGCCACAGAAAGATCTAACAATAGTAGTGCTGCATGGTGGATATTGTCTGGAATACTGAGTAGTTGGTCTCTGATGTTGAGTGTTGCAGTGGTCAATTCATGCGTACAGTTAATCTTGTGGCAAATACAGCTTGTATTATACGCATCATACGTAAGTGACCGCTCTGAGAATCTTTCTGTGAAGGATTCCTGTGCCTCTTCCACTTGTATTTGCATTTAATAATTTATTATGCTCAACAAATACCTGAAAAGCCTAGTTTCAAGCCGCAAAGCTGTCACGATCAAGAAGGTAGGAAGAGAAAGCAACAGCTGATCCAGGAGACATTCAACAAGGTTCCTTGATCCTGCTTCATGGATAAGGGGACATGGGTAGAGGGAGAGGAAAGATTGCGGATGTTAAGTAACTTGTACATAAAATGCATGTTCCGCTAAGGAAACAATATTGCAGGCTGGTATTAGATCAGTAGGTATCCGGAGGGATGTTGTTCATTAATTGCATCTTCAGCTCACTTTGAAGGCTTAAGGGATAGGGAAACTTTGCATGAAGGAGGGAGCACTTCCATATTTTTGTAAACGCTCTGGTGAGTTGATTCTCTCCAAGAGTTTTCCTTCTCCAGTTGGTTTTAATGAGCCTGGCGCCTTTGCTGGAGCAATTTATTCAGCGTCTTCAGTGTGACCGGTGCTGTAAAGCTTTGGGGCAGATAAGGTGTGTGGCTTTCCAGATGATGCTGCAGGTGTGTAATTTGATTTGTTGTGCGATGGATAACCACTTTAGTTTTTTGCTTTTGGAGGATGTATGCTCAAGTTTTTTCAGGCCAAAGATGATTCTTAGTGATCTGTTTTGGACCATTTTCAGTTTTATCAGGCTCTTCGGTAGTCCGTTAAGAAACCTGGATGGGCAGTGGAATCATCGGAGTTCGACTAGGGGCCCGATTTAGGTATTGGCATACGGGTTACTCCACCACATTGGTGACAGATACAATGGGATTTCTATTTCGGTGGACAGGATATCTTTCACCGTTGTGAGGGAGTAACCTGTCCGCCCAGATCTAAATCGGGCCCTAGATCTTGAATGAGGAGGATCCTTTGAGGAATGCCAAGCATTAGGTAGATTATGGAGATGTCCTAGACGGGATGATGTGCTTTACTCGTAATTGCTTGGACTTTTATCCATGTTTAGCTGAAGTTTTGTTTTCGTTTATCCAGGTTTTGGTGGCAACCAGGCATGAGCAAATGGATGTGGAATCAGGTCTGTGTTGATGGAGGTCTATTAAAATGAGAACTTTCTCAGCAAATTGCAGACCGATATCACATTGGTTAGGGGTCGCATGTACATGTTGAGTAGTATAGGAGAGGAACAAGCCTTGTGGGACCGCAGGGATATCGATGGAGTGTTTAGAAGTGTACCTGATTTTTTTTTTTTTCAGAGATGGGTTATCATAGCTAGCTTTTGGTTATTGGGGTATATTCCTTGCTGAAGAAAGACATTGATGACTTGGGGAATGTCTTCTGCAGCAGTGGAGTTGAATATGTTGTTAGCTGCAGAGGTAATGGACCATGTGCATAGCCCTAATGGTGAAGCTTTCTGACTGCTTATGATCAGTTCATACAGGAGAGCCCACTTACCATTGACTCCCATGTTCAGTGCACTCTCTATTCATACTGCTTGTTTGGTTGATTTTTCCTGAGACAGGCTGTACTCTTGATCTCAAACGAGGGTCTCTTCACAATGTTGTCGGATAAAAGAAAAGGCGACATGACTTCGCCTGGCATTATAGTATAAAGGTTAATACAAGTGTGCGCGGAAGGTCAGCCAGTTCTGCAGAACTGGAATCTGAGCTTCAACTTACAATAGGTGCCAGTTTCTTTTTATAGGTTTTTTCATAGTGTAAATACATCACATGTTTTGCATTTTTGATAACACATCTCTGTAAGCACATCACTATAGTAAAAGCATTACTTTCTATAAAAACAGCAAACCACGTGTCTAAGGAATGCGATTATTGTGTACATGTTAGTTAGCTGTGTATCTACACTTCCGCTTGTCCTTGACTTGTCTCTGCTCCCTACATGACTACCACTCCCAAGGCCTAATCGCCCATCTATTCTGTGCCTCTGCTCTATCTTATCTACATATTTTCGTAAAGGCGTGCTCTCACAAAGCCGACCTGTAACTTTCTATCCCTACTATGTCTAATTATATTTCCCAATTCTACTGAAACTCATGTCTACTTCCCTCCCCCGGGACCTGACTCCATTTTGTGTCGCTCTTCTATTCCACTATGGCAGATAGCTACGCCTGTATTTCTTCTTTAATATGCACATCTGCACACAAATTTCTACTAATGCGTGCATTGACATGTTTGGGCCTTCTTCATTGTTTACATTTATTGTAAAAACTTTGTCTCCTGTGGACTGTACCAGCCCTTCTCCTACAACAGTGACAGGGAAAGAAAGAATGACTGTGACGAAGTAAACTTATGTTAAAGTCCCTTCATCCGCTCACATCACATAGACCCATTAGTTTTACTCTTTTTGTTTTTTCATAAACTTGTGTTGTCTCTATGGGAACAGAACTCCTTGCTGAGGTGAAGCACCCCAACAAAGTTCATTTGGGAGTGTTTTTTGCCCTCACTCCCTCCGTCAGTCTGGAGAAGCAGTGGCCTCTGTGGCAAGCTGGATGTCTGCCATGCCGTTATCTGCCCTGGATGTCTGCTGGGCCGTTATCATGACCTGGATGTCCAGCGGGCCGTTATTCGATATCCACCGGGCCGTTATCATGACCTGTGTGTCCAGCGCACTTGCTCTTCCTGCCTCTGATACAGTTCCAATTAGTCGTGGCTTTCGACAGGATGAAGTCAAGTGTTCCGCATACGAGTGCATGGACGACAGTGCTTATGTGTAGTTGGCGAGTGTAGCTCGATGCGGAGTTTAGCACATGTATGTGGCCAGCCTCTGTGATGTGATTGGATTTACTTTGACCTTTAGTAGTCTGATCCCAGCATTTGGCGCAATTTAACATGATGGTTTTGGAGAGACACAAGTTGGGAGCCTAGGTTTAGACTAGAGTTTGTTGCTGAGCCATCTTTGTAGGCCTTTAGTTCTGGTGAAGGAGAGCGCAGAGTTATCTTGAGACAAGAGCACTGCTAAAGGGAGCTGTTGTGCCTCAGTCCTGGTTTTCAGTTCCATTCCAGGCAAACTTCACATATGTACATTTTGAATCCAGGATTATGTACTTTCTGAATGGCCACTTTGGGAATGGCCTTTCCAAATAATGTAGTTGTTAACTATCCGGCACACAGGTTGTATCACCAACATCATAGGTCCCATATTTGGGGCTGCCTGATTAAATCCACTGTTTTTCATACATGTTGATTAGGTCAGAGAATACCAGACAGTGATTTACTAGTGGTTTATCCGGGCCAACAATAGAAAAAAAGGGACTAAGAGGAATCATGGTCCAGCGCATACACTCCCACATATATAACATTCAACATACAATGTGCTGTTCCTACAGAGATTTAAGGTTAACACCAATCGTGCTCCCTAACAAGTCTCTGGCTGGAAGGGATGTTGCGAATATCGGCGAAGAGCCCTCACCCACGCCTACGGGTGGCATGCTTCATCACTGGGCTAGTCCTCATTGGGCCGGCGCGGCAATGCCCAACGGGGCCCTAAAAAGGGGCTCCTTGCCTGATATGGTTTCTTGATTATGCCGTATTAGTCTGAGAATTTTCTAAGGCCTAATGCTAACTAGATTTGTAGATTGGTCAACTCAAATAATTAAAATTAACTAGGGCATCCCTTGAAAATACTTTATTGTAAAGATCCCGGTTAAAGGTTAAAAATAAACGCCGGAATATGATGGGCGATGATGTTTATGTTCCCCTATAAGGTTGACATGTTTCTTGCCCTTATGTGTCTTAGCACATCAGTGGTAATCCTTCAGTACCAAGTCACCTAATCTACAGTTAGAAGGGCCCTCCTCTTAATCCGTATAGTGTCCTCATCTATTAAGTTATCCTCATTAGTGAACAAAATGGCATATAATAATACCTCTTGTATATTCAAGGTCTTAAATCTGACCCTATTCCTGCTTGAATTGCGTCCTTTGGGTCTTGTGGGATCTTCGGCCCCCTGTAGCTATGTGTCCACTGCACTTGGCCGATATCCGTGACCTACCCGGTCTCGACGATCCCGGAGCTTTAACCGGCCCTCCAAAGGTTGGACTACAACCGTAGCCCGATGGGGGTCCAGCTTCCCTTGTCCCTCCAAGCAAATCTTTGACCCCAACCCCTGTATAGAATTGTGATTGTGACAGTAAAAGGTGTTCAGATCACCATCAAAGACTAGGGTTCTCCTAAAAAGTGACTTTGGTTTGCATACGTTGTAGCGGTGGGCGAGCCACTGGAAGCTCAAGCCAGACTCGAGCCGGGCTCTGGCTCAGCTCAAAGTCCTGTCACAACCTCGAGCCCATAATGAGCTGAGCATTCGTGTGGCTCGTGCCTACGACCCTCTACCTGGGATGTAGTGTTACCGACACAGCTGCCGACTATGGAACTCGGGAACCAAGTTCGAGTCTGGCGTTGGCTGAACATCATGTGATTCTGAGCATATCACATAATCTCCCTGTGCCTGTAAGCAATGCATGTGACCTTGTGTAATGTAACCGGTGCTCATGTAAAGCCCTCCATTACCTTTGGGTCGAGTTTGTGCTATATTTTAAAAACTGCAGAAGAATAAACCCCAATGCCTATATACACTGAATGTGACCAAATGTAACTGGTGCTCATGTAAAGTGCTCCAAGTTCATACTTAATAAAAACTGCAGAAAAATCAAAGAGGTAAAAACAAAGCCTAAGAAAAGACTAAAAGCCATTTATTTGGCTGATTTGTACAGAGTGAAATGAGAAAACTTGGATAAATCACAGCTTCCCTGCTTAGATGGTGTGATCTTTTCACCAAAACTTTTTTGTTTTTCATTATTACATACGAAAGTACTTTTGAATATGTGAGTTCAGAATACCAGTTGTACAAAACTATCACTTTTAATAAGTACTTCTCAGTTCAGTGCTATAATGTGCCCTATGAATGTTAAAGCTTCCACATGTTAAAGAAATTGACTTTTTTTTACTTTGAATAGACTTTATCATATTTTACGTGGTTTGTTCTACGATTTACAAAAGACATATATTTTCAGGGCTCGGCTCTTGCACGGGCTCTAAGATCCTAGCTAGACCCTTGGCTCGTCTCCGGCTCGGCTCTCCTAGCTGTTAATTTGTTGGTTCGCTCACCTCTAAAATGTCTGTGAAACTACCCTCAAACTTTCCCTTGCAGACTCTTTCACAATAATACACAAGAATTACCGGCTGAAAGGCACGGGTTTTTCCAGATTCCGGCTCTTGAGCAGCTGGTGAATGTGGGCGTGGGAGCGGGCGCTCTGATGTGCCATGGCCGTAAGGTGGGGAAGGCGTCGGTGGGGGCAGTGCAGGCTCTGGGTCTGCGGGTTTGCGTCCCATGCCCCCTCCCCCCACCCCTACCCCCCAATCCTAGTAGTGTTGACAGAAGCCAGTTGGAGGCCGGGCGGTGGTGACTTGGCCACCTAGGTCTGTGTCGTTCCAATGGTTTTACCGGGTGTGATTCCACACCCAGAACAATCCTGTGACGTGGTCACGGCCGGTCCCATAACCCGGAGGGGTTGTGGTGGACCGCCTTTGTATATATACCCAGGTGACCTGAATTTACTGATTGGGGGTGGGGCTTTGGGATTGAATAAAAGATGCCTGGTGTGACCAGGATGGCGAACAGACTACTTCCGGTGTCCTGGTGATACTTACTGCAACATAACATCTTGGCGACGAAGCGGGTGGTGTTCCTGCGTGTCCTGTTCCTGTTCTGCTGCCCTTTGTCGTGTTTTCCTGGTTCCTGGAGATTTGCTCTCTTCTTGCTGCTGGTGGTGTTGTGTGGAGTCGCCCCGCTTTGTTCCTGGAGGCTTCCCTTGCTACGTTCTGCTTCTTCGCTCCTTCGCTTCGGCTGCCCCGGCTGTTCCCGGGGGGCGTGACCTGCTGGTGACGTGCTGCGTGCTGGAGCCGGCCGGGTGGTTCGCGGCATCAGTGGGTGTGCTGTTGCTGCCGCTGGTGTGAAGGGACAGAGCTGCGCTGAGGTGTGCCTAGCCGGCTGTTTGTATTGCCGGTGCCCGGCGTTCTGCTGGGTGTGGAAGTCGTCTCCGCTGTTACCTTTCTGGTGCACGGGTGTCTGGGAGAGCGACGCTCTAAGGCATTTCACGGGAGCGCAGAGTTGCCTGTGAATCAGGTGAGGGCCCGGCACCATTGAGGTGCCCCGCAGCCTGTGACGTCTCTGCTGTGGACTACTCTGGTGCAGGACTTTGTGTGGGGCTCTGGCAAGTGCCTGGCAGGTGTGCTGGTTTTTTTTTTCCCCCCTGATTTCCCTCTTGCCGGTCCTGGGGTGGTACCTGTGTGGTGTGCCCGGGACTGTGATACTTCGTGTTGGGGGGTGTTGCCATGTCGGCCATCCCTCCTGTGGAGCATTTCCTGTTGGACGGACCTCCGTCAGCCCAGGCGGCCCGTTGGAAGGAATGGGTAGACCGTTTAGAGACATATTTTGATGCAATTGACCTGGAGGAGGAGCGACGGCGCCCAATGCTGTTGCATTTGGGGGTGGGGGGCGGCTATTCACCATTTAGGGCGGTCGGTGGTTGAAGGTGGACCACCGCATACGTATGGGACTTTGAAGCAAGCCCTTACCGCCCATTTTGAACCACTGGCCAATCCGGATTATGAGCGGTTTTTACTGCGCCAGGCCCGGCAGCTCCCAGAGGAGTCCGTGGATGCCTTCTATGCCCGTATGCGTGAGTTGGCCAGTACCTGTACGTTGCCCCCCGATGCTCCGGATGAGATCAGGGCCCAGTTCATACAGGGCCGTTCCTCCAGTAAATTACGTGAAGCTATACTACAGGTGCCGGGCATGTCGATGGCTGATATGTTGACCCGGGGCAGGTCTAAGGAACTTTCAAAAGTGCGAGCAGCTCATATGGAGGCGGCGCTCCAGCAGGTGGTGAAAGTAGAGCTGATAAATGTTGTTTCGGCTCGGGTCCCTGACAGGAAGAAATTGCGGAATCAGGGGAAAGTGGAAGGGCCCCGGCATTGTTATGGTTGTGGGGGCCCTTTTCCTCATAAAGGGACGTGTCCTGCTGTTGGGAAGAGGTGTTCCACTTGCAGCAAGCTCAACCACTTTGCAAAGATGTGTCGTTCCGCCCCTGCCCGTGGTTCTGTTCCTGGATCGTCTGGTCAGGTGTATGTTGCTGCTCAGTTGCCGGCGGAAGGAGACATGGATGATGATGATTTGGAGGGGACTATACATGTCATCCATGCTTTGCAACCTGGGGGTCATGTACGAAAGGGTATCCGTAAATGTCATGTGATGGTGGATGGTCACCCGGTGCCTGCCTTGATTGACACGGGTGCTTCGATAAATGTAATGGCTAAATCGATGATGCTGACATTGCCAGTTTCTCCCATTTTGAGTTCGACCTCTACAAAGGTTTTTGCCTATGGTTCCTCTGACCCCCTTCCTCTGGCAGGTGTTTTTACTGCTGAGGTGGCATATGGCTCTCATGTGATAAGGACACGGATATATGTCACAAAAGGGGGTCACGGGATGTTGCTGAGTTGTCGGACAGCGGAAAGTCTGCAGTTGGTCGTTTTTGCTTTGAGTGTGCATCAATGGAATGTGGAGGAGTTGCTGGCCCAATTTTCACCTTTGTTTGATGGGATTGGCTGTTTAAAGGGTCGTATGATTAAACTTCATATTAATGATTCCATCCAGCCAGTAGCCTTACGCCATAGAAGAGTGGCGTTCCATCTTCGGCCGAAGGTGAAAGCAGAACTGGTAGAATTGGAGATGGCGGACATTATTGAACGGGTGGATGGTCCAACTCCCTAGGTGTCCCCTATTGTGGTGGCCCGTAAACCTAAACAGCCTGGTGAGGTCCGCATTTGTGTGGATATGCGGATACCTAATCTTGCGATCAAACGTGAAAGGCACCTCACCCCTACCGTGGACGATATCGTGGTGGAGGTGAGTGGGTCACGTTGGTTCTCCAAAATGGATCTTCGTGCTGGTTACCATCAGCTGATGCTTGACCCTGCTTCCCGTGCAATTACCACGTTTTCTACACATGTGGGTTTGCGGAGGTATAAGCGTTTGAGTTTTGGGGTCTCCAGTGCTGCAGAAGTTTTTCAGGACACGATCCGGGGGGTTCTCTCTGGCCTGGATGGTATGATTAATGTCAGTGACGACATTTTGGTGCATGCCCCTACTTTGGATGAGCATTTTTGTCGTCTTCGGGGTGGGTTTCAGCGATTACTGGACAATGGACTTACGCTTCATAAAGAAAAATGCGAGTTTTTGAAAACTGACATTTCATTCTTTGGGTATCGTTTTTCGCAGGATGGTGTGTCTCCAGACCCTATGAAGGTGCGTGATATTCAGACTGCTCCCGCTCCCATTAATGTGTCTGGTGTGCGGAGTTTCATGGGGATGGTGAACTATTGTGGCCGTTTTATCCGCAACCTCACCGATCTTACGGCTCCTTTGCGGGAACTTACTAAGTCTAACGTTGCATGGGACTGGGGTCCGGCGCAGGAATGTGCTTTTCGAGCCACTAAGCAGGCCCTCTCCGCTGATACCACTTTGGTGTATTTCAATCCTGCACTGGACTCTGAGTTGTCGGTGGATGCCAGTCCCGTTGGTTTGGGGGCTGTGCTTTCTCAGCGGCAGAGCAGTGGGGAATGGGCCCCGGTGGAGTATGCCAGTCGTGCGACTGCGACTGAACAACGGTATTCTCATATCGAGAAGGAGGCCATTGCCATACATTGGGGGTGTCGTCATTTTCATTTATATTTATATGGCCAGCCGTTTGTTGTGCATACAGACCATAAACCACTCATTCCGTTGTTCATGGGTTCTTCATCCAAGCCTCCCCCACGGATTGAGAAATGGATCCTGCATTTGCAGGATTATTGTTTTACCGTGGTGTTTCGTCCTGGGACTCTAAACCCTGCTGACTATCTTTCCCGGCATTTTCGTCCTGCTACTCCCGGTGAGGAGTCTGATGCTGAGGATACTGAGGAGTATGTGCGTCTGGTGGTGGAGCGGTCCAGGCCTCTTCCTATTTCCTTGGAGGAGATTTTAGCGTCTACGAAACAGGATGGGTGTAGGAGAGTAGGATCTGCCTCTTATGTTGCCCCCACTTTTTTTCTGATGTTTACACTGGTTTCTGGCTATAGTCTGGCTGGGACCCTGTTAATCAGGGCCCCAGCCTCTCTGTTCTCTCTAAACGACTTGGAGTGCACTCTAGGTGCACTAGTGATTGGATACTGTGGTACCTTATGAGTCCCTAGTATATGGTACCTTAGGTACCAAAGGCATAGGTACTTCACAGGCCTACCAGGGGCTGAAGCATGTATTATGCCACCCCTGGGAGGCAGACTAAATCTGACACCACAGGTCTGCTACTGCAGCCTGGGTAAGGTGGTGCATGCACCCCTTACTGTGATATAGGTTACCAATATCACTACATACATACACACATACAAACCTATAAGTCACTCCTATGGCAGGCCCTATCAATCCTGAGGGCAGGGTGCTTGGCTCTTATGTGAGAGGGTGCCCCTGCATGAGCAGAGCCCCTCTGCAGCATTCGGAGACCCTTCTCTGATGCTGTTTGTAGTGCAGCCTGACCATATACTCTTAAGCGCATTATAACCTCGCGTTAAATGCTAACTTTGGGATGGCTGCACGGAAACATGTCGTGTTTGGTGTCAAACATCTTGGAATCACTACCCCCACGCCAGTTCTGGCGTGGGAGTAGCATTCCACACTTCTAGAGGGAGAGACATGTCACACCGGCCTAACGCGGTAACTTCTTTCCAGAGCTCTGGCATCACAAGATGGATGCCACCAGTCACAGACACTGGGCTGCCCTCCTGCTGATGACCGAAACTCACAGTGGAGGAGGCCCAACAATAGGTATCCTGTCACAGGGGGGTGTGACCACCTCCCAGACAGGGTTTAGTGTATTGGGGCTGGGTGGGTGCACTCTTAGAGTGCTTTGAAGTCCTGCACTGGGGGAGCAGAAGGCTCCTCTGTGCATATGCCAGTTCAAACCAGCTCAGGGGCTACCTGCCCCTGCTCTGGCGCGAAACTGGACAAAGGGAAGTGGGTGTAGCCACCCACTCCCCTGACCCTCCCATAGGTGGGGTCATAGAGCTAGTCCCTCCCTTCTTTTTAGTATAAGATGGGGAACCTGTGCATGGCACACTAGATCTCCCTGGACAACGTTCTTAAGAAGAATCCTGGACCTTCGACGTTCCACTACCTCTGGCAGACTGAAGAATCTCTCTTGGAGTCAAGGAGTGACTCCCCTGCTTGGCAGGCACCAAAAACTACAACGACGGTCGCAAACTACGCCGCTCCCGCCGGAGCCCGAAGTCCCTGCAGCCCAGGAAGAGGATTTCCTGACTTCTCCAAGGCCATCGTGAGTCCCCAGCGAAGCTGAGGCAAGTGGACCCCACGAGCGACGAGGAACCGCAGACCCTGGGTACCGTGTACTATTTTCGAGTGCAACCCCTTCACGACGTTCTACGAACTTGTGCTTTGGACCACGTGTGGTCCCAGCCTCTAGCAGAGATTCCTCCCAGGATCAGAGGCCTACCCCGTCCCGAGTGACCGTGGGCCCCTGTTGAGTGAATCCTCCCGAGGCGTCTTTGCGATCCCTTGCCAGCCGGCTTGTGGGTCCCCTGAAGACTTTTCTACACAACCCAAGGGCTCCCCTGGTTGCTCCAGGCCTGCCCTGACCTACCCTCGCTGGGTAAGTCCCCCAGACCTTGCTGGTCTGCACCATTGACTTTTTCGTCCTTTCCACGAGACTTGCTGTTACCAAGGCTTGTTGGCACCAATCGGGTCGCCGACACCGCAGTCCGCTGCAGACTTCGTGGGACACGCTGAATCCAGCTCATGGCCGTCCTCGACGCCTCCTGGACCTCGTGGTCGAAGAGTCAAGACATCAGTGAACGACCTGAATCCTGTCGACGACGGTGGGCATTCATCTTCCTTGCCCCGGGTCACTGCCAAGTGACTTTGAACACTGTCCCCTCTGCTTTCAGGTCTTCCTCCTTCCGAATCCAGGCTTGGATTGCTCCGGACACTTCTTCTGTCGTCGCAAGCAGCAAGTCTTCACTGGCTCCCATTGAAAACGACGCCGCGACCCGACACCAAAGGACACCTATGCACCCGGCTCCCCTGGGTGAGGTAACTTCAGCACTATGGTGCTCCTGTGGGTGTTGGCCCTAGAACTACTTACCCTGTAAGTGACTTGCTTGTAGCTACCCTAGAAGTGCCCTAAAACTCCTATTTTCCCTGTGCGATTATCGCACTGGCTCGTACAGGGTTCGCGTCTGTGTTAGACACATCGCGTCCAACTCCCTTGTAACTCTACCAGTAACCGCGTCCTTCGACTTGTACTGACCGATCGGTGTGTTCGCCTCGAACACGCCAGGGACCTGTAACATTGATAACTCAATCGCGTTCTCTCGCATAGACTCGTACAGGACTCGCAACAGTGTCTGAACACCGCGTCCGTCCCCTGTGGGTCTCCTACAACTACCTGGGGTGGTTCTTTGGGGTCCCTCGATTCTATATGCTCTAGACCCCGGTCTAGCCAAGATAAGATTGTGATATTTACTTGTGCTAACTTATTTTGATAAAACATTGACTTGTACATATGTTCTTGCCTTCTAATCTCATAAAGAGATTAGTAGAGAGTTGTTTAATAATAAATACATATATATTTGATATATATACCTGTGTGGTGTCTTTTCATTTGGTGATTCAAGAGATTGCGTGGTAAAACAAGCTGCTTTACATTCCTCCGAGACTTAGCCTGAAGGCTGCTCTCCACAGCTACCACTAGGATAGCTTTCTTTAAAGGTTGTCTTAAACCTATCTACCATAAGAGTCGAATTGTACTGGTGCAAGGTGCCCACTTTAACTAGTGGACAGCATATACCAGGCCAACTTCTCACATTGGTGGGCAGCGTGTGGGATTCCAGCTTGCTATTGTTTTACCAGAAAAATCTCTATTTGAATTACTAACTGAAAACCACTATAGGTACTCAAGGTACATATAAAGTCAAGCTTAGTATCAATAAGTTCTACTGAACTTAGAGCTGTGTGCCAAGGGATAGCACACCCTTTCTACAGCTCAAGCTAGTAGCAGTAGGCCACAAACTAGTGTAGGTAGTACAACACTGCACAACACTAGAATGTCCTTAAGGGTTGGACCCAGTGGATCCACTCAGCTTCAGTATAAGGACATGACTTTCTTTGGATTGAAAGCCATGTGTGCTGCAAGGCACCTGAAGATAGGACAGAGTCCCTCCACACTACACCTGATAGATCTGCTGACAGCAGATGACCTTAGATTAGCTCTAGGAGCTGATGGGTCTGAATCAGGGGGTGGGTCAGTTACAGTATCTGGGTCAGATGATGAAAATCAGAATGACCAAGACTCTGTGATTGAAGGGCCAGGCTTCAAGGGGCCTGAAAAGGACAGAGGAATTCTCCCTAAGAGAACTGACAGAGAGGAGGAGAGGCACAGATCCCCTTCTAGGGAATCTGACCACTCCTATCACTCTGGCAGAGAAACTGTCTACCAGAGGAACTCCTACTTCCCCAGAAGAGAGACCTCCTCTGACAGAATGTACAAACTGCTCCAGTATGAGGAAGCCAAAGTGGCCCTCAGAACCAAGCAGTTGGCACTGGATAGAGAAGCCCTGGAGATCCAGAGAGCTTCTAGAAGAGAGGGGTTAGAACCCCCTGGTGGCAGCAACAGTGTCCCTAGAGGCAGAGAATATATTCCAGACCATAGGAACCTGAGCAAGGTTGTTCCTCCCTACCAGAGTGGGGATGATATCCACAAGTGGATAACTGCTATGGAAAGGGCCTGTAGAGTACAACAGGTCCCCCAAAAGCAGTGGGCAGCAATCTTGTGGCTCTCCTTTTCAGATAAAGGTAGAGACAAGCTCCTCACTGTTAGAGAAGAGGATGCTGATGACTATGAAGTCCTGAAGAGTGCACTGATAGATGGGTTTGGCTTAACCACTGAGCAGTACAGGTTGAAGTTCAGAGACACCCAGAAGGCACAGACTCAGGGCTGGACTGACTTTGTAGATTGTGCAACCAAGGCTCTGGAAGGTTGGCTGGTTGGCAGTAGGGTTACTGATTTCAAGGGATTGTATAATCTAATGATGAGAGAACAGATCCTTAATAATTGCCAGAACCAGTTGTTGCATCAATACCTGGTGACTCAGATCTGACCTCTCCCCAAGAATTGGGAAAGAAGGCAGACAAGTGGGTCAGAACCAGGGTGAGGCAGAAAACCCAGAACCAAGGGGGTGACACCAAGAAGCAGGATATCTAAGGGCTCTGAGAAAGGTGGGGATAAGTCAAATGACCAGAAGTCTTCACAAGGGCCCCAAAAATCTGCATCTGGGGGAGTCACAATCCAACAAGGGAAAAGGCCAAAAGAAGCCCTGGTGCAAATTCTGTAAACCGAAAGGGCACTGGACTTCTGATTGTAACAAGTCCAAAGACCAAACCACCACCACTCCTGCCCCTAAGGCAACTGTTCCCCCTAGTTCAGCTACTGGTGGAGGTGGTACTCAGAAGAAGGGTGTAGTAGGGTTGACCCTGGGTTCTGAAGTGGACTCTGACCTAGTCAGAGTAACCACTCAGGCCATGCTGATTTGTGATGGAGACATTGACATGTCCTTCCTGGTAAGCCCCAGTAATCTGGGCAAATACAAACAGCAGCCTGTGATAAATGGCAAACAGGCTTTGGCATTTAGGGACACAGGTGCTAGTGTCACCATGGTGGCAGAGGATCTTGTGGACCCTGGACAGATCATCCTGGGCGAAATGTACCAGGTGACCAATTCAAGCAATGTCAGGACCAACCATAGTCTGGCAGTTGTGAATTTCTCCTGGGGAGGGGTAACTGGCCTCAAAAGGTTGTAGTCAGTGCAGACCTCCCTGTAGAATGTCTATTGGGCAATGATCTAGAAACTTCAGCCTGGTCTGAAGTAGAGTTATGGACTCATGCTGAGATGTTGGGCATCCCTGCAGAGGTATTTGCTGTGACCAGGTCACAGGCCAAAATGAATAACACTGAACCAGCTCTGGCTCCTGAAACTATGGAGCAGATGCTTCCCAAGAGGAGGAGCAGTAGGGTTAAGGCAGTGCCTTCCCCTCTGTCTCAGATCACTGATTCCCCTCCCCAGGGAGGAGGAGCAGATCCTGAAGAAGGAACTGCCCCAGAGGAACTTGAGCCTGATCAGGTTGAGTTCTTGGGGGCAGGGGGCCCTTCTAGGGAAGATCTGAGTAAGGAGCAACAGGGCTGCCCCTCTCTTGAACCCCTCAGACAGCAGGCTGCTGCTGAGGCTGCTGGGAGTGCTAGTGGGTCCCATAAAGTTTATTGGGATGAGGGACTCCTATATTCTGAGGGTAGAGATCCAGCCCCTGGAGCCACCAGGAGGTTGGTAATACCTCAGAAGTTTAGGGGGTTCCTCTTGACCCTAGCACATGACATCCCTTTGGCAGGTCACTTGGGCCAAAACAAGACCTGGGACAGGCTTGTTCCACATTTTCATTGGCCACATATGTCAGAGGACACAAAGCGAGTTTTGTCGCTCCTGTGTCACATTCCAAGCCAGTGGTAAGGCAGGTGGCACAACAAAGGCCCCCTGATACCACTACCTGTGGTGGGGGTACCCTTTGAAAGGGTAGGGATTGACATTGTTGGTCCCCTTGACCCTCAAACTGCATCTGGGCACAGATTTATCCTGGTGGTAGTGGATCATGCCACCAGGTACCCAGAGGCAATTCCTCTGAGGACCACCACAGCCCCTGTGGTGGCAAGAGCCCTCATTGGAGTCTTCTCCAGAGTGGGTTTCCCAAAGGAGGTCATCTCTGACAGAGGTACCAACTTCATGTTAGGATATTTGAAAGCAATGTGGAAGGAGTGTGGTGTGACTTATAAGTTCACCACCCCCTATCACCCACAATGCAATGGTTTGGTTGAACGCTTCAACAAAACCCTTAAGGGAATGATTAAAGGACTCCCAGAGAAGCTTAGGTGGAAATGGGACCTTCTTCTTCCCTGCCTGTTGTTTGCATACAGAGAGGTTCCACAGAAGGGGGTTGGTTACAGCCCATTTGAGCTTCTGTTTGGGCATCCTGTAAGAGGTCCATTGTGTTTGGTCAAAGAGGGCTGGGAGTTACCTCTCAAACCCCCCAAACAGGATGTGATGGACTATGTACTTGATCTCCGCTCCAGGATGGCTGAATACATGAAAAAGGCAACCAAAAACCTGGAGGCCAGCCAAGAATTACAAAAAGCTTGGCATGACCAAAAGGCTGTGCTGACTGTGTACCAGCCAGGACAGAAAGTGTGGGTGTTGGAGCCTGTGGCCCCAGTAGCCCTCCAAGACAAATGGAGTGGCCCCCATACAATAGTTGAGCAGAAGGGAGAAGTCACCTATCTGGTGAATCTTGGAACTCCCAGGAGCCCCCTGAGGGTGCTCCATGTCAACAGATTAAAGCCATATGTTGACAGGGCTGACATGGGCTTGCTCATGGCAACTGATGAGGAACAGGAGGAGGAGAGTGACCCTCTCCCTGACCTGCTCTCACAGAACCCTGATGATGGGTCAGTAGATGGTGTTGCTTTGGCAAGCAGCCTCACTGACCATCAGCAAACTGAGTGCAGATAAGTTCTGCAGCAGTACAGACATATGTTTAGCCTGACCCCCAGTCAGACTACCTGGTGCACCCATGAGGTGGACACTGGAGACAGTCTGCCTGTCAAGAGTAAAATCTACAGGCAACCTGACCATGTCAGGGACTGTATCAGGACTGAAGTCCAGAAAATGTTGGAGTTAGGTGTGATTGAGCCTTCAGATAGCCCTTGGGCTAGCCCAGTAGTCCTAGTACCCAAGCCTCATACCCAGGGTGGTAAGAAAGAAATGAGGTTTTGTGTAGACTACAGAGGCCTCAATGCAGTCACTAGGACTGATGCCTATCCCATACCAAGGGCAGATGAGCTCATTGAAACTTTGGCCTCAGCCAAGTATCTAAGTACATTTGACCTAACAGCTGGCTACTGGCAGATCAGGTTAGCTGATGATGCAAAAGCCAAAACAGCATTTTCGACCCCTGGTGGGCACTACCACTTTGTGGTGATGCCCTTTGGATTGAAAAATGCACCTGCCACTTTTCAGAGGTTGGTGAATAAAGTTCTGGCTGGGATGGAAACTTATTGCTCAGCTTATCTAGATGATATTGCTGTCTTTAGTTCCTCCTGGCAGGATCACCTGGTCCACCTCAGGAATGTTTTGGAGGCTCTGCAGAAAGCAGGCCTCACTATCAAGGCCACTAAGTGCCAGATAGGGCAGAGTCAGGTTGTGTACCTGGGCCACCTTGTGGGTGGAGGCCAGGTTCAGCCTTTACAGAGCAAAATCCAAACCATAATGGAATGGGTTGCTCCAACCACCCAGACACAGGTGAGAGCCTTCTTAGGCCTGACTGGGTACTATAGGAGGTTTGTAAAGGGATATGGATCTATAGTGACCCCCTTGAATGATCTGACCTCAAAGAAAATGCCAAAAAAGGTTCAGTGGACAGTTAGCTGTCAGAAGGCATTTGAAGACCTAAAGCAGGCCATCTGCACTGCCCCCATCTTACAGAGTCCAGACTACACCAAAAAGTTCATTGTCCAGACAGATGCTTCTGAGCTGGGTGTGGGAGCTGTACTGTCTCAACTGAATGATGAAGGTCAAGACCAGCCAGTAGCTTTCATTAGCAGAAGGCTGACCCCTAGAGAGAAACGTTGGTCAGCTATAGAGAGGGAGGCCTTTGCTGTGGTGTGGGCCCTGAAGAAGCTGAGGCCATACTTGTTTGGCACTCACTTCATAGTTCAGACTGACCACAAGCCCCTCCTATGGCTTAAACAGATGAAAGGAGAAAACCCAAAACTTTTGAGGTGGTCCATTTCCCTACAGGGGATGGACTATACAGTGGAGCATAGACCTGGGACCCAACATGCCAATGCAGATGGACTCTCAAGGTATTTCCACTTAGAGCACGAAGACTTAACTGGTCAAGCTTAGTTTAGTGTCCCTGCGTTTGGGGGGGGGGGTTGTGTAGGAGAGTAGGATCTGCCTTTTATGTTGCCCCCACTTTTTTTCTGATGTTTACACTGGTTTCTGGCTATAGTCTGGCTGGGACCCTGCTAATCAGGGCCCCAGCCTCTCTGTTCTCTCTAAACGACTTGGAGTGCACTCTAGGTGCACTAGTGATTGGATACTGTGGTACCTTATGAGTCCCTAGTATGTGGTACCTTAGGTACCAAGGGCATAGGTACTTCACAGGCCTACCAGGGGCTGAAGCATGTATTATGCCACCCCTGGGAGGCAGACTAAATCTGACACCACAGGTCTGCTACTGCAGCCTGGGTAAGGTGGTGCATGCACCCCTTACTGTGATATAGGTTACCTATATCACTACATACATACACACATACAAACCTATAAGTCACTCCTATGGCAGGCCCTATCAATCCTGAGGGCAGGGTGCTTGGTTCTTATGTGAGAGGGTGCCCCTGCATGAGCAGAGCCCCTCTGCAGCATTCGGAGACCCTTCTCTGATGCTGTTTGTAGTGCAGCCTGACCATATACTCTTAAGCGCATTATAACCTCGCGTTAAATGCTAACTTTGGGATGGCTGCACGGAAACATGTCGTGTTTGGTGTCAAACATCTTGGAATACTACCCCCCCGCCAGTTCTGGCGGCGGGGGTAGCATTCCACCCTTCTAGAGGGAGAGACATGTTCACACCGGCCTACCCGGTAACTTCTTTCCAGAGCCCTGGCATCACAAGATGGATGCCACCAGTCACAGACACTGGGCTGCCCTCCTGCTGATGAACGAAACTCACAGTGGAGGAGGCCCAACAATAGGTATCCTGTCACAGGGGGGTGTGACCACCTCCCAGACAGGGTTTAGTGTATTGGGGCTGGGTGGGTGCACTCCTAGAGTGCTTTGAAGTCCTGCACTGGGGAGCAGAAGGCTCCTCTGTGCATATGCCAGTTCAAACCAGCTCAGGGGCTACCTGCCCCTGCTCTGGCGCGAAACTGGACAAAGGGAAGTGGGTGTAGCCACCCACTCCCCTGACCCTCCCATAGGTGGGGTCATAGAGCTAGTCCCTCCCTTCTTTTTAGTATAAGATGGGGAACCTGTGCATGGCACACTAGATCTCCCTGGACGACGCTCTTAAGAAGAATCCTGGACCTTCGACGTTCCACTACCTCTGGAAGACTGAAGAATCTCCCTTGGAGTCAAGGAGTGACTCCCCTGCTTGGCAGGCACCAAAAACTACAACGACGGTCGCAAACTACGCCGCTCCCGCCGGAGCCCGAAGTCCCTGCAGCCCAGGAAGAGGATTTCCTGACTTCTCCAAGGCCATCGTGAGTCCCCAGCGAAGCTGAGGCAAGTGGACTCCACGAGCGACGAGGAACCGCAGACCCTGGGTACCGTGCACTATTTTCGAGTGCAACCCCTTCACGACGTTCTACGAACTTGTGCTTTGGACCACGTGTGGTCCCAGCCTCTAGCAGAGATTCCTCCCAGGATCAGAGGCCTACCCCGTCCCGAGTGACCGTGGGCCCCTGTTGAGTGAATCCTCCCGAGGCGTCTTCGCGATCCCTTGCCAGCCGGCTTGTGGGTCCCCTGAAGACTTTTCTACACAACCCAAGGGCTCCCCTGGTTGCTCCAGGCCTGCCCTGACCTACCCTTGCTGGGTAAGTCCCCCAGACCTTGCTGGTCTGCACCATTGACTTTTTCGTCCTTTCCACGAGACTTGCTGTTACCAAGGCTTGTTGGCTCCAATCGGGTCGCCGACACCGCAGTCCGCTGCAGACTTCGTGGGACACGCTGAATCCAGCTCCTGGCCGTCCTCGACGCCTCCTGGACCTCGTGGTCGAAGAGTCAAGACATCAGTGAACGACCTGAATCCTGTCGACGACGGTGGGCATTCATCTTCCTTGCCCCGGGTCACTGCCAAGTGACTTTGAACACTGTCCCCTCTGCTTTCAGGTCTTCCTCCTTCCGAATCCAGGCTTGGATTCCTCCGGACACTTCTTCTGTCGTCGCAAGCAGCAAGTCTTCACTGGCTCCCATTGAAAACGACGCCGCGACCCGACACCAAAGGACACCTATGCACCCGGCTCCCCTGGGTGAGGTAACTTCAGCACTACGGTGCTCCTGTGGGTGTTGGCCCTAGAACTACTTACCCTGTAAGTGACTTGCTTGTAGCTACCCTAGAAGTGCCCTAAAACTCCTATTTTCCCTGTGCGATTATCGCACTGGCTCGTACAGGGTTCGCGTCTGTGTTAGACACATCGCGTCCAACTCCCTTGTAACTCTACCAGTAACCGCGTCCTTCGACTCGTACTGACCGATCGGTTTATTCGCCTCGAACACGCCAGGGACCTGTAACATTGATAACTCAATCGCGTTCTCTCGCATAGACTCGTACAGGACTCGCACCAGTGTCTGAACACCGCGTCCGTCCCCTGTGGGTCTCCTACAACTACCTGGGGTGGTTCTTTGGGGTCCCTCGATTCTATATGCTCTAGACCCCGGTCTAGCCAAGATAAGATTGCGATATTTACTTGTGCTAACTTATTTTGATAAAACATTGACTTGTACATATGTTCTTGCCTTCTAATCTCATAAAGAGATTAGTAGAGAGTTGTTTAATAATAAATACATATATATTTGATATATATACCTGTGTGGTGTCTTTTCATTTGGTGATTCAAGAGATTGCGTGGTAAAACAAGCTGCTTTACATTCCTCCGAGACTTAGCCTGAAGGCTGCTCTCCACAGCTACCACTAGGATAGGTTTCTTTAAAGGCTGTCTTAAACCTATCTACCATAAGAGTCGAATTGTACTGGTGCAAGGTGCCCACTTTAACTAGTGGACAGCATATACCAGGCCAACTTCTCACAATGGGTGTCTCCAGCTTTGTATCTCTGCAGTGGGTACTGGGTAATGGAATGTGCTGGTGGATTCCGCCAAGTGTCGTACTGAGGATGCTAGGTCGACTTTGACACATAATGTACGGGATGAACTGGTTATGTCCCCGGAGGGGTGTTTAATGAGAGGTCCACGGTTGGTGATCCCTGGTTGCCTCCAACAAAGGGTGGTGGATCTGGCCCATTTGGCTCACCAAGGGGTTGTGAAAACCAAATCCAGGTTGAGGTGCAAAGTCTGGTTTCCGGGCCTGGATGCCTTGGTGGAGAATACTGTGTTGCATTGTGCACTTTGTTAAGCTGCTGGGGCTGGTGATTCTCCAGCTCCTATACTCACGGAAGACATTCCTTCGTTTCCTTGGCAGCGAGCAAGTGCTGACTTTGGGTGTTTGCCGGATGGGCGTCATATGTTGGTGGTTATTGATGACTTTTCTAAATATCCTGAAGTTGAGTTGCTGGACACTACCACGGCTTGCCGCACTATTCCTCTGTTCGAGAAGATCATGGCAACTCATGGTTTGTTCACTGAGCTCCGTACTGATAATGGTCCTCCATTTACAAGTCAGGACTTTTCGGCCTATTTACAATCCAGGGATGTTCGTCACAGGAAGGTCACTCCTTTATGGCCTCAGGCCAAAGGGGAGGCTGAGCGTTTTATGCGCACCCTTAATAAGGCCATTCGGATTGCTGTGGCTGACCGCCAGGATCTGGACTGTGCTCTGTATGCTTTCTTGAGGGAATATCGGATGACTCCTCATTCCACTACGAAGGTCAGTCCGATGTCTTTGTGCATGAGTAGGCAAATGTAAATGTAAGTCCGTTTTTATATAGCGCAGCTACTCACCCTTACGGGTCTCAAGGCGCTGGGGGCCGTAGTGGAAATTAAGTGAGCTATTGCCCAGAGTCACATGGTGCTGAGCTGAGCTGCCGCCGGAGCCGGGGATCGAACCGTGAACCCTGTGCTCCGAAGTCAGCTGCCCTGGCCGCTGCACCACACCTCTCCACCAATGGGTGACTTTGTCCCTCAGATGGAGGCGGTGTCTGTCAAACATGCTTTGGTAGCAGATGAGCTACGGAAGCGGAAGCTGAAGAATGATAAGATCTCTTTCAGGAGCGGGGCAAGAACCAGTTCTATTAAAGTGGGGGACGCTGTAATGGTGCGGAATCGGCATCCGACAGGAAAGTTTAGTTTGCCTTTTGAGCCTGAACCATGGATCGTTCAGGCGGTGCGTCCGTTGGGGCGTTGGGGCGTAGCCCCCCGCCCGCAGCTCCTCGGCGTCTTTGAACCTAAGTAAACTGAATCAGTTTACTTAAGTTCAAAGAGCCGAGGGAGAACTGACAATCATGTCAGTCAGCATGACGTCGGACCGCCCACCCCCTTCAGAGTCTGAAGGGGGTGGGCGGTCCTGCGTCATGTTGACTGACATGATTGTTAGAGGGACCAGGGGCAGCACTGCAGCACAAGTGCGCATGAGTGGGCAAGGGCACCGAATTTTCGCGCCGTGCCCAGTCATGCGCACTTGTGTGTGCACTGGCTTGCGCATGCCCATTAGGAGAGCGAGGGTTGAGCAAAGGCTCAAACCTCGGTCTTCTAATGGGCAGGCGGGCGAGGGGTAACCGTGCCCTAAACCAATCCTGGCGCTGCCAGCAGCGCCAGGATTGGCTGAGAGGGGCTGTAGGCAGGGCCAAACCGGAGTCGGACCCGAGGCGGCGCGGACGGCGGACCTCCTCAGTCAGGTAGGATTTTTGTTTATTTCCCGGGCCCCGGCAACCTTCCCCCCGCGAGCCGCGTCTGCTTGAGTACCTTTACTTTGTTGCAAACGTCAGCTGTAATGCATATATCTGAACACCTTTTATAAAAGCAAATGTCTTTCAATGAGGGGTTTATGTTTTTAGAACCACACACAGAATCCAAGACATATATAGGACTGTAACTGATGCATAACAAAACAGTGATTTAACAAATTGACCCGACCTGCCTGACTTCAATAGTACACACACACCCTTTAAAACCTGCGAACCGCCGTCTACATTTCCTCTTTTCCATTCATATTACACCAAGTTAGGGCTTTAAGGTTTTTTTAATTTGCATTCAGCTGCCTGGGTTTTGCATGCGCGGTTACAACATATGTACACACAAGAGGGAAAACAAAAAAGAACATAAAATAAGCAAAGGGGAAAGGCGAAGCACCAAAGTAAGGAGTGTCATAGTCATTCCAGTCTTTATGCTTCTGTTGTTCATTTTGATCACCACCAGCCACTGCCTTCTCTGTCCTATTTGATTTACTGAATCTTCTAGCACTTGCATATAGGATTACAGCGTCCTGTGCTTTAATATCTCAATTAGACCTCCTTGTATTTTTGTATTGTATAAACAGCGCTCTTGACACGTATCTTTCAGTCCATCTCCCATACTCATTTTGTTAGGCACCCGACCTTTGACCTGTTATAGTCAAGGGTTTGTCATGACATGCCTCAAAATGCATCCTTCTGCTTATAGGGTGGAACCCTCCTGCAAAGCGTATGTCTCTTTCATTTAGGTTCAGGGTGCCCCTTACCTTTTCCTGTCCTTGCAATTTCTTTCTGTGCTCTGTGATTCCTTCTGTTCTCCTTTTGCTACTGTGTGTTCCTTTGTGGTACCCGAGCTGTGTGTCTAAAGTCGGTCCATGCATCAATGCTAAGGGAACTGATAAAATGACGACTACGTCTGGCCGTCCGCGTGCCATCTTCTTAGCCCGTATTACGTATTACCTCCCCTTCCTTTCCTGAAGAGAGATAAGCAGAGATTAATTAGGCTAAAATCAGTCTGATTGTGTGCTGGATTTGGGACGTGAATTTATAGCATGTCCATATGGGATTAAGTTGTACCGAAAATGTAATTCACTTTGTGCCTTAACGTTTAATTTACATCCCGAGGGAGGGGGGCGCACAGGTGACAGGGGTGGATGGGTGAGGACACACTCACATCTCAGGTGCATATGCACACCAGCGGGCGCGAACACCTGATGAGAGATTGAAAGAAAGCTAAGCTTTGAACTTTTAATAACCAACATAGCGCTGGCCAGAGGAGTAGTTCATTACCTCCCTATACTATACATGTGCAATTCTAGGCGTTTTACAGCACCCAGTGACACTGTTGTTGTGTATTGTACTATGTAAGTGAATAGAGTCAGTCAGTATGAAAGTCTAAATAGTCGTCTTTCTTCGTTTTAATGGCGTTAGGCTCAGATGAGTGGTTACAAAGATGCCTTCTCCCGAGCTAGTAATGCACACTACATAGTGGTTTGATATACCAAGAGTACAAGGTCCTTCGTGTGAGTTCAGATTGTAGGTCACACTGGATGACAGTGCCTTTCAGAGTTTTGTTTACTTTGGCATTGATAGAAAAGTTTTTGCTTGTTAATGTTAGACTGTGTTAAAATAGTTCGGAAACAAGGCCAGTCAGACCACTCCAAGTAGTGACTCACTGCACAAGAGACCCAATTTCCCTAAGAAGGGTTTCCTTTTTAAATGTCTCCACCAGTGTTTTCCAAGCTGCTGGTTTGCAACAGTAAGATTGTGAGCAGTGTGGTCAGGCCGCTCTGCCAACCCCACAGGTGACACCTGAAGTGTTACCATGTTTTTACAAGCGCGGGAGCGCCCCGCTCTACTCGCTGTCACGTGACCTGATAGGTGAAGTGGTGGCATTTGTCAGAAGGTCCTTTACGTTTACAGTGCTGTTAAAAACCATACTTTGGCATTTAGTACTGAATCTATATGATGTAATAAATAAATTCATGTGAAAAACTACGTTGGAAATTACCCTCCCTATTCCTATAAAGGCAAGAACCCTCGCTCACTCTGGCCTGGATCTGATCGGGTTTCTGCTAAATCCTGATTAATGACTGTGATATAATGGTAGAAAGTTATCAAAGTCCCCCAGTCCTATTTTCTCTGATTCTGTTCTCCGTTCCTTCTGTTCCGGGAGAGCCCATTCTTTAAAGCCACCCCTCTTGGCCTAGATCGTCCGACCCTGCAATACCCCTGTCAGCAACAAGCAGAATGGGATAAAGGAAAGCTGGTTCTGTGAAAGGTGTCCCTCCAAATGCCCTCCAAGCAACACCGTCTACCACATCTACTACCACATCATACCTAATGGGGGCAATTGACATGGAATTAGATCTGGTTGAAGAGCATAGACCAAGTTCAACGTCAGTCATAAGCCCCACCCTCTGCACGAGTGGTAAATGACACATTGCTAAGATACAACACAGGTCATTAAATTAAAACCCATGGGGGGTCATTCCTAAAAAAAGGTAGCTAGGGCCTTGATGGACTTAAATGGCAAAGACCGCCGAGAACATAACGCTTGCAGTAGCACTAATCCGCAGCTGGAAGTAATTGATGTATGCCCAGAGTCTATAAATCCCCCTCCGACTAAAATGAAAAGAGAGCAGTTGTTAGTAGTAAGAGGCTTAACGGTCGGAGCTGCCGACTTTAGAGTTGGGGAACCAGGTTCGAGTCTCGGCGTCGACTCAACAACCTGTGATTCTGGGCAAATCACTTAATCTCCCAGTGCCTACCAAAAAATGAATGTGTCCTTTTGTAACGTAACTATTGCTCATGTAAAGCGCTCCAATACATTCAAGTCGAGTTCGCGCTATATAAAACTGCAACAACAAAAAAAATGAAAAAGAGAGGGGGGCATTATCATCGGCCCCCTGTAGAGGAAGAGGAACGCCGGCCCCATAGGAGCATTGATGCATATGGGAAAGACGAGTATGTGTCGCAGGGAGAGCACCTGGCAGGCGCCAACCTTAATAAACTCCACAACATTTTTTAAAAATTGGGGAATAAAATTGCAGGAATTTTGGTAGGGCGAGACTTGTGAAACTCTTCCAGTGCATTTATAATGCAGCATTTCCCACTACTTGCCCAAGGACCCGAAATGCAAAATCCCACAATGAGATTTCATTTACACCACATATTGGTCACAAAAACGACACCCCACAGTAAAAAGCTCCCAATTTTGACTCTCCACAGTATTAACCTGCTCCCTCAGGCCTGAAAAACGTGGGTAGTGGTACCGACTGTGGGAGCAGCCTGAGAGAACGGGGCCAGGCAAGAAGGCAGCCCCCAGCCCCTCCCCCGCCTCTTCGCTGGAGGTGCCGGTGCTGCATATCGCACCCCATATGCCGCACGCCAGCCACTACTGCAAGCGGGCAATTTGGAACTGGCGGACCAGGGAAAGTGCACATTGGAAGCGGTGTGTGCGACTGGCAAGCGACTGTGTCCAGAACCAGAGTCCAAACCCGCGGACGCTACATTAGGAGGTGATGTCGCAAGCAGGAGAGGGGAGCAGAGTTAAAGTTCAGGTGGCGCAAGGACAGCATTAAGGCACCCCCCTCCCCCCTTGGATCTGGCAGATCGGTTTCTTTGGCCGCTCCACTAGGCTACAAAATTAAGTCGTCACCACCCCCGGCAGCACTTGCAAAGGCACGAGGCACGTCGCAGCTAGGTGCATTCTTGTGCCGCTGACAGGCAGGGGAGTGAGCTTAAGGGCTGTGCTCAGTCCCTATATAACCGTGAGCCCGGGGACCCGTGGAAACGGCTCAGCTTGGTCTGGATGCGGCTTGGGGCACCCCGGTGAGCTCCGCTCACCCGCTTGTCAGGACCCTAACCAACTCGCGGACATAAACTGACCACCCACGGAAAATTGGTCTAAGCAATTCTAAGTAACTCTGAATGTCGGTCTGGAGCACAGAACACCACACATCTCGCCACATATCCTGAATTATTAAGCACTGTGCACTGACACTAGGTGAAAACATAGGGGCCAGGAAGGACAAACAGCACACAGCAAGGCAGATGACTGATTCATCTTTTGTTGAGCTTGAACTGATAAGGTTGTTTGCGCACGAGGGAAGAGATGAGAGAATGTTCCCGGATTCGGAATAATCTCAAAGGAATAATTTCAGCAGCATTTCACATCTTTCCGAAGCTAGGCTGTGGTGAGGGGGTCACAGCACACATCCGAGCCACACCTGGGGTGGGATCAATAGTTCGGTCGCTTTAAGTCCCTCTTCTGGTGACTTTTTCATCGAGGTGGGCTCAAGTCCACCATGTCAGTATTGCTCTTGTGATTCTATTTCCCAGTGAATTTCCTGGCAATCCTACCATAGATCCATTCCCGCTTGATTATGTAAGATAAAAAAAAACATTAAAAACGTCCTCTATAATGTATAGTAGGAAGCACCCACTTACAATGTAGGAGAAATCTATGGTGAAAATATTGTGCCCAATAAATCCCAATTTGTAAGATTTCTTTAATTACTGGGTGGGCAATTTGCACCTGATTCCCAGTGCCGTACCCGGGTAAGAGGAGTTGACCCTGTTTTAGTGCGCGCTTGTTCATCTATTTGCCTGAGCAATGTTTACCTCCCTTTGAAAACCTTGTAGCCAATAATTCTTTTGGGAGCCGATTTACTAACAATTTCAGCCAAGTTTGTTTTATATAAGTGTTGCAAATCATTTGTATGCTATTTTCCGTCACAATGGTGGTTCCATGGGTGTTTCAGGACTTTGCTTAAAAAAATTCCGTTTCCTGAAGGCAGGCATAAAGTTTGAGCATGTTTTTTTCCAAAACGTTTTCAACTTTATGTGTTTGCTGGCCTGCACCGCACTCGTGCAAAGTGGGAAAAGAGTTTGACTATTTCTTAGCATAACAGTTTGGACAGAAGAGTTCCCTTAAAGTGCAAAACTTATGCTTGACATTGGTGCAAAGCAGCCAAAAAGTACCAGTGCAAGGGGAGAGCTATTCTGACCACCTTTTCACTTAACACAGGAACTTTTCTTGCTGTGATCTGTGAAAACGTAGCAAATCTTCGCCAAAGCCTGCAATCCGTAGCCGAGTTGTAATTATATTTCCGACATTACACCCAGATTGTAATGGAGGTCTTTGTCTATCCTTGTTTTCAATGAGTAACTCGCTGTGGCCAGAAAGGGCAGAAGCTGTTGAACAGAGAAGGGAAACTATGCAGGTAAAGTAGGCATTACCAAGAGCAGAGGGAGGAGAGCGAGTGAGTGAGAAAATAGGAAGGAGTATGGAAAGAGTAAAGTGGAGTAAAAGAAGCCGAAATGTTATTGCTTGTTTCGTGCTCATGAATACTTCGCGCTCAGTGCCTTCCGTCGAGCGTTGCTGGATGCACAGCCTTCGGCGACGGCACGGCTTGTTTCTGCTGCTCCTTCCTGAAGCAATCATGCCTTCAGGAGGCTGCTCTTGTTTCGGAAGCGGCTTTTGTCTGGCTCGGACTGCAAATGGCGCAGTTAGCAGGCTGGTGCTTTTGCATTGAAGTGCTGCATTGTATTTAACCCTGGCGAAGCTGGGAAGGATTCCTTTAGGAAGCTTAAACCGTGCATTATTTCTTCTTTGCAAACTCGCTGTACCATGGAGTCTCGGGGGGTGAGGATCGAGCCCCAGCTCTGTTTGCCCTGCCTCCCTTGTGTCCCTCCACCACAGCTGCTAAACCAGGAGAAGACACAGAATAAAAAGAGACATTGCACCCTGACGCACACATTCATTTGCCAAACCACCTTTCATTGCAAGTGCTATATACTTACAATCTTTAAACGTGACTTGTATGTATGTTCATATATATATCTATACCACCTGCTTTGGTACCAAGTCTGAGGCATGAAAGGAGCCGAGGCTGGACCCTGCTGGACTATGGGGTGAAAGAAAGCTTGAATAAGCAGCTACCTATGTTATATGACATCTCTTTATTAATGTAATAACTGCACTTTCACAATTGCTTTATTAACCTTCCTGCTTTCTCAAATTTGCTTGAAAATGCACCATTTGTCCACTCTTTTTCAAAATTTTCTCGGGGGGAGAACCCCCCCGAACCCCCCTTAGGTTGTTCGGCCTCGCTCGCTACGCTCGCTCGCTGCGGTGCAGTATGCCAATAATTTTACGCCCCACCACTTTCAAATGTCACCAGCCACCACTGCCATTCATGGGACTAAAGTCACTGCTGTGAGAAATGGAGTGAGCATCTCTCGAAATGTGTCTTTCTTTAAAGCTTGCTGGACTCCTGGTGGCAATCTGGTGGAGGACAGTATGGCACCGAATAGTGGTACTCTGTTTTCAGATGAAGAGTCCGTGGATGGCATGGATCTGGATGGTGGGGGAACGTCTCCTGAGCAGGTGCTGGACGGCGGTGGTCTTCCTGTTATGGGTCGTATGGTACCTGAACAGTGTGTTGTCATTCCCTCTGTACTGCCTCCTCGTGTGTCACAGGAGTGTGATCCATTGCCTCGTCCTGCTGAGTCTCAGGGGCCTGAGTCCGGTTCCCAGCGAGAGGGTGTCGAGAGATACCAGCTTCGGCCATGCCCTGCCAGGTCTTCGAAACTAAAGAACTATGTAACCTATTAATGTGGACTCAGAATTTGTTTGTCGTATTCTATTTTTGGGGGTTATATTTTCGTTTTTTTTTTTCCTTTTGTTTGTTTTGTTTGTATTATGTTTTCTTTGTGGGTTGTGGAGGAGTGTGACGTGGTCACGGCCGGTCCCGTAACCCGGAGGGGTTGTGGTGGACCGCCTTTGTATATATACCCAGGTGACCTGTATTTACTGATTGGGGGTGGGGCTTTGGGATTGAATAAAAGATGCCTGGTGTGACCAGGATGGCGAACAGACTACTTCCGGTGTCCTGGTGATACTTACTGCACCATAACAAATCCGACGGATATTCTCGAATCTGGTATTTTGGGTGCAGGAACACCGGACCGCCTGCAGTTGGATCCTTTGGTGGTTAGATGAGTCTGTGAGGGGGTGGAACCAAGTGCACGAATTCTGTTTGAGCGCTGGTCTATCTCCCAGAAGTGCCTTTTTGTGCGCTAGATGTTTCTGTTGTTGCGCAGAGGTGTGGCCCAGTGGTAAAAGGCCTCATCCCCGGCGCCCCTGAGTTGCTCAGAGATGGCGGCGCCTCATAACTGGGCCTGACATCTCTGCAGGTGTCTTGCCCCGGGACAGCGACTCGGAGTGACAGACTGAGGTGACGGACGTTGTGAGGGTGAATCGGAGTGACAGACAGAGGTGACTGGCCTCGGGAGAGTGACAGACTGCTCTCCACACTGAAGGCCGCGCGCCTTCTTGAAGAGCTGAAAACTGACAATGCCCGGGGCGCCGGTGGCAAGCCGGGCGCTTGGAAAAAAATCGATTTATTGCGAGGAGTGTAAGGGAACAACCTGCTCATGGAATGCACACATTTTTTGAGATGCAAAATGTTGTAAACTTAGTGGTGTCCTGAATTTAATGCACATTTTGATATTTCTACTTTGAAGCAGTTAAACCTGGTGTTCAGTTCACATTGACAATAATAATTCATTATTTTGTGGCTTAAAGATGTAACGCAAGTTGTGCTGATGGAAGACTTTGGGAACCACATTTTTGGAAGTGTTTTGTTCTTGCTTTTGTTATGGAATGATCAGTTTTGGATGTTTGATTTTTAGAAACCAGTATTAAGATTTCTACTGGAGTTCCGACAAATACTTAAGCAATTGAGTACTGCCGTCTGCCAGCTGGAGGGACGGGTGGGCGACAAGGAAGGCCCGGGCCTGGCTCTGGTCAGGGGTCTCGCCCCCTGTCCCACTGCACTGGCGAGCTGAGCCCAGCGCCCTGGGTTCTGCCCCTCCCCCTCCTTTAGCGCCGTGCAGTACGGGTCTGAACCGAGGCCGTGTGTATATGTCCCTGAAGTGCCCTCATTGACGTCACAGTTTAAATGCAGAAGAAACGAGCGAGGCTGTATCTGCAGATAAGGCGAACAGAAGACCTCTACGTTGTTAACAAGCTGCAGGTGACCGATGACCTCGTTGTCTTTCTTAATGTATTTCTGCCTCTAAAATACTTCAGCGTAAGTCAGGCTCGGCCAATGAAAACCCGGTGCTCGCGCTTATTCTGAAACCGATGTGTTTTTACTGAGTGCAGTTTTCTGGATTGCTTTATTTGTTCATTCTCCTGACCCCTCTTTGTGGCTGCACCGTGGCCGGTTTGAGGGACTCCTTGGACAGTGTCAGTGGTTTGTCATGCTAAGCGTGTGTTGCATTGTCCTCTGTACTGACAGCAGTGACTGATTTAGCTCTTGAGAGACCAGGAAGTGCTAAGCATTGTTCTGTGCAGAGCTGGGGGCGAGGAGGCGATGCCGCCCAGGGAGCGCTGATCCTGGCTACCCCACTTTACCACATGGTGTGATCCGGGTGAACCGCTCTGCTTCTCTTTGACTCATTTTTCTTGACTGCCAAATTATAAAGCGCCTAAAACTACAAAAAGACAAAAGCCTCGCTTGCACGTGGTTCAAAAGACACAACTTTATTGGCCGTTGAAATAGTGCTCATTAAAATGGAATTGCTTTTTTGCTCTCTCGTGGTCATGAATCTTTCTAACTATATCTTAAGAACTGATTAATCCAATTAATTAAACTGAAACATTTGCAAATAAGTTGACTTTTCTGATATTTACGTGACCATTCTTTCAGTGGCTCCTTGGGTCTTATGGCGCTCGGCTTTTCCTATGAATTTGCTGTTCCACCCCTGTAACTTCAGTGGTATCCTAGCAACATCACGCTGTGCTGGAATAAGCTACCAGGGTGGCTAAGCGAGTTAAACACCCGCTTCTGAAACCTGACCGGTCAAGAGGTGGCCCTGCTCAGATACTCATCTTTCTTATGTCGATACATTGTGTACCGTTGAGTTGTGTAGCTTATATTACTTAAAGCCGTTTGGGATGGGTAAACTATGGTGATAACACAATGGGCAAAAGCAAATAATTATGGAGTGCATGACACGTCAGTCCTGTCTGGAAAGAAGACGGCTTATAACGTGGTTTAATTTGCATTTTTTGTCACCAAGAACAACTTCACGAGCACACAACCTACCTATCGGTATTGCAGCACTGCTGCAAAACTGGCCCCCTGTACCAAAAACGTCACCCGCCGGTCCAAAACCGGCCCCCACCCTTCCGGCCCACCGGGAAAACACCTGGTGCCCGCTACGGCCAGTCCGGCCCTGATGGTGGCAGCATACCCTGTTTTGTGAATCCATAGTCCTGGCCGGACCTTTTTTTCTGTGTTACTGGAATGGAGGCCTTGTGTAAAGTACTATTTCTATACGCTTACCTGACTCCTAGCGCAAACATCCCAAATGCGTGTTGGGTGTGTTTATGTGTATATCTGGCGTGGTACATGCATGGTGTGTGTGAGTGAACCCGAGTAATAGAGGCCTGTGGGATCCATTTTGGATATCCCTGGCAGGCCTTTTGCATAAAGTGGAGGTGAGGTTGTTTTTACCAGACAGTGGAAGTGTATGCTAAAATTCCGGAAGTCCTATGAAAGATACCTAGACACCGAAGTGAGGGAACAGGAAACCAAGCTCCTTTCGGGTTAAATTAGGCATTTTGGTGAGCCAAGGGCTGCTGATCAGTCTTCCTGAAGCACTGCCATTTGGCGAAGGGTACTGGTAACAGGTGGAATTAAAAAACTCTGGTGTGAAAAATGAATGGGGTCCTTTAGGGTAGGCCCAGGCTTTTGTCCTTCCCTGATCACGCTCTCCGTTTGGCTGATGGGAGCTAGAAGCAGTCAGCTCACACCTCCTTGTGCCTGTTGAGGGAGCTCCTGACTGGAGGCAACCCTGCTGTGAGAAGCATCACTCTGCACAAAGTCTGTGTCTCAAACAACCTGGAGAGGACACTTGAAAGAAGAACCGTCTCAAACCGGTTCTGAAAGTGCAGACAGTGGATGCACATATCCTGTCTGCTTTTATTGTATAAGATTAAGACCCCGCCAGGGTCTTTATGGCCTAGGAAGGTAGTGCTCCACAGAGTACTCAGAGGACTGCGGTGCAGGCAGAGCTAGTGTCTGTCTGACAGCCATCTTCACAGAGGCGAGGGGATATCATCTGAGCCTGCCCCTTGCTGGATGAGCTGTAAACCTGACCGGAAGCTCCTAGAAGTCAGCCGTCCTGCTGAGGGATGGAAGGAGCATGCCACCCCGGCAGGAGGAATGACTGTCCACGAGGAGCGAGGTGCAGCGTGATCCTGGTGTTGGTGGGGTCTGCCTGAAGAGGAGGACTGCGGAATTCAATCTGTGTACCCCGTTGTCAGTGGATAACAGACTCTCCACCCGTGGTTCCTGGTGGGAACCATGATGACGCGACTCGAGGTTCATCGACGCCCAATTGGAGCTGTGATCTATATCGACGTGACCTGTACTGTCGTCATACCAGGGGAAGAGTGGTGTGTATCTGTGCCCAGAGGAAATTGCATTTTGACCTTAACTGATGCGCCAGAAGACATTGCGCCTTCGCCACTGTGCCAGAAGAAGGTGCATCCTGAATCGAACCCCCTCGCCAGAGAGGAGTGAGGCTGGTGAGTGGTCTTGTTCTACAGCTGAAATGGATCTGTGCATGGGCATGCCACCCTTGAAGACCAGCTGAGCAGGGCTGCACTTATTGCAGAGCACCTGCTCACCTGTCCAGGTGTGATCCAGACTTCTGTGGGGACTGTCGTCCCTCTCTGCGAGTCCGCCACCTACAACCATCAGAAATGTGAAGCAGCAACTCCGGCGAAGACTTGTCTGCCACGTGGGCCCTGCAGCCACAGACGAGACCCTACTGCAGTGAACCGGCAGAGACGGAGACGAGGCGGAGCACCTACCCGGTAGCACTGAGTCCACCACAGACTGCGCAACTAAGCCTCACCGCTGAGAAATGTAAGCGTAAACTGTGAGACTGAGCCCACTATTCTATAGAAGGGGTGACTGCTCCTAAGTCTTACTGGACTATTACTTTCATCCTGGGGTGAACCGACTAGACCAGAAGAAGAGACGAGGGGAAGTATCAGGTAGAGTTGCAACCGAATCGCAGCACCCAGGACACTACATTGCATCTTGCCTATATTGTGTGTGTAGCATTTGGTTCTAGTCTGCATCACAGTCCTTTTTAGGTCTCGCCTAGCGACACAGCGCATGCGCTGCTCTCCTTGGCGAGATCTATTGTTGTGGGTTTTGCGTCCGAAGGGGGACAGGAGATGTGCACTTGCCCCGACAGCCGATGTGCACGCTCACGGCGTGTCTTTGGCGATCTCAGCTTGCGCCAGGACAGCAGATGTGCACGCTCACGGCGTCGGCATCGGTCTGTTGCGGGATGTGATGTACAGTGAAGTGTGCGCGCGCTTCACACGAGACACTGCACGCTTGGGGTAGCACATGCGCGTGCTCACCTTACAGGGAACAATGCTCCTCTTCTACTCCAGTTAAGGGCTTATTAACAATGACTGTCGCCTGCCCGGACAGGAGATGTGCACGCGCGTCTCTTTTGCTCGTGGCGTCTCTATGCAAACATAAAGCAACAAGCGAAGCCGCTTCTTCGAGCCGTGCGTGCTTTCACTTTTGTTTTTAACAAGTTGTGCCGATCTGCTTAATAGTGTGTTGTCTTTTCATGTAACGTGCAACATACCACAGTCTACTCTGCACAATGCCTTCCCCACTAACCCGGTACCCCCAAGTTAACGGTTGATTGTAGCGTTTATAATGTGCCATGTAATTCCATAGTGATACAAAATGCTGCGACAAACTGTGTGGCCTTTAATGTATATTCATAAACAATAAAACTTACTTAAAAAATTAAAAATGTAACAAAGCTTATGTTCAGAGCCAGCTGCTCTTCTGTCACAGCTGACACGCTACGTGCGCTCGAACCATATCGCAACTTACAGGGAAGTGTTGCTTGTTAATGCTTTCTCCTGTACAAGCGATACAAAGGGGATGATGGACGGAACGCTTGAGCCAATCAAACACTCACTCCCAGTCAACTGATCTGGGTTTAATCCATCATCATTCTTTAGCTCACTCCACCACCCGGTTCAGACATGGCCATATGCAAATCAGTCTGACCCTGTGCCTCATGGGAACAGTCCAGCCCGAACTGCCAAGCCATGTCTTCCCTGGACCGGAAACAAGCATCCTAGACCGGTTTCTGGCATTCCAGCCGTCATCAGCCAGGCTTGCTTGAATCCAGTGGCAAAGTGAGCAAGGGACCCACGTCTGGGCATACTCCGCCAACTTAGGGCTGAACAAGTCGATACAAAGGGGATGATGGACGGAACGCTTGAGCCAATCAAACACTCACCCCCAGTCAACTGATCTGGGTTTAATCCATCATCATTCTTTAGCTCACTCCACCACCCCGGTTCAGACATGGCCATATGCAAATCAGTCTGACCCTGTGCCTCATGGGAACAGTCCAGCCCGAACTGCCAAGCCATGTCTTCCCTGGACCGGAAACAAGCATCCTAGACCGGTTTCTGGCATTCCAGCCGTCATCAGCCAGGCTTGCTTGAATCCAGTGGCAAAGTGAGCAAGGGACCCACGTCTGGGCATACCCCCGCCAACTTAGGGCGAACAAGCGATACAAAAGGGGATGATGGACGGGCAGCTGAGCCAATCAAACACTCACTCCCAGTCAACTGATCTGGGTTTAATCCATCATCATTCTTTAGCTCACTCCACCACCCCGGTTCAGACATGGCCATATGCAAATCAGTCTGACCCTGTGCCTCATGGGAACAGTCCAGTCCGAACTGCCAAGCCATGTCTTCCTGGACCGGAAACAAGCATCCTAGGATGCTTGTTTCCGGTCCAGGGAAGACATGGCCATGGCCATGTCTGAACTGGGGTGGTGGAGTGAGCTAAAGAATGATGATGGATTAAACCCAGATCAGTTGACTGGGGGTGAGTGTTTGATTGGCTCAAACGTTCCGTCCATCATCCCTTTTGTATCGCTTGTTTGCCCTAAGTTGGCGGGGTATGCCCAGACGTGGGTCCCTTGCTCACTTTGCCACTGGATTCAAGCAAGCCTGGCTGATGACGGCTGGAATGCCAGAAACCGGTCCTAGGATGCTTGTTTCCGGTCCAGGGTAGACATGGCTTGGCAGTTCGGGCTGGACTGTTCCCATGAGGCACAGGGTCAGACTGATTTGCATATGGCCATGTCTGAACTGGGGTGGTGGAGTGAGCTAAAGAATGATGATGGATTAAACCCAGATCAGTTGACTGGGGGTGAGTGTTTGATTGGCTCAAACGTTCCGTCCATCATCCCCTTTGTATCGCTTGTTTGCCCTAAGTTGGCGGGGGTATGCCCAGACGTGGGTCCCTTGCTCACTTTGCCACTGGATTCAAGCAAGCCTGGCTGATGACGGCTGGAATGCCAGAAACCGGTCCTAGGATGCTTGTTTCCGGTCCAGGGAAGACATGGCTTGGCAGTTCGGGCTGGACTGTTCCCATGAGGCACAGGGTCAGACTGATTTGCATATGGCCATGTCTGAACTGGGTGGTGGAGTGAGCTAAAGAATGATGATGGATTAAACCCAGATCAGTTGACTGGAGGTGAGTGTTTGATTGGCTCAAACGTTCCGTCCATCATCCCCTTTTGTATCGCTTTGTTTGCCCTAAGTTGGCGGGGGTATGCCCAGACGTGGGTCCCTTGCTCACTTTGCCACTGGATTCAAGCAAGCCTGGCTGATGACGGCTGGAATGCCAGAAACCGGTCCTAGGATGCTTGTTTCCGGTCCAGGGAAGACATGGCTTGGCAGTTCGGGCTGGACTGTTCCCATGAGGCACAGGGTCAGACTGATTTGCATATGGCCATGTCTGAACTGGGGTGGTGGAGTGAGCTAAAGAATGATGATGGATTAAACCCAGATCAGTTGACTGGGGGTGAGTGTTTGATTGGCTCAAACGTTCCGTCCATCATCCCCTTTTGTATCGCTTTGTTTGCCCTAAGTTGGCGGGGGTATGCCCAGACGTGGGTCCCTTGCTCACTTTGCCACTGGATTCAAGCAAGCCTGGCTGATGACGGCTGGAATGCCAGAAACCGGTCCTAGGATGCTTGTTTCCGGTCCAGGGAAGACATGGCTTGGCAGTTCGGGCTGGACTGTTCCCATGAGGCACAGGGTCAGACTGATTTGCATATGGCCATGTCTGAACTGGGGTGGTGGAGTGAGCTAAAGAATGATGATGGATTAAACCCAGATCAGTTGACTGGGGGTGAGTGTTTGATTGGCTCAAACGTTCCGTCCATCATCCCCTTTTGTATCGCTTTGTTTGCCCTAAGTTGGCGGGGGTATGCCCAGACGTGGGTCCCTTGCTCACTTTGCCACTGGATTCAAGCAAGCCTGGCTGATGACGGCTGGAATGCCAGAAACCGGTCCTAGGATGCTTGTTTCCGGTCCAGGGAAGACATGGCTTGGCAGTTCGGGCTGGACTGTTCCCATGAGGCACAGGGTCAGACTGATTTGCATATGGGCATGTCTGAACTGGGGTGGTGGAGTGAGCTAAAGAATGATGATGGATTAAACCCAGATCAGTTGACTGGGGGTGAGTGTTTGATTGGCTCAAACGTTCCGTCCATCATCCCCTTTTGTATCGCTTTGTTTGCCCTAAGTTGGCGGGGTATGCCCAGACGTGGGTCCCTTGCTCACTTTGCCACTGGATTCAAGCAAGCCTGGCTGATGACGGCTGGAATGCCAGAAACCGGTCCTAGGATGCTTGTTTCCGGTCCAGGGAAGACATGGCTTGGCAGTTCGGGCTGGACTGTTCCCATGAGGCACAGGGTCAGACTGATTTGCATATGGCCATGTCTGAACTGGGGTGGTGGAGTGAGCTAAAGAATGATGATGGATTAAACCCAGATCAGTTGACTGGGGGTGAGTGTTTGATTGGCTCAAACGTTCCGTCCATCATCCCCTTTTGTATCGCTTTGTTTGCCCTAAGTTGGCGGGGGTATGCCCAGACGTGGGTCCCTTGCTCACTTTGCCACTGGATTCAAGCAAGCCTGGCTGATGACGGCTGGAATGCCAGAAACCGGTCCTAGGATGCTTGTTTCCGGTCCAGGGAAGACATGGCTTGGCAGTTCGGGCTGGACTGTTCCCATGAGGCACAGGGTCAGACTGATTTGCATATGGCCATGTCTGAACTGGGGTGGTGGAGTGAGCTAAAGAATGATGATGGATTAAACCCAGATCAGTTGACTGGGGGTGAGTGTTTGATTGGCTCAAACGTTCCGTCCATCATCCCCTTTTGTATCGCTTTGTTTGCCCTAAGTTGGCGGGGGTATGCCCAGACGTGGGTCCCTTGCTCACTTTGCCACTGGATTCAAGCAAGCCTGGCTGATGACGGCTGGAATGCCAGAAACCGGTCCTAGGATGCTTGTTTCCGGTCCAGGGAAGACATGGCTTGGCAGTTCGGGCTGGACTGTTCCCATGAGGCACAGGGTCAGACTGATTTGCATATGGCCATGTCTGAACTGGGGTGGTGGAGTGAGCTAAAGAATGATGATGGATTAAACCCAGATCAGTTGACTGGGGGTGAGTGTTTGATTGGCTCAAACGTTCCGTCCATCATCCCCTTTTGTATCGCTTTGTTTGCCCTAAGTTGGCGGGGGTATGCCCAGACGTGGGTCCCTTGCTCACTTTGCCACTGGATTCAAGCAAGCCTGGCTGATGACGGCTGGAATGCCAGAAACCGGTCCTAGGATGCTTGTTTCCGGTCCAGGGAAGACATGGCTTGGCAGTTCGGGCTGGACTGTTCCCATGAGGCACAGGGTCAGACTGATTTGCATATGGCCATGTCTGAACTGGGGTGGTGGAGTGAGCTAAAGAATGATGATGGATTAAACCCAGATCAGTTGACTGGGGGTGAGTGTTTGATTGGCTCAAACGTTCCGTCCATCATCCCCTTTTGTATCGCTTTGTTTGCCCTAAGTTGGCGGGGTATGCCCAGACGTGGGTCCCTTGCTCACTTTGCCACTGGATTCAAGCAAGCCTGGCTGATGACGGCTGGAATGCCAGAAACCGGTCCTAGGATGCTTGTTTCCGGTCCAGGGAAGACATGGCTTGGCAGTTCGGGCTGGACTGTTCCCATGAGGCACAGGGTCAGACTGATTTGCATATGGCCATGTCTGAACTGGGGTGGTGGAGTGAGCTAAAGAATGATGATGGATTAAACCCAGATCAGTTGACTGGGGGTGAGTGTTTGATTGGCTCAAACGTTCCGTCCATCATCCCCTTTTGTATCCCTTCTCCTGTACAAAGGCCTATGGAACCGGTGCAGCCACACAACGGGCAATAAATAATAGACTTGGACGGCTGCCCGGATAAGTTCAGAGGTCATGTGTTTTCGGCGTCCGATGGGGAAAGAGCAGACCGCGTGGGCCTGCCTGGTCATCATTCTTTGACCTGACTTTCTATGAATCCGTAATGTTTCGGAGCAGTGCTGGGGTGTGGCAAGGGTTCAAGATTTGTCAAAATATTAAGAGCAGTTCCTTTTTGCATGACCGGTGCAGCCGTCCTGAGGAAAAGCTCAGACCCACCCCTCGAGCTGCCAGTCACTTCCTCCATGTGTTTTGCTCTGCTGCAGGGGTTCTGCTTTGACTCTGGCTTCTTGCCTTTGTCCAGGACAGGCTGGGGAGATAGAGTTGAATTCGAGCCTGAACATGGAAGAAGAGGCTGGCTGCACGCCTGTGGCCGGCTATGAGAGCATTGCAATGTGTCCGAGCCCCAGGTGGAATATAATCTGTGACGCGATATGTCATCATATACAGCTAGAATGATTGCGCTAGATGAAAGCGGCCACATGTGTGGATCTGTTGAATGACATGTTGCGTGCAGCCGTGATGCCAACAAGTTTTGATAACACTGCAGTGTGTAATGTCGGTTTATATGATCCATTATATATAGCATATAGGTGCTCACAAGCCTAGCTATAGGTCGCAGCTGGCGTCTCATGAATGTTCTTCTCTGGCAGTTACTGTTACTATTTCTTTAGTTTACAATGTTGTAAGCTACAGCGCAGGTGTTACAAAGGTCTCGCATATACAGCAGTTTGAGCTATTGACATTGTAAATGAGAAAGCCTTTTATTTATGTGTTTATAAAACCTGCAGGCTGTGTTTACGCACCATGTGCAGATTTTGTAAACAAATAAAAAGCATTATCATTTACAATGCCAATAGCTCAAAATCGCAAATGCGAGACCTATTGCATTGCAAATGCTTGTTTTTCTTGAAAGTGATTATTGCACTGTGTGTGTTTGAGCTTTAGCCCTTCCACACCACCCCTCTGAGGCGCCTCTGGCTGCTAGCCATCGCTACCCCTGAGCGGCAAGTGCTGACGGGGTTGTAGATGTCCCCTAGGTTGAGGGCCAGTAGCCCCTTCTTGCCCTGTGACCCGCCTCCCCCCAGCGGCGTCTGATTCACCTGCTGCAGAGTTTGGAATGTAACAGATTGTGAAGGAGGGGCCCTGCTCTGTTCCTGGCCCTTCAGAGGCCACGCCCTGTTGGAGAAGATCCAAAGGGGCCACTCAACTGTTACTCTTTATTATGGGATATTATTAAATGTTTTGTATTCGCCCCACCCAAAGGGCACCAGAGGGCATCACAATCCCATAGTCACGGCTGTTCATAATCACATGATGAGCATCATCGGTGCTGTGATGCCAACAAGCTGCCAGGCCCGAGGCTGTGCCCGGCCTGCGTGGAGGTGTGCTGCAGTGCTTGGGTGCATTGGGTTCTGGCGCTCTGGCACCTGCCGAGGGTGTTCATTATTCTAGGTTCAGAGATCAGAGCCCTCTCCCTGCCGGCTGCGTTATCACAGGTTCTTCTTGCACCGCTAAACTGGAGTTTTGAAAGACTGTTATTTATAGCGCTTAGAATCGGCAGAAGTGCTGTGTTAGCCTCAATATAGAACACAGATTATTGCATAATGCTAAGAGTCTGATGTAATATGTAGGGGCAGTGAAATCCCGAATATGGTGGAGGATATTCCACCGGTGGCTTCTCCTCTGCTTTTCGTTTTTCCTTATTAGAACATAGTGTTGTCAATAAGTGCTCGGGTACGTACCAGAGCCCGTGCATTCATCTCTGATGTGGCTCTCGGAGCATCGGCCTTGGTGAGGTCTGTGTCAGCTGGAAGGTGGAGCTTCTCCTGTGCATTGTACACCACATTCCTTTTGTTGCACTTTAGCCTCTCTGACAAGTGGTATCCCATGATGCCTTGCGCTAGAGTCACACTTCCACTGGCGCATACAGCCAAGCTTACTTCTACCCCTCGGGGTATTTAAATGACTCTTTCTTCCCTTCTTCCCTCCCCTCTCCTCCCCTCCACACTGGAGACCTCCCTCACTGCGTCTCTTGCCCGTCTATCCCTCTTGGAGTTCAGTCCCCGGAGAGGACTGGATAGCAGCAGGTACTTGATGGGCACGTCATATATGCTTTCGTTGCCACGGAGTGCCCCACGTTGCTCATTGCCACCAGCAAGTCAGACCGTTCATCTGGGATGGGTTAGAGACCTGCCGAGCCAGCCTCCCCCGGAAGTCGAGTGGCGTCCATCTTGGGAGGAGGCTGGAGCCACGGGAGTCCCGTGTCCATGGCAGGACGGCGGACACCTCTTCAGTGATGAGCAGAACTCCAGATACCGTTTGAAAGGGGAAGTCGTAAAACTCAATGTCGAGATTTGTGGAAGTCATTTCACTTTCGGGAAGTCTAAAACCCTGTATAAGTAAAAATTTGAAACGAAATGATTTCCGTGCCAAAAATATTGAAGTCGGTAGGTGAGATGCAGTTTGGAATCGTCCTTTTTTGTGGTTTTCAGTTTAGAGAGCAGAACAGAAGGCCGAGCAAACGATGAATGTCTTAGAAGCTCTGTGTGAGCTCAGGGAACGGGCCCAGGCACTCACTCAAACGTTACAGGAATCAAACCGGATGTCACCCAGTAATGGAGAACCTCTCAGGCCGGAAGTCACATTCCAGCCTGTCAACACAATACAGTTTAAGATATTCTTGGACATCCCGACACATGTGATTGGAGTTTTTTTCTTCTTTTGTTGCTTTTCTTGAACTTCTAAAGTTCCTAAAAGGGTATTGTTGAAGTTTGGGACATGAGCGCTGCGCACAGATGCAGACTCCTTACTATGGGACTTTGTCTCAGTTGTGTCTAAGGGAGGTTTGCACTGCTGCCCCCTGTGCTGTAACTGTTTACTGTGTGTGAGCGAAGCTTGCGCGGATGCTGCCGTGCACAGGCTATACCAGTTTTGTGTAAGGGAGATTTTCACTGCTGCTCTCTGCGCTATGACTGGTTAGCGCATGAGCGAAGCTTGCACTGCTGCTACAGTGCACAGGCTGTACCAGTTTTGTGTAAGGGAGATTTTCACTGCTGCTCTCTGCGCTATGACTGGTTAGCGCATGAGCGAAGCTTGCGCGGATGCTACCGTGCACAGGCTGTACCAGTTTTGTGTAAAGGAGGTTTGCACTAATGCTGCTTGTGCTGTAACTGGTTAGTATGTGAGTGAAGCTTGTGAGGATGCTAAAGTTCACAGGCTGTACCAGTTTCGAGTAAGAGAGGTTTGCACTAGTGCTGGTGCTGTGATCGGTTACTGTGTACGAGTAAAGCTTGCGTAGCTGCTGCAGTGAAGCACAGAAAAAGGTAGCGGTGGAATACATGTTAAAAGCAAAATGACAATTATGAACATTACCTGCGCCATCTTGTCTGGTGAAATTCTATGTGCACATAAGTTACAGTCATTTTAATCTATCACAGCCATTTTGTACTCTGTTGGTCACCTTTGTTTCACCCTGCCCTTACTAGCATCCCTCTGACCGACCTGGTACTGTGCTGGGGGCTATAAACTCTATTGCCACAACAAACCTCAGCGCCACTTGCTGCCACAAACTCGTTTTTCCTCTCATCCCTGTTTTCAGACAAGCCTTTGGACGCTCTACCCTTCACTACACCTAGTTACACAAACAGGTTCCAAACACCAAAAAGACTCTTGCAAAATGATTTATTGCACTGCAAACAGCAAGACTTGTTGTTACCAACAATGGGACCTGTTTTTATCAACAGAACGGACTCTTAGATCTGGCCGGTCTCACATGTTTTAGACCCTGAAGCAAGGTCCAGCTGCAAGATAAGATTGTCTGTTTGACCTGGGTGGGAAGAGAATTACTGTTGGGCTTGTGTGACAACCTGCCCGGGGCGGGGACCCCAAGCTTGTGTAACCATGCTGATCTAACAAATGCATTGTGTCAAACCTGTATAAAAGGAAGAGCCAAGGGAGTTGTCAGCAGAACACCTCCCTCAGACATCCCGGTGTCTCAGTTGACGTGATCTCCTCATGAGAAATAATAAACCTCTTTCTTGTCTTCCAGTTTCCAGCGCCTTGCCTCATTATTTTGATAGCGAACCCAAAGTGAATTAGAGGTGGAACCCTGCACCGGGCAGCATTGAGGGTCTTAGAAGACTCGCTGCCTTTCACAAATTGGCGCCCAAGCGTAGGGGCCCATCAGCGACGCGTGGGTCCGGTAGAGAGGTCCTAACGACGGAGTGAACGACTAAACAATTGGGGTATACCTGCCTGAGAAGACCCTTGTCTGGCTGCCGATCGACTGAACTTCACCGGTTCCGAACGGACCTCTCTCGAGTGACCTGCGGTCCTGACTGGGACCTTAGAGGAACGCCGCATTGATTGTTGGAGTGAGAGGACAACCAGGCGCTGGAAGGGGAAGACTAAGAACTGTCCATACGGTCCGGGTAAGGTCGTGAAAAAACGACTTACATTGATTGATTGATTGATTGAATAGTTTGATTGAAATACTAGTATTCCTTTTTGATATTGAGTTATTTGCGACATTTCCCTGCTTGCAAACAACAAAGAATAGGAATATTCTCTCTCTTTGCAGGCAGCGAAGGACAGGTAGTGCAGACTTTTTGTCTAAATTGATTGATTGAGATATTCATTTTGACCGATAAATACGTCATGCCTGTTTTCTCTAGATTGTTTGATTGTAATTGTTTTGGACCAGACCGTTTGTTAGAGGTCAGTCAGCCGGCACCGCCGGAAGGCACCCCTAACAAGGACATGTACGTAAAGTATGGATTAGCCAGCGTAGCTTATAGCAAACTATGGCATAAATACACTAGGAAGGACCGGGTAAATCAGTGGCCACTGACGGGATCTTTCGATCCCGCTAAAATAGAAACGTTAGAATTAGCTCTCCACAAAAGAAAACTAGACCAGCCATGTTTGACAGTTTTGGCTTATGGCGAAAAGAGGCAGCTCAAAGAAAGAAAAGGGACGAAGCTAGACAAGATAAAGAAACGCAAAAATCAGCTTACCAAGCCTGTAAAAGATTAGAAGAAAAACTAAAAGAAAAGGAAATCGATAAAAAGGAACAGGAATCAAAAATATCAGATCAATGCCCTGTTAGAACGCCTTCGACTCTTTACCCCAAGTTACCAGCAAAACAAAGGGTAGATGATGATTTATTGTTAGGTCCCCCAATCATATACATGCCACCCCCTTACGCCCCTACTCATCCCATAGTACAACGCCAGGACCACCAAAGTATAGCCGGAGATGGCACGATCGCCTCAGTCTCCACCGCCTCTGCTCCCACCGAGTCACCCACACCAAATGCCTCATCAAAGGATACAGTAGTAGAAGTAGGATCAAAAGAAACAGGAGCGCCCAGGGTCCCGCGATTAAGTAAAAATGAGCGAGCAGGCATTGATAAAGTAGTTAAATCCCTCATAGATAGGAAGGAGACAGAAGAGCATGTAACTGACATATGCAACTCCTATGTTGAAAACCGCAAATGATACTTTATTGTACGTCTCTGTTACCACACTCTTACTGCATATGAAGAGAAGTACCAAGATGTAGGGCCCGAGCGGCTAGTGGCTCTCTATAGGAAGGTAGACACCGGAGATGAAGGCGACAACGATGTTACAGAACTCTTTTCATCCACACTGGAGGTATTCCGTCACCTCGTGGAACAAGGACGGATAGATAAGGACAGGACATCTAAGATAGCAGGACCCCGGTGGAAAAACCAGATAGCATGATGCCGATAAAAGAAGCTGCCCCTTATTGGGTACCTCCTAGAGGACAAGGGACTCATGACGATATGAACCATCAAGATGCTAGAGGAAGGGTGGTCTACAATTGGGTGTATCAGCCATGGGACAGACAGGACATTTTGACGTTCCGTAAATCTCTACCGGATTCTACGAAAGAACCCCACCGCCTTTTACACCGAGCTAGGTACCGCTCTGGGATCAACAATAATGACACTTGCCGACATAGACTTGTTCTTCGGGTTATGTTTGCCAGCAGATGTGTGGAAACAGATTAGGAAAATAGACCATACCGAACTGCTTGGTCATACCTGGGAACAACTTAACACACTAGATAAACAGCGGAACCCTGGTCAAAAACCGGTTAAAGCAATATTGGACCTCCCTGACAAAATAGTGCAGAAAGTGAAAACGCTGATCCCAGAGAAAAAGATAGACTGGTCCATAGTAACCGCGTGCCGCCAGAAACCACAAGAGGATGTCTCAGAGTATTTCTCCAGATTTGAAACGGTGTTCTCCGATTACAGTGGACCAGACATGTCCACCGCAACCGGACACCACTTATTTGTGCAGAACTATGCCAAAGCACTACTGCCAGATGTATCCCAGAAATTACAAGCCAGCGAAAGTAGTTGGGCAGCATCTAAACCGGCGGCCATTCTCCAAATGGCCCAGTACTATGAGCATCAGAAAAACGAAAATGACAGGGCTACAGAAAGGAAAAAGAAGGACTTGAAGTAAAGGGTAATGGTAGCACAACTCCAGGGGGGCGAATACAGGAAGGGAGCAATATAGGGGAGGATACCAGCAGAATACCCCTAGAGTACAGCCACCTAGTAACAATTCATCGACATCATATGTAGGACGCCAAGACCTAGGACAGGATCAATGTGCATTTTGCAAAGAATATGGACACTGGAAAACGGGCCCAGGCGCTCACTCAAACGTTACAAGAATCAAACAGGATGTCACCCAGTAATGGAGAACCTCTCAGGCCGGAAGTCACATTCCAGCCTGTCAACACAATACAGTTTAAGATATTCTTGGACATCCCGACATGTGATTGGAGTTTTTTCTTCTTTTGTTGCTTTTCTTGAACTTCTAAAGTTCCTAAAAGGGTATTGTTGAAGTTTGGGACATGAGCGCTGCGCACAGATGCAGACTCCTTACTATGGGACTTTGTCTCAGTTGTGTCTAAGGGAGGTTTGCACTGCTGCCCCCTGTGCTGTAACTGTTTACTGTGTGTGAGCGAAGCTTGCGCGGATGCTGCCGTGCACAGGCTATACCAGTTTTGTGTAAGGGAGATTTTCACTGCTGCTCTCTGCGCTATGACTGGTTAGCGCATGAGCGAAGCTTGCACTGCTGCTACAGTGCACAGGCTGTACCAGTTTTGTGTAAGGGAGATTTTCACTGCTGCTCTCTGCGCTATGACTGGTTAGCGCATGAGCGAAGCTTGCGCGGATGCTACCGTGCACAGGCTGTACCAGTTTTGTGTAAAGGAGGTTTGCACTAATGCTGCTTGTGCTGTAACTGGTTAGTATGTGAGTGAAGCTTGTGAGGATGCTAAAGTTCACAGGCTGTACCAGTTTCGAGTAAGAGAGGTTTGCACTAGTGCTGGTGCTGTGATCGGTTACTGTGTACGAGTAAAGCTTGCGTAGCTGCTGCAGTGAAGCACAGAAAAAGGTAGCGGTGGAATACATGTTAAAAGCAAAATGACAATTATGAACATTACCTGCGCCATCTTGTCTGGTGAAATTCTATGTGCACATAAGTTACAGTCATTTTAATCTATCACAGCCATTTTGTACTCTGTTGGTCACCTTTGTTTCACCCTGCCCTTACTAGCATCCCTCTGACCGACCTGGTACTGTGCTGGGGGCTATAAACTCTATTGCCACAACAAACCTCAGCGCCACTTGCTGCCACAAACTCGTTTTTCCTCTCATCCCTGTTTTCAGACAAGCCTTTGGACGCTCTACCCTTCACTACACCTAGTTACACAAACAGGTTCCAAACACCAAAAAGACTCTTGCAAAATGATTTATTGCACTGCAAACAGCAAGACTTGTTGTTACCAACAATGGGACCTGTTTTTATCAACAGAACGGACTCTTAGATCTGGCCGGTCTCACATGTTTTAGACCCTGAAGCAAGGTCCAGCTGCAAGATAAGATTGTCTGTTTGACCTGGGTGGGAAGAGAATTACTGTTGGGCTTGTGTGACAACCTGCCCGGGCGGGGACCCCAAGCTTGTGTAACCATGCTGATCTAACAAATGCATTGTGTCAAACCTGTATAAAAGGAAGAGCCAAGGGAGTTGTCAGCAGAACACCTCCCTCAGACATCCCGGTGTCTCAGTTGACGTGATCTCCTCATGAGAAATAATAAACCTCTTTCTTGTCTTCCAGTTTCCAGCGCCTTGCCTCATTATTTTGATAGCGAACCCAAAGTGAATTAGAGGTGGAACCCTGCACCGGGCAGCATTGAGGGTCTTAGAAGACTCGCTGCCTTTCACAAATTGGCGCCCAAGCGTAGGGGCCCATCAGCGACGCGTGGGTCCGGTAGAGAGGTCCTAACGACGGAGTGAACGACTAAACAATTGGGGTATACCTGCCTGAGAAGACCCTTGTCTGGCTGCCGATCGACTGAACTTCACCGGTTCCGAACGGACCTCTCTCGAGTGACCTGCGGTCCTGACTGGGACCTTAGAGGAACGCCGCATTGATTGTTGGAGTGAGAGGACAACCAGGCGCTGGAAGGGGAAGACTAAGAACTGTCCATACGGTCCGGGTAAGGTCGTGAAAAAAACGACTTACATTGATTGATTGATTGATTGAATAGTTTGATTGAAATACTAGTATTCCTTTTTGATATTGAGTTATTTGCGACATTTCCCTGCTTGCAAACAACAAAGAATAGGAATATTCTCTCTCTTTGCAGGCAGCGAAGGACAGGTAGTGCAGACTTTTTGTCTAAATTGATTGATTGAGATATTCATTTTGACCGATAAATACGTCATGCCTGTTTTCTCTAGATTGTTTGATTGTAATTGTTTTGGACCAGACCGTTTGTTAGAGGTCAGTCAGCCGGCACCGCCGGAAGGCACCCTAACAAGGACATGTACGTAAAGTATGGATTAGCCAGCGTAGCTTATAGCAAACTATGGCATAAATACACTAGGAAGGACCGGGTAAATCAGTGGCCACTGACGGGATCTTTCGATCCCGCTAAAATAGAAACGTTAGAATTAGCTCTCCACAAAAAGAAAACTAGACCAGCCATGTTTGACAGTTTTGGCTTATGGCGAAAAGAGGCAGCTCAAAGAAAGAAAAGGGACGAAGCTAGACAAGATAAAGAAACGCAAAAATCAGCTTACCAAGCCTGTAAAAGATTAGAAGAAAAACTAAAAGAAAAGGAAATCGATAAAAAGGAACAGGAATCAAAAATATCAGATCAATGCCCTGTTAGAACGCCTTCGACTCTTGGCCGGTCTCACATGTTTTAGACCCTGAAGCAAGGTCCAGCTGCAAGATAAGATTGTCTGTTTGACCTGGGTGGGAAGAGAATTACTGTTGGGCTTGTGTGACAACCTGCCCGGGGCGGGGACCCCAAGCTTGTGTAACCATGCTGATCAAACAAATGCATTGTGTCAAACCTGTATAAAAGGAAGAGCCAAGGGAGTTGTCAGCAGAACACCTCCCTGAGACATCCCGGTGTCTCAGTTGACGTGATCTCCTCATGAGAAATAATAAACCTCTTTCTTGTCTTCCAGTTTCCAGCGCCTTGCCTCATTATTTTGATAGCGAACCCAAAGTGAATTAGAGGTGGAACCCTGCACCGGGCAGCATTGAGGGTCTTAGAAGACTCGCTGCCTTTCACATACAGGGTAGCACCTGTTACAAAGCAGTATTTTTCTGAAATTATTTCTTATTCATCTATGAGTGTTGGTGCCACTCCAGGTAATATAAAACATCCCGCTACCACGGATGCGACCCCATAGGAGTACCAACGGACTCCTAGGTTAGTTCAAATAACACAAATTTACCTAGGCACTCTTCAAGTTTATCAAACACTACAGTTGAATAGTGTAACCAGTCTGTATAGAAATCTATATATCAATTCACAGGCAAATAATCCAACAAGTCAATTTGAGCAGTAAAAAATGTTTTTAATCTACTGATATTATTTCATTGCTAGTTGTGGTGATCTCATATTTTGCAGCACAGTAAAAATAATCAACAGTTACAGGTATTATTTTCTATTTATAATTTCCCAGAGGTCCTGTTCATATAGCCTTTACTACGTTGTCTTGGATTTCTATACAGACTGGTTACACTATTCAACTGTAGTGTTTGATAAACTTGAAGAGTGCCTAGGTAAATTTGTGTTAGCTGCTGCAGTGCACAGGCTGGTCTAGTTGAATATATGGGAGGTTTGCACTGCTGCAGCCTGCACTGTAACTGGTTACTGTGTGAGCAAAGCTTGCACGGCTGCTACAGTGCACAGACAGTTTTGTCTAAGGCTTGCACTGCTGTTGCCTGTGCACTGACTGGTTACTGTGTGTGAGTGACGCTTGCATCGGCTCTGCAGTGTACAGGCTGTACCAGTTTTTGTGAGGGAGGCTTGCACTACTTCTGTCTGCAGTGTGACTGGTTAGTGTATGAGCAAAGCTTTTGTGGCTCTGCAGTGCACAGGCTGTGCTAGTTTTGTGTAAGGAGGGTTGCACTACTGCTGCCTGTGCTGTCCCTGGTTACTGTATGTGAGAGAAGCGTGATCGGTTCTACAGTGCACAGACTGTACTGGCTTTGTGTAAGAGAGGTTGTCGCTGCTGCTGTCTGCTCTGTGACTGGTTACTGTCAGAGCGAAGTTTGCACAGCTGCTGCAGTGCACAGGTTGTACCAGTTTTATGTAAGGGAGACTTGAACTGCTGCTGTCTGCGCTGTGTCTGGGCATGGCTTGCGCAGCTGCTGCAGTGCACAGACTGTACCAGTTTTTGTAAGGGAAGCTTGCACTGCTGCTATCTGTGACTGATTACTGTGTGAGCGGAGCTTGTGCCGCTGCTGTACTGCACAGGCTGTACCAGATCTGTGTAAGGGAGGCTTGCACTGCTGCCCTGTGACTGCTTACTTACTGTGTGAGCGAAGCTTGCGCAGCTGCTACAGTGCATAGGCAGTACCAGTTTGAGTAACGGAGGCTTGCACTACTGCTGTCTGCGCTGTGACTGCTTACTGTGTGAGCTAAGCTTTCCCAGCTGCTGCATGCACAGGCAGTACCAGTTCGTGTAAGAGAGGCTGTCACTGCTGCTGCCTGTGCTGTGACTGGTTACTGTGTGAGCGAAGCTTGCGCAGCTGCTGCAGTGCAGAGGTTGTACCAGTTTGAGTAAGGGAGGCTTGCACCACTGCTGCCTGTGTTGTGACTTGTTACTGTGTGCGCGAAGCTTGTGTGGCTGCTGCAGTGCACAGGTTGCACCAGTTTTATGTAAGGGAAGCTTGCAGTGCTGCTGCCTGTGCTGTGACTGGTTACTATGTGTGAGCGAAGCATGCACGGTTCTGCAGTGCACAGGCTGCTCCAGTTTTGTGTAAGAGAGGCTTGCACTACTGCTGCCTGCTTTTCACTGTGCTGGTTTTGAACTTCTGCTTCTTGTAGAGGGAAGCTTGCTCGGTGAGTCCATGTGCTGCCTACTCTGTGTCTCTTTCTGAAATGTAATACAATGTTTTTACAAAGCAAAAGCCAGAACGTTTGACGTTGTCAACTCTTGCTTAAAGTGTGGGTCTGAGACCGCTTCTTTGTGCCCTCCTGGCCTGCCCTGTTCTTGCCTTAGGGTGCTGCTATGAATGCGAACTTGGGTTCACCTTGCAGATACACATTGTGTTAACTATTTGTTCAACCAATCGTTGTTTTTCATTCAACAGTTGTGCGAAGCACAGTGTATGGATAAATGTGGTTAATGATTGATCATCAACAGTCTGAGTGTTTCTTGGCATCGGGTTATTTGCTGTTATCATTTGCCAGGTCGCTGGTGCCCAGAAGAAAGATGAAATGCTGAGTTGGCCCTGCAGCAGTTCCAGCCGGTAGACGACGTGGGCGCTCAGTCCAGCCCTTGGCATCTCACAGGGCATCGTTTACCACTGGCTGCCTCTCTGCAGCTGGTGTGGTGACCCCCTCTTTGGAGGGAAAGCCCGGGAAGGCACCACAGGGTCACCCTGTTTCTGCTCCCAGGGTGCATTGCGAATGGCCATTGTTGTTCTTCCCCTCTCTGTGTTTTTAACAATGGGGTGCCAGCTCTGGCCGCGCACGCGGCGGCGCCCATTGTTCTGGAAGAGCCCATTGTGAGCTCTGCCAGGGAAGGAGCGACAGCCAGGCCAAGTCCAGGGCACGATAGCTCTGTTGGATAATGTGCCTGTTGCAGCGATCTATGAACAACATGCCGGACATACATTCAAGGTAGCTGAGGGTGTTGACGCACCTGCTGCGGAAATCTAGCTGACGTCTACAAACCTTGGTAAAATAGATCAGTGGATTGATGCCCCTGCTGCACTGGTCTAGGTGCAGCCGAGGTCACAGATACAATCAAATCTCAGTAAAATAGATCTGCAAATTACAGTTCCTGGCCCTTAACCTGCCGTTCGGGGTTTTTAATCCCAGTAATATAGTTAAGTGGGATAATGCACCTGCTGCGGTTCGTCCATAGTTTCAAAGGTCGATACAGTGAGAACCATTTGACTCTGGTAACATTACCGGCTATCTCCAGTGATAAGCAAAAGGGCTGTGGTAATAAGCGCCACAGTTAAAACAAAACAAAAAAAGTTTTATGTTTTTTAAAGGAACTGGATGGCAAAAGTAGCCCAGCGCCATTTAGACACACTTCTAAATTTGGTGACACGGAAGTTGAGTAGTGAGTGTGCTATAAATAATCTTAATGTACACTTTCCGCGTGGTAGCAGGATGGACGGAAAGACCAACCCGGATGTTATGAATGAAAGCCGCCAGCATGCTGTGGCGCGAGCACTGCCCTTGTAGGCAGCATCCCTCCCTCTCCCGTCCCCCCCCCCCCCCTTCCTTCCATGCTAGACGAGTAGTGGTGTAACACACAATGATGCCCCTCTCCCCCCGCAGAATATGGTGGGGCTCCCTGAGCCTCCTACATCTCTCACAGCTGCTCCCAGGCCTGGATGAGGGGTCATGCTGCGCCCGTGTAAGAGTGCTCTCGGGGAGACACGAGGCCTGGCTTCCTCGTGATCTGGTTGGCTTCCTCGTGATCTGGTAGGCTTCCTCGTGATCTGGAAGGCTTCCTCGTGATCTTATTGGCCTCCTCGTAATCTGGTAGGCTTCCTCATGATCTTATTGGCCTCCTCGTGATCTGGTAGGCTTCCTCGTGATCTGGTAGGCTTCCTCGTGATCTGGTTGGCTTCCTCATGATCTTATTGGCGTCCTCGTGATCTGGTAGGCTTCCTCGTGATCTGGTAGGCTTCCTCGTGATCTGGTTGGCTTCCTCATGATCTTATTGGCGTCCTCGTGATCTGGTTGGCTTCCTCGTGATCTGGTAGGCTTCCTCGTGATCTGGTTGGCTTCCTCGTGATCTGGTAGGCTTCCTCGTGATCTGGTAGGCTTCCTCGTGATCTTATTGGCCTCCTCGTGATCTGGTAGGCTTCCTCGTGATCTGGTAGGCTTCCTCGTGATCTGGTTGGCTTCCTCATGATCTTATTGGCGTCCTCGTGATCTGGTTGGCTTCCTCGTGATCTGGTAGGCTTCCTCGTGATCTTATTGGCCTCCTCGTGATCTGGTAGGCGTCCTCGTGATCTGGTTGGCCTCCTCGTGATCTGGTTGGCCTCCTCGTGATCTGGTTGCCGGAGCTCGTCCACCCACCAGCCTTGCTGGGCGAAGATGGAAGTGCACAGTGAGGATGACAAAGCATTATTTCACCGGCCCCGATATGTCCTTGGCGGTAACGCCTTTTATCCCGGTATTACTATAGCAAATTTGTGGGGGTGGTAATGTGTGACCAGTGTGTGTGTGTGCATATTTGTTGTGTTCCATTTTATTGCAGTGGGGATCGTTTATGTTGTTTTTGGGCTCTTGTGTTTTTCTGCTCCATTATTGCATTGTGTTGTTGATGTGTTTTCTTTTTTTATTGTAGTTGTTTTGTTACATTGTGTTTTGACTTTTGTTCTGTCGTGCCCTGCCATATTTCCGTTGTGTTGTTATTTTCCTCTCCTTTATGACCTTGCACTGTGTTCTGTTTTTTACTTTAGTGATGACAAAAATGCTGCTGCATTTCCAGTCAAAAGCAACACTTTCTTTTTATGTTCCAGTAACAAACAACATTTACCACTGTCTAAGGTGGTAAAATACAGCTGTTAAGGATGCTCGGCTCCTTAATCTGTGCTCATTTAATGCGCTACAGCCGTGTCCGAAATTGGCAGGTTCATAGCTCACTTTATGTGCAACAGCCCAGCCTTAAATAGCACGTCACTCGCTTTATGTGATACAGTCCCTGCCTTAAATTAGCATGTTCATTGCTCTTAAATTAGCATGTTCATTGCTTTCTTTGTGCTACAGCCCTCAAAGTAGCAGTTTCATTGCTCATTTAATGTGCTACAGCCTTGTCCTAAATTAGCAGGTGCATTGCTCACTATATGTGATTACGGCCCCGGCCTTAAATAGCACGTCACTCGCTTTATGCGATACAGTCCCTGCCTTAAATTAGCATGTTCAGTCAGTGCTCACTTTGTAATGTGGCCCCTAGAGTCAAAGGGGCTGGGCGGAGGCTGTGCATAGTACATGAGGAAAGGGAAGGTGGGAAACTGCAGACTCCGCAGGATCCGGATCTGCGGCAGAGTGCTGTTTCTGTATCTTTAAGTGAGTGGTGAGAGCTGGACGATATTTGGACTGGAAGAGGAAAGGTGGAGCTACCAGAAAAACAAGAGCTGTCAAATCCAGTAGATCTGGCTTTTTTAGGGAAAATGCTTGGTAATATTTGGTGATTGTGTGCGTGATTCTCGTAGTTGTCTTAAAAAGAAAGTCCCATAATGAAGTAACACTTTAGGTTACAACAATATGGAACCGGGGAGCAAGGGCCTTTTCTTAACAGATCACAGTAGCACAGTTCAATTAATCAATCAGTACTTGTAAAGTGCAGCAAATCACCCTTGAGTTTGTCTGCTTCGCGGTGCTCTGTTCAGTTGAACTGCCAGGTCTTGAGCCTCCTCCTGATTTCCTGGAGTGATGAGGTGGTCTTCAGGTGATGGCGAAGGGCGTTCCAGGCCTTGGCCGCGAAGTCAGAGAAGGAGTGTCCTCGGCTGTTGCTTCGGTGGATCAGGGGGGATAGGGTGGCTACGGGAAAGAGGGAGGCAGATCACATGTGTATGGTCGGTTGGTGGAAGGTCATTCATTTGTTGATGTATGTTGGTCCTTCGTTGTGCAGGGCTTTGTATGCCTGGGTCAGCATTTCGAAATGGCATCTGTTCTGGATCGGGAGCCAGTGTAGCTTCTTAAGGTGTGGTGTGATGTGGGTTCGTCTGGGTAGGTCGAGGATGAGTCTTGCTGCGAGTTTTGTATTTTCTGTAGTCTCTTCAGGGGGCATGCAGTGATTCCCACGTAGTATGTGTTCTTGTAGTCCAGCCTGCTGGTATCCAGAGCCTTGGTGACGTTCCTTCTGATGTTGCCTGGGAGCCTCCTGAAGATCTTGCGCAGCATACGTAGGGTGTAGAAGCAGGCGGTCTTGTCGGTGTTGAGTTTGAGACAGTTGTCCTTCATACAGTCAGCGACGTCCATCATACATCCGTGGAAGTTGGTTCTAGTGGTGGAGGGGTCTTCTGACAGCGAGAGGATGAGCTGGGTGTCGTCTGCATAGGAGATGATGTTGAGTCCGTGCTATCTGATGGTGTTGGCCAGGGGAGTCATGTATGTGTTGAAGAGGGTGGGGCTGAGGGACGATCTTTGGGGACGCCGCAGATGATCTTCTTGGGTTACGATGTGAACGGTGAGAGACAGATTCTCTGGGTTCTCCCGGTGAGGTAGTGAAGCGATCCATTTGACGGCGTCTCCCTGGATTCCGATGTTGTGAAGTCTGTTGATCAAGATGTGATGGGAAACGGTGTCAAAGATGGTCGACAGGTCCAGGAGGATGAGGGCTGCTGTTTCGCTGCAGTCCACAGTTAAGCTGTGTCTTGAAAAAGAGTGCTATGAAAAGGAGTCAGAAGACAATGTTTAATTGTAAATGGTCAATTTTAAAGCTATATATAGCAAAATCTTGCATTGCAAATATTTTTGATGAGGGCTCCATATTTTGATTGTATCTTTAGGAAAGCCTGTTTGCATGCTTGTCTTTACTCTTTGAACAAAAAAGCTGTAAATACAACATGTTATTGTGAAAGCAAGGTAAGACAAATGAGTGTTCCAGGGTGATTAGTGAATAGCACAATGTCTAAATGACAGGCTAAGGCATCCAAACAGCAAGCATTTCCTAAACCTAGGAATCATAAACCAGCAATTAAAATGTTTTCATGACTGCAAAGTAAATGCATCAAAGAATACACACTGGGTCTCAATTACACGCTACATGTCATGTTGCATCACCAGTCTAACAAGGTGATTTATTACTTGATAGGCTATCACCAAAACCTAACAGGAATACAGGTGGAGCAATGTAATCCCCCACAAATTACCAGAACTTTGAACAGCCCATGAAAGAAATGGAATACCATGAAAAACGCATGAAAGCCAATGACTGAAGGGGACTGACCCAAAGTTCATTATCTTTCAGTATGTTCTTTTGTACTTTTTGTTGAAGAATTGATGACATGAGGTCTTTCAAACGGCTGAAGCTTCCTGTGAGTCCTAAACAGGAGGTTGTATTACTGTGGTACACAAAGTTGGGGATACCAATTCTGGAATCCTGTCTCCTATTGCTCAATCGTGAACGCCGCTGTAACCTACTAGCCAGCCTTTGGCAGGAGTACATCCATGTCTGGCTTCTGTCCATCTTGCTTCACCGATCACAAGCTGTACACATAGCACCTTATCAATGTGAACACATGTGAGGTACGTCCCTCAAACCTCAACCTTTTACCCTGCCCTAGTTTGTCATTTAGCATTTCATGTTAAACAAGCATTGGCAAAGCCAACAGATCTTGAATTTAAACATGCACAAAAATGCATTGCAAAAAACCCCAAAAAAAACAGAAGCGGCCCGGCAGCAAATAGCAGTTTCCAGGCCCTCCAAAATATGTAAATATATATATTTTAAAGAGTGTCATGGAGGGCAGGAGGGGTGTGGGGCCACAGGGGAGCACTTGGGAGAGAAGTGAAGGTGGGGGGAAACAACTGGGAGTGAGCTGGGGAGCCATGGAGGCACTTGAGGGGAGGGGGGAAAGAAATCCTAAAAAAAAAAAGCAGGAAGCTTGGGAGAAGCAGTGGACCAGTTGGAGGTGGGAGGGAGCAACACAGAGCATGCTTGTGGGGAGGGTTTGAGAGGAGGAGCAGTGCCCAAGGGAGAGACAAAGAAAACACATGAACTCTCATGGAGTGCTTAAAGAAAAAAAAAGTAGTTTCTGAATTGGAGCAGTGGAAGGATACAAGTCATCCAATCAAAATAATAGTAAAGAAGCTACACTCCAGAGGCGGGACAAACACCAGAAGAGGAAGGAACGCCTTAAATAAGAAAGAAGCAAACAAGAGTGACAATAAAGCCTACCAATGGTAAGCAGAGGGCTGGCTCTAAGGCCGCTAAGTTTTTGGTTTGTTCCACAAGAGGCACTTCATCACAAACAGAAGCTGTCTGTAGGAGAGTATTCCAGTGTCCATGAGGGCCCCCCTCCCCTGCAAATCCTTCTAGCAATTAAGGGCTGGATGGGGGTCCGGTGGCCAGGAGCTGACATTTCATATAAATCCATGGTTGCCCAAGCGGCCTCCCCCCCCCCCCAGGGGGCAGCACTGTAATGAGCAAACGGCGGTAATTAAAAATGCCCAAGCTGAGCGACCGTAGCGTCAGATCCCAGCGGCTTTATATGCGTGCGGACTCCTCGTGTGAGCTGCAGGGATGGTCCCTTGGGGGGCACAAGGCAGCTGCGCTCCCCGAGATCATTAAGGCAGATTATTGAAGTGGGCCTGTGCGTCTGTGAACCACGTGGTACCGAGGTGATTAATATCCTGCGGCCGCCTCCTTCTTAGTGCACTGGAAATCAACATTGTAGCTCAGTGGAATAATGCAGCCACTGCAGAGATTGGGGTGTGAGCTGAGGGTCACCTCGGGATGAATCACGGCGGTTCACTCGGCCTCTCACTATCCCGCGGCCCACAAACTGAGTACCACTGAGCCTTACACTGATGTAATTTCAGCTGATATTAAAGCGCTTTGAGGCTTGTGTGGTAAGCACCATACAAGCACAAGTTATATACGGACAGGCACTGTGTGAGGCTTTGAGCGCCAGACCGTCCAACAGGATCCCAGGGCCTGGTGTATCAAAGGGTTTCGCCCATTCTGTGTTTATGGGAGATGCGTTGCTACATAAGGGCCCTGGCCGGCCTCCCTCCCTGTATGATTTCCCGCCCAGGGGTGAAACTCTTTGTGTTTAGAGGAAGTGTGTGTGGAGAAAGGGTGCCAGGGCAGCCTTCTTGTTTTCGGTTTAGGGTAATGTAATGTAGGATCGTGTAAGTTTATAAAAGTTTGCTATGGTTGCAAAGTTTTGCAAACTTTGTAAAACTTTGCATGCGAATAATTTGATCGTGAAAACCTTTTTTTCCCTGAGAGAATTCGTCCTGAAAGTGAGTTTTAGATTTTTTCCTGAAAGCCTACTTTTGCACATTGTCTTATTCGCAATTACAATTCTGGGACCTTTGTGAAGGTTTAGCTATACGAAGGTTGGAATAAAGCATTGTTTGGGAAGGAAGAGCTTTGCCTTTACAGTCACCTCTCTCTACTTGAAAGATGGAGGGAAGCGTGCCAGGGTCACTCAAGAGTTCCAGTAGTTGTCTCATCCAGACAATGTAGGATTCATTCTTTAGCTTATTATACATTCATATCTGAGAGCCAAACTCACCAAGTTTTTGGTGATCCCGAAGTCATATTAGCAGGGGCATGGAGTCAGGATGCTAAGAGTGTCCTGACTCATCTGTCCAGATGTCCATGAGAAAAACCCAGAAATGATCGCCCAGCCCTGGCTCTAGAACCGTGAATAAGGCTCACCTTGAATCATTTTGGGTTGCACCAACCAACCAGCGCTGGACACCCAATTTGTCCTCCCCTCCCCGAACCCCAACAGCAGGTAACAGTCCTAAAAACACAGATGGGCGATTCATTGTCTATGCTAATGCGTGAAAGTGTCACTTCATCAACCTCATGTGCAGTCATAGCTGAGTTTCAAACTTTGCAAATGTACATTATTTCCGTATGTAAATATGTAATTTACAGTGTACATTTCCATTTAGATATCACATCAATAGTTTTTGTGACCATGTTATCTTGTTATTTGTGCCCTGGAGAGGCCCTCTGTATGTGTAAGAACTATACCAAAGCAACAATGTTTAATAACTGTATATTGTAAAGCGCTCTGATACCCGCGTGGGTCATGTTCGCGCCATATAAAACTTTATAAATAAATAAAATTAAAATAAAACAATAAACTGGATGTGCTTTGAAAAGAACATTTACAACTTATTTACCTACTAAAAATCACATGCCTATTTACTACATAATTAAGGTAGTTGACCTAATTAATAACAGTACTTTAAATCAAAGGGAAGTAAGCTTGTTTTGGTGCATTTAAAAAGGACATTTTTTCAGCAAGTAAAACAAATATCCTGCATTGAACCTACAATGCTTCGGTGCTGATACTGATTAGTGAGCGATGGCCTGCAGTTGTGGACTTACAGGGGTCTCCGATCCCTTCCTGCCCCCTTTAGATACGACGATCCCGTTGCCTCTGTAAAAGCAGGCACTTGCCACTAAAGGAATTTTCTCCTATGTGGGAAATGTACAGGAGTTGTCTCCTCCAGCCAGAATAGTATTTGTCCTTGAAGTTAATCATTGAGCTGTTTCCTCCTCTTCTGAGCCTTGTATCCAGCTGCGTGTTAGCGCTGGACAAGTGGTCCATCCTAGGCGCTTGATGCTCATTCTACATGTGAGATCTGTAGTAGTTGTCTCCTCCATACAATGTAGTATCCATGATGCTAGGTGTCTGGCATCCAGCTGTGTGTTACCACTGGACCAGTGGTCCACCCTAGGTGCTTGATGCTCATTCTACATGTGAGATCTGTAGTAGTTGTCTCCTCCACACAATGTAGTATCCATGATGCCAGGCGTCTGGCATCCAGGTGCGTGTTACCACTGGACCAGTGGTCCACCCTAGGTGCTTGATGCTCATTCTACATGTGAGATCTGTAGTAGTTGTCTCCTCCACACAATGTAGTATCCATGATGCCAGGCGTCTGGCATCCAGGTGCGTGTTACCACTGGACCAGTGGTCCATCCTAGGTGCTCGACGTTCATTCTGTGTGTGAGATCTGTAGTAGTTGTCTCCTCCACACAATGTAGTATCCATGAAGCTAGGTGTCTGGCATCCAGCTGTGTGTTAGCGCTGGACAGTGGTCCACCCTAGGTGCTTGATGCTCATTCTACATGTGAGATCTGTAGTAGTTGTCTCCTCCACACAATGTAGTATCCATGATGCTAGGTGTCTGGCATTCAGCTGTGTGTTAGCACTGGACCAGTGTTCCACCCTAGGTGCTTGACGCTCATTCTGTGTGAGATCTGTAGTAGTTGTCTCCTCCACACAATGTAGTATCCATGAAGCTAGGTGTCTGGCATCCAGCTGTGTGTTAGCGCTGGACAGTGGTCCACCCTAGGTGCTTGATGCTCATTCTACATGTGAGATCTGTAGTAGTTGTCTCCTCCACACAATGTAGTATCCATGATGCTAGGTGTCTGGCATTCAGCTGTGTGTTAGCGTTGGACAGTGGTCCAGCCTAGGTGCTTGACCATCATTCTATATTTGAGATCTGTAGTAGTTGTGCTCTGTTAGGCCTGTCGTCGGCCCTCTTGCCTGTTGCGTCGGTCTCCAGCTCTGTCTTTCCTCTAGCATTATATTTAGAACCGAGTGTGAGCCTCCGGTCGGAATGCCGTTCCATTTCATTTGCCATCCTTACATTACTCCTGCGCCCCTTATATATCTTCTAACATGTAAATTCCTCCGCAACACGGCCCTTCTCCACGATACCAGGCCCACCAGTCGTTGCATGTCTATTGGTAATGTTGTAATGTAGGCTTTACACCGTGTAGTGCTCATCTGAAAGAGACACGTTAGTGACAGATTCCTTACCTGAGAATATCCCCAGGCGTCAGGCTGGATCCGGAAAGTTTTGCGTAGCAGTACCCTTGCGCGTCGGTAGGCGGCGTCGTGCGGCTCTGCGTCCGTCGTCGGCGTCGTGATCGCCGGGATGACGTCGCGGGCAGTACTTAGACGCCGCCCCTGCGCGCTGACGTCAGTTCTTCTTTTTCCGCGCCAGTAAGCGCAGATCCGGGAAGAGCAGTGCCCTAGTCAATTTTTGACTACATTTTTTGGTGATTTTTTCACTGTTTCTTTTCGAGTCTTCTCGACTCCTAGGTGTCGGTAGGGATGCCCGGCTTCAAGCCATGCGACGCCTGTGGTCGAATGATGTCGATCACAGACCCGCACTTAGAGTGTCTCTACTGTCTCGGCCGAGACCACGACACGAAGTCGTGCCCTGACTGCCGGGCCTTACACCCGAAGGCTTTGCGAGAGCGGTCTCGAAAGCTCCTCGAGGTCCGGCAGTCGGCTCCGCGCCGCACCAAGCCCCGGTCCCGTGAGAGGTCGAGGGGCCGGTCGCGGAGCCCCCGCCGGTCGGAGTCCAAGTCTTCGCACTCCTCGGGTAAGTCGAAGCACAAAAAGTCTAAGAAGCACCATCGCTCTAAGACTTCGCCTCGCCGGTCTCGCGACTCGGCTGAGGCCCCTGTCGGCACCGTCTCCGCGGCTCCGGATGTGCCTGTGGCGCCGCCCCCGCATTACCCGTCCTTCCCGGGTTTGGGGGCGACTCCGGCCGAGATACAGGAATTCCTGTCGGCCATGGCCCGCCTCTTCGGGCCTCAAGGTCCCTCCGGTGTGCCTTCGGGCCCCGCGGGCCCTGATGGGGTTGCTCCGGCGTCGCCGACAACTCCGGTCCCGGCGTCGCCTGTCCCGCCAGCCTTGATCCCGGCTCCGGTGGTACCGCAACCCCGATCGACGCCGGTTGACCTAACAACGCCTCCGCCGGCGCCGATCTCCCCGGTGCCGTTCCCGACGCCGCCCGGGGCTCCGGGCGGCGTCGTTCCCCGGTTCTCTCCGGTTCTGGACATGGAGCCGGACCAACGTAGCTCGACGCCGGCTCCGGCGCCGATGAGACCTTGGGTCCCAGATGTCCCTCCTCCTCCATATTTTACCCCAGGGGAGGACCAGGAGAGCTGGGAGGGGTCGGAAGACCCTCTCACACAGCAGTGTGAGTATGATGAGGACTGGGCAGAGGAACTTGGGGATGCCAGTGGTCTAGACACTTCCCCTGACACTGGCATGCTGTCTCCTCCCGTGGCTACGGAGGAGGGAGCAAATTTCGCAACAGTGTTGCGTAGAGCAGCTGGAGCCTTGCACCTCCAATTGCCTACTGTGGCTGTCAGGACTAATCTCCTGACGGAAGTGCTTCAGCCGGCAGCATCCTCCACGGAGACTGTGCTGCCGTTTAATGATGCACTGTCTGACGTTCTTTTGGGCCCCTGGTCCAAGCCCACCACAGGGGCTCCTGTGGATAGGAACGTGGCCTGACGCCATCGCCCTGCTCCGGGCGACCCCTTGTTTCTCTCTCAACATCCCACCCCGAGAGCTTGGTTGTCCAAGCCTCTGCCTCCCAAACCGCCTTCCCTACCGCCCCTCCGGATAGGGAATCCAAACGCCTGGACCAGTTTGGGAAGAAGGCTTTTTCTTCCTCCAGTGTTGGCTTGCGGTCCGTCAACACCGCTTGCCTTTTGGGCCGATATACCCACTCCCTGTGGGATTCGGTGGCGACTGTTTTGCCCCAGTGTTCTGAGGAGGTCCAGACACTGCTTACCCGCACCATTGCGGAAGGTAGAGATGCGGCTAAATACACCATACGTTGTGGCCTTGATACCGCCGACTCGCTGGGCAGATCGCTTGCAATGACGGTGGCGCTGCGTCGCCACGCCAGGCTGAGAACAACTGGTTTCTCGGGTGATGTCCAGAATACACTCATGGACATGCCCTTTGATGGAGTCGGTCTTTTTGGTTCCAAAGCAGACCATGCGCTGGAGCGTTTTAAGGACTCACAGGCTACTGCCAAGTCCCTGGGCCTTTCTGTTGTGCGCCCTCCACTAACCTCTGCTTTTCGCCCCTTTCGTGGCCACGGAAGGGGCGCCCAGTCACGTCCACTGCCCAGCCACCGGCCCGCGCAGCAAGCGTCTTCGCGTGGCTGGGGACGTGGCTACCGCCGTGGCAGTTCGGGCAACCAGCGTGCGGGTCAGGCCACCAACTCCGCCCCGTCCGCGGCCTCCAAGCCCTCTTAGTCCTTCCTTTCAGGTGCACAGCACGCCAGTAGGGGGCAGGGTCCGCCATCACCTTCACCACTGGCGTGCCATCACCTCGGACAGGTGGGTCTTGGACATTGTCCGAAGGGGCTACTCCCTCCCCTTCGAGACCACCCCCCCAGCCATGCCACCTCAATTCCACCGCATGTCAGGGGATCACTTGGTGCTTCTGCAGAAGGAAGTCACGGCCCTCTTGGCCAAGAGGGCCATCGAGCATGTTCCGACCCCAGAAGTAGGACGTGGTTGCTACTCCCACTACTTTCTGGTGCCCAAAAAGGACAAGGAGGACATGCGTCCTATCTTGGACCTCCGGAACGTCAATCGCTTCCTCCGGAGGGAGAAGTTCAAGATGCTCACCCTAGCTCAGGTCTTGACTGCCCTCGACCCTGGAGACTGGTTGGTAGCGTTGGACTTGCAGGACGCTTATTTTCACATTCCCGTCCTGCCGGCCCACCGGCGTTACCTGCGGTTCACGGTAGGCCTCGAGCATTTTCAGTTCACCGTGCTCCCCTTTGGCCTTACAAGTGCCCCTCGGGTGTTCACGAAAGTGATGGCGGTGGTCGCAGCTCATCTGCGCCGGGCAGGGGTTCCAGTCTTCCCCTACCTCGACGACTGGCTGCTGAAGGCGGGCTCGTTCCAGGCAGTCGTCTCCCACCTCCAGACTACGGCCGAACTCCTGCACTCGCTGGGGTTCTCCATCAATGTGCCGAAGTCGCATCTGATTCCTTCTCCACAGCTCCTTTTCATCGGAGCAGTTCTGGACACGACGCAGTTTCGGGCCTATCCTCCCGAACGGCGAGTCCGGGATATTCAGGCTATGATTCCGATCTTTCAGCCTTTATCCTGGGTTTCGGTACGGATGACCCTGAGGCTGCTGGGCCTCATGGCCTCCTGCATCCTGCTGGTCGATCATGCCAGATGGCATATGCGGGCTCTGCAGTAGGACCTGAAGTTCCAGTGGGCGCAGCACCAGGGCAACCTGTCCAATCACGTCCAGATCTCGGAGGGGACTGCAAAACAGTTGCAGTGGTGGCTCTCGAACCGGCAATGGGTCATGGGCAGATCCCTCTCCCTTCCCCAGCCAGAGCACACAGTTGTGACGGACGCGTCCCTTCTGGGATGGGGCGGTCACATGGGAGAGGCGGAGATCAGAGGCCTCTGGTCTCCGGCGGAGTCCCGGCTCCATATCAACCTTCTGGAGCTCCGGGCGATCCGACTTGCACTCAAGGCATTCCTTCCCTCTGTCAAAGGGAAGGTAGTGCAGGTGTTCACAGACAACACCACCGCCATGTGGTATTGCAACAAACAAGGCGGGGTGGGGTCGTGGACCCTCTGTCAGGAGGCTCTGCGCCTCTGGACATGGCTGGAAAATCAGGGCATGTTCCTGATGGTTCAACACCTGGCAGGTTCCCTGAACGCCAGGGCGGACGAACTCAGCCGCAGGTGCATGATGGATCACGAATGGCGTCTTCACTCGGAAGTGGCGCAAGGACTCTTTCTACAGTGGGGAGAGCCTTGGATAGATCTATTCGCCACCGAAGAGAACGCGCAATGTCATCAGTTCTGCGCGTTGGAATTTCCAAGGCGGCACTCGCTCGGCGACGCTTTTCGTCGCGAGTGGAGTTGTGGTCTGTTGTACGCCTTTCCGCCTATACCACTTCTACCCAGAGTGTTGAAGAAGATTCGGCGCGACCGGGCCCAAGTCATCCTTGTGGCTCCGGACTGGGCTCGAAGAGTTTGGTATCCCGAGCTACTCAGTATGAGCGTCGATCCCCCGATCCGTCTGCCTCTTCGGGAGGATCTTCTGTCGCAGCAGCAGGGGACGGTCCTCCACCCGAACCTGTCCAGCCTCCACCTGCTTGCGTGGAGATTGAGCGTCGACAGTTGATTCCTTTCGACTTGCCTCCCGAAGTTTGTGATGTGATTCTGGCAGCCAGGTGTCCCTCCACTAAGGTGGTATACGCCTGCAGGTGGAACAAGTTTGTGGCATGGTGCACAGCAAAGGCTGTGAACCCTCTCTCTGCCCCTCTTTCTGAGGTTCTTCTGTTCCTTCTTTCCCTGGCCCAACAGGGTTCTGCCCTGGGTACCATCAAGGGCTATCTTTGTGCCATCTCGGCCTTCCTCAGGCTTCCTGATCAGCCCTCCCTTTTCAAGTCCCCTGTTGTTAACAGGTTCCTAAAAGGCATTACACACCTCTTCCCTCCTGTTCCGTTTGTGATGCCTCAGTGGGACTTGAACTTGGTTCTTACCTTTCTTATGTGCGCTCCCTTTGAGCCTCTACATAACTGTCCTCTTCGTCTTCTGACTCTGAAGACAGCCTTTCTGGTGGCCATCACCTCCGCTCGGCGGGTGAGTGAGCTCCAGGCTCTATCATGCAAACCTCCCTTTCTGTCTGTCCATCCAGACAAGGTTGTTCTTAGGACGCGTCCGTCCTTCTTGCCAAAAGTGGTTACTGCCTTCCACATTGGGCAGACCATCACTTTGCCCACCTTCTTTCCGCCTCCGCATCCTTCCAGAGAGGAAGAGAGGCTCCACCGTCTGGACACAAAACGTGCGCTTTCCTTTTATATCAACCGCACACAACACTTCCGGGTGGATGACCAGCTCTTTGTTGGCTACGTGGGCGCCAAAAAAGGTCGGGCGGTGCACAAGAGAACCATCTCCCGCTGGGTAACCTTGTGTATCAAAGCCTGCTATTCTTTGGCTAAGAAGGAGCCTCCTGTTGGGCTGCGTGCCCATTCCACCAGGGCAATGGCTGCTACCACGGCCTTAGGCCGCGGTGTTCCGCTGCAGGATATCTGTCAGGCAGCTACGTGGGCCTCGCTGCACACGTTTACCAAGCATTACTGCCTTGACAGTCAGGTCCGGAGGGACGGCTTCTTTGGCCGTTCTGTCCTCCGGGACTTCCTTGTCTGATCTTTGTTCGCAGACCCACCACCGGGGTTGGTATTGCTGGGGTATCTATTCTAAGGTAAGGAATCTGTCACTAACGTGTCTCTTTCAGATGCACAAGTTACTAACTTGTGTAACGATATATCTGTAAGAGACAGTAGTTAGTGACAGATTCCTTACCGCCCCACCCATCCTCCCCGTTCTGCGAACTGATTTCTAGGGTTAAGGACATCCCTTTCAGGGCCCTAGTATTTTTCAGACACCTATGTCAGCTTCTTGCATGGCTCTGCGTTCCTGGCGCGGAAAGTCGTGTACAGAACTGACGTCAGCACGCAGGGGCGGCGTCTAAGTACTGCCCGCGACGTCATCCCGGCGATCACGACGCCGACGACGGACGCGGAGCCGCACGACGCCGCCTACCGACGCGCAAGGGTACTGCTACGCAAAACTTTCCGGATCCAGCCTGACGCCTGGGGATATTCTAAGGTAAGGAATCTGTCACTAACTACTGTCTCTTACAGATATATCGTTACACAAGTTAGTAACTTGTGCGTCGGTATGTGGTGTATATTTACCACCCCTGGAAGTGGACACAGCGCTTTAATTATGAATGAATGTTGGTGGGCACAGGCACACCTGGCTCAAAATGAACGTTCTCGAGCAGTGGGCACGGTCACTTGTATCACATATGATTTGAACTCGTAGAAGACCAAAAAAAAGCATAAACTGGATTAGAAAAAAAGTATATACGCCTAGTGCTTTGGGAGGAGTTCACAGCCTCCTAGGAGTCGGAGGTGGGCGGGTCAACATCACGTGACAATGAAGGACGAAGCAACGTGGCCCCCTATCCTCCGTTCCCTGTCTTCCCCCTCAGTGTAGGTAGATTAATAGTGTTATCAGTGTTATTATTTTTTTTATAAACAATGACTGATCAAATTAGCCTTAAGTGAGGGAAGTCATTTGAGGCCAAAAACCTATCAACCTGTTAATCAAAACCTTGGTATAGATTTTAACATTTTAGTTCAGTAAGGCAATGTGTCTATATGAACCGCAAGATGGCTGATCTTTCCCAGTCTTCATGATTATCATCAGCGTGGATTCTAGCTTGGATCTAGTAACACCCTACGATGTTCGATGAAGACTTTTGTTTTTGATTCAACCAGAAGTTCTAGAAAGAGATCGTGAAGCCATTTGGGGCTAGAGTTTTATTACTAATTAAACTTTTAGTGGCTTCCTTGACTTCACTACTACAATCGGCTCCTCTCATGCCTCGATAGTGTCTTGGTTAGTGGATGGGAAAATAAAGTCCCCAATATATCGGAGAGCATCTGTCTCATTAGTCCTGTGAAAAGTATATAAAGTGGTGTTATAATCATGGGAGAGCTGTAGGAATTAATTTGTCTTAAGCTGACAGATACCCGCCTGGTCAACAATGTTTCTAATGTTGACGTTTTGTTGGATTTTGATCTTGCACCTAAGAGCCTTTGCTCCCCTTTTATAGGAATGTTGGTTATCATACATCATTTTATGCACAGATTCTGTTACTAACAGTTGTTCCAATTCTCTGCACCCCTCTCTCTCCCTTAGTGTCATCCTTTGTTGTTGCATCTGTGATGCTGGCCTACCATCTGGATCTGCTTTTTTCCTTTGAACAATATCCTGAATTTACCCGTGTGCACTATCAGTGCCCCCCTGAGCTGTGCTTTAGCTGCATCCCAAGTCACGTCCCAAGTAGTGGCACCTGTGTCATTCTCACCCAAATAATGTTTTAATGCCTCCATGTTGGATGCTTGTGGGGCAGCATCACTGAATGCTCAATATCTATGGACAAAACCAACGACTGGAGAGAGTCACTTACGAGGAAATAGTAAAACCTAGGATATCATTTGTGAGTATATAATTAAAAAGTGTAATCTTTCTTATTCCCACCTTGACTCCTCCATACATCCCAAAAATCTAGATCATTTAACCCTTGTACTAAAGAATCTGTTGTGTTCGCTGGAATGTACATGTGTGAGAACAATCACATGCATTGTACAACTCACATTTGGACCCTCGCACAAAACCAGGGATCCGTCAGCGAAATTCACTATTAATGGAAACCGGTCTGAGTAAAACTTTTTCTTTCTGTCAAAACAGGACCTTGGAGAATCCACTTGCAATTTGCCTCTGACCCGCTATATTCATCCCTCCTTTCTTGACACGTCTCCTCAAGATCAAAGAGAATACCCTCTTACAGTCTTAGGAGGCGCTTTAGAATATAATTGCTTTGGGTACCATTGTAAGTTTAGGCGTAATGCGTCCTCTGCCTTTAGATGTGTTTCTTAGAGCACCACTACTTCCGCATCTTTCCTGTGGAGCCATTTCAGTAAAGCTTTTCATTTAATTGGAGTTAAGGCCCTGTACATTCAGGGTAGTATATCTAACGGATGACATTGATAAGGCCTGCATTTACTCTTAACCTCCAACGACAAGCATCCGCCTGCTATGGGCCCAGGACTCTTCTCCTGTAGATTTGTGATAGACACGCCACCCCCACAGGACAGAGCCCACGGTGCAACAACCGATTGCAGTGCCGCTCTGATCGAAATACCTAATACATCACTGTGCCCTAGTATAACTAGAACATGTTAAACAATTAAATAATCAACTGAGAGACCATACACCACAAACAAAGGTAACTTCAAAAGAAAATCTACTGCACATCAAATTACACAGTAAAAGCAGCAGTAAGGATTTTCACTGCACTTAGTTCTGTAACAAACTCCAGGGCCCGCGTGCTCAGTGGTCTCCAGGGCACAAGTCAGTGAGGACACCTAGATCTGATGATGACAGTACCTTCAACCCTCATCAGAGGTTCCTTCATCAAGCCCCAGCTCTTTTGTTTCTGCCTCTGGCGTCCGCCCGCTCTCCTTTCTCTGCTTGACCCACTGCTGGCTGTCTTCGAGACACGTTGTCCATTTCTATGACATCTCAGCTCCATCACCTTTTTGGGAGCTTGTTAGTGTAAGGACATGTTTGCATCTTCTTGCGCCTTACAGGAGCTTTAAACAATATGTGAAAGAGGAAACTCCATGCATGTGGGATATTTACCTTTTTTGAAATAATCTATTAATTCTTTGAAGTCTGTCCTCTTGTTGAGGGTGGATACTGATAAATCCTGGAAGAGTAGTCATTATTTTCAGTCTTACAGTGTATTGCATCTTTACGTCTGTCTGCTTTCTTTATATCATCTTTTATCTAGAAATTTAGCACGTTGGGCGTAAGTTTTTTTTTGCGAGTCTGGAAGATGAGAATATCCTATGGGTAAAGTCAAGTACTGTTTCACATCCATCGGCGCCTGGATACCCTCGCGGGTGATAGTGCGCCTTACAAATACACATAACATAATCCATAGGGCACCTGAATATTGTGACGTAACAGAGCCTGAACATAACCTGCCAGCTCCATGTCTGAAATTTTAGTTGCAATCTCATGAGTAATCGGATTATTTCAACAAAATGAATTTACCTGAACTTGATAGTCCATCAGCATGTTTTGTTTTTCAAGGTCTGACTCGATTTCATCTTGTTCTCGTGCTTGCCCAAGGACGTTTCACCGTGATCAGTTTGTACCTTTGATTTCTACAAAGAGTGATCCGAGACCATCGGTTCCCTGGTAATATTCTGAAGCAAGCAGTGATGTCTTCCGTAAAATCCCGCAGCAGCATGTGAATGCCCCCCTTATTCGACGGTGCCCGGAGATCTACCAGTGTGGGAAAGTCGCCTGTCCTTTGCTGCGCTGAAGAAGTTGACTCAGGACACCTCTGTTTCCAAGGCCTTTCTAGAGCTTTATTCTTCGCAGAGGCCTATCTGTTGTCGCCTCATCAACCGTGCAGAACCCACCACAAGTGAATGAAATTATCAACATTTTACACAGTTGTTCCTGACACCAAGACTCAATCAGCCAGTGTTTTCGAAACACCACAGACCTGGCGCTCGTGCATCGTAAAACTGCATTTGAATTAAAACCTATGCTGGGAATATATGTTTATAAACCAGAATTAGGAGGGAACTTCACTCTGTCTTATGTAAATATAATCCCACGAACTTCCTTGTTGCTCACACATCCCGCTCTAAGACCGCTCTCCGAGTTTCTCAGAGTCAAGCTTCTTGCTCCTGCTGCTGACCCACCTCTGGCTTGCTGTAGGTCGGGCAGAGCCGCCGAGTCAAGCTTCTTGCTCCTGCTGCTGACCCACCTCTGGCTTGCCGTAGGTCGGGCAGAGCCGCCGAGTCAAGCTTCTTGCTCCTGCTGCTGACCCACCTCTGGCTTGCCGTAGGTCGGGCCTAGTCCAGCTTCTTGCTCCTGCTGCTGACCCACCTCCGGCTTGCTGTAGGTCAGGCAGAGCCGCCGAGTCAAGCTTCGTGCTCCTGCTGCTGACCCAACTCTGGCTTGCCGTAGGTCGGGCAGAGCCGCCGAGTCAAGCTTCTTGCTCCTGCTGCTGACCCACCTCTGGCTTGCCGTAGGTCGGGCCGAGTCCAGCTTCTTGCTCCTGCTGCTGACCCACCTCTGGCTTGCCGTAGGTCGGGCCGAGTCCAGCTTCTTGCTCCTGCTGCTGACCCACTTCCGGCTTGCAGTAGGTCAGGCAGAGCCGCCGAGTCAAGCTTCTTGCTCCTGCTGCTGACCCACCTCTGGCTTGCCGTAGGTCGGGCCGAGTCAAGCTTCCTGCTGCTGACCCACCTCTGGCTTGCCGTAGGCCGGGCCTCATCCTGCGCCGCCATCTTGAAGTGCCCTCGAGGACACTGTGATGGCAGAGTGACTTCAGCTTCGGCCGTCTTTCTCCTTTCCTCACTGAACTTCGCCTGTGGTCACACGTGTTTTCATACTGGGCTTTAGTTCCTCTTTAGGTCAGCATGCTTTTAATTAAAATATCTGGGTATGTTCAATCTCTTCATGGGCCTCACCAGTACCAGCAAGGATACGGCTTGTCGGGTCCTCGCATCGTACAGGCCTCTGTACTGTAATCGAGTACTCCAGGTGAAGCCTCACTAACATTGTACACAGCTGGACCACGAGTTCCTTTTTGCTGCTGGTTCTACCTACACCCATGCACTCCTCATGCTCCCTTCAGTGTGCACACTGTGAATTCTTTGACCACTGTAAGGTCACAAGATGAGATCCAGTGGCGACTACCGTAAATAAGAAATGGTGGCGCACAAAGGCGCTCGACTCACCATAAACTCGGGAGCACGACCGGTGCAGCACTTCTGTTAGCTTTCCACGAGCAGAAAAAGAAAAGACTTCCTTCCTGCTAGCGGAACGCAACTCCAACCAGTCCTGGAGTTGCTCTCCTGCTGTGAAAGCAGCTCCAGGATTGGTGGGAGCAGGATCATCCAGCGCTCTATTTGAGGCTGGGAGCCTGTGCCAGCAGTCCCCAGGCTGTTGATCAGCCTTTGGATTGCCTGGTCTACGATGAACATGTCGGGTTGGCTGTTGCAAGACAGCTGACCAATCCGACATGTGTTCTGTAGACCAGTGCTGTCATCCTGTATTTGCAGGATTCAGCCCTGCTCCGACCCTTGCGCTGTTCATAGTGCGAGCCGGTCAATCAATCAATCAATCACGGCATTTATAGAGCGCGCTACTCACCCGGGAGGGTCTCAAGGCGCTGGGGGAGGGGGTAAGTTACTGCTCGAACAGCCAGGTCTTGAGCTGCTTCCTGAAGGAGAGATGGTCCTGGGTTCGCCGAAGGTGAGTGGGGAGGGAGTTCCAGGTCTTGGCCGCCAGGTAGGAGAAGGATCTTCCTCCGGCGGTGGTTCTGCGGATGCGTGGTACGGTGGCGAGGGCGTGGCTGGTTGATCGTAGCTGGCGTGTGGGCGTGTAGAAGGTCATGCGGTCGTTGAGGTACTTTGGGCCCAGGTCGTGGAGGGCCTTGTGTGCGTGGGTGAGGAGTCTGAACGTGATTCTCTTGCTGACGGGGAGCCAGTGCAGGTCTTTCAGGTGTACGGTGATGTGGCTGTGTCGGGGGATGTCCAGGATGAGTCGTGCGGAGGCGTTCTGGATGCGCTGGAGTCTCTTTTGAAGTTTGGCTGTGGTTCCGGCGTAGAGGGTGTTCCCATAGTCCAGTCGGCTGGTGACGAGTGCCTGGGTGACGGTCTTCCTGGTTTCAGTGGGGATCCATCTGAAGATCTTGCGGAGCATGCGCAGGGTGTTGAAGCATGAAGATGAGACGGCGTTGACTTGTCTGGTCATCGACAGGGAGGAGTCCAGGATGAAGCCCAGGTTGCGTGCGTGGTCCGTTGGCTTGGGTGCGGTGCCCAGGGCCGGGGGCCACCAGGAGTCGTCCCAGGCGGAGGGTGATGAGCCCAGGATGAGGACTTCCGTCTTGTCTGAGTTCAGTTTAAGGCGGCTGTTCCTCATCCAGTCGGCGACGTCTCTCATCCCGTCGTGTAGGTTGGCTCTGGCGGTGGTGGGGTCGTTGGTGAGGGAGAGGATCAGCTGGGTGTCGTCGGCGTAGGAGATGATGTTGAGGTTGTGTCGGCGTGCAATGGCTGCGAGGGGGCTCATGTAGACGTTGAAGAGGGTCGGGCTGAGTGAGGATCCTTGTGGAACGCCGCAGATGACTTCGGTGGCTTCGGATCTGAACGGGGAGAGGCGGACTCTCTGGGTTCTTCCGGCGAGGAACGAGATGATCCATTCCAGTGCTTTCTCTCGGATTCCGATGTTGCTGAGGCGCTTCACTAGGGTGCGGTGGCAGACGGTGTCGAACGCCGCGGAGAGGTCCAAGAGGATGAGGGCAGCTGTTTCCCCGTTGTCGGTTAGGGTTCTGATGTCGTCGGTGGCTGCGATAAGGGCGGTCTCGGTGCTGTGGTTGGCCCGAAACCCGGACTGCGAGGGGTCGAGGGATCCATTCGTCTCGAGGAAGGCGGCAAGCTGTCTGTTGACGGTCTTCTCGATGACTTTGGCCGGAAACGGAAGGAGCGAGATGGGGCGGTAGTTCTTGAGGTCGGTGGGGTCCGCCGTTGGTTTCTTCAGGAGGGCGGTAAGCTCGGCGTGCTTCCAGCTCTCCGGGAAGGTGGCGGTGTGGAAGGAGGAGTTGATGATGTCCCGGAGATGGGGTGCGATGGTGGCGTCGGCTTTGTTGAAGACGTGGTGTGGGCAGGGGTCGGTTGGTGATCCGGAGTGGATGGAGTTCATCGTGCGGGTGGTGTCTTCGGTGCTGATCGGGGTCCAGTTGCAGAGGGTGGTGGTGGCGGGCGTTGGTTCGGTGGTAGGGTGCGTTGTTTGTGCGTCGAAGCTGTTGTGTATGTCGGTGATCTTGCGGTGGAAGAACGCGGAGAGTGAGTTGCAGAGGTCTTGCGAGGGGGTGATGTCGTTGTTTCCGGCGCTGGGGTTGGAGAACTCTTTGACGATGCTGAAAAGTTCCTTGCTGTCATGGGCGTTGTTGTCCAGTCGTTCTTTGAGTGCCGACTTCTTGGTGGCACGGATCAGCTGGTGGTGTTTGCGGGTGGCGTGCTTGAGGGCGGTCCTGTTGTCTGTGGTCTGGTCGAGTCGCCAGGTTTTCTCGAGAGTGCGGCAGTTCTTCTTGGATTCCTTGAGTTCGTTGGTGAACCAAGGGGTTTTCTTGCTTCCGGGTCTGCTGGGAGGGCTTTTTAGTGGTGCGAGGTTGTCGGCGCAGGCGGTCAGCCACTTGGCGAGGTTGCTGGCTGCTTCGTTTGGGTCCGTTGTGTTGGTGGGTGTGTTCTGGCTGAGGGAGGCGGTGAGCTGCTCGGCGGTGATCTTGCTCCAGCTCCGGTGCGGTGGCAAATAAGTAAAATGGCATTGACATGCCGTTTTATTTATTTGTGTTTGCCTGGGGCGCTCGCAGCAGGTGGGGTGATGCTCCTCCACTCCTGAGGAGGATCCGCCCGTAATAAGATCACAAAATTCCCATTCTGGGTGATAACCTCCCATACCCTCCCCCATCTTATATTGCTCCTGTCTTTCTGTACCTCAGTTGAATATTAAGTGCTACTGTTATAACTACTATTACAATATTGTTACATTCTGTCCAACACACGAACCTTGTTCTTGAGTTCCAACAGGAGTGATGCATTCTTCCGTTCGCTACCATCTCCACCAACAACCACATTCACAAAAATGTGAGAGCCAGTGAGTGGCAAACACAGGGAAATGAGAAAAGAGAGAAAGCAGAGACACCCACTGTAACGTCGTTCGAGTATGTAGTGATGGAAACTTTGTGGCTCCTGATGGACTCAGTAGAACTGTGATCTAAGCATTAGAGCGTAGTGAATTGAAGGTATGTTTAGAATGTTTAGTGTGCGGTTACACACACACGAATAAAGATGTGTTGTACTAAGCTTTGTGTGTGGCATAGTCGTTGGCGAGTACCCGGGCTGTGTAGCATGCTACACCCATTGCTCAGGCTTGCCGTTTCTGCTGGGCATTGAGTTCTGCAAGGCGTAGGGCTTAGTGGGTTGTCTGAAGACAGTGAGCGATCTCTTCAGTAACAGGACATAACCACGCCTGCTGTCCATACCTTGGTGATATCTCTGTGTAACCAACTCTCTGCGCTTTGATGGGAAACGTGTTAGTCCAGAAACTAAACATACAGGAGATCAGTATCTTGCATTTATGTTTATAAACACTACTTTCTATGAATAGAGTGACTTCCTCAAGCTCCGTCACTACGCGCGCTCTGTGAAGGTGAGTTACAGTTTGTACTGGACTCGTGTCATTGCAGAAGTTATTAGCAAACATTAATATCCTGTAGTTCGTAAGTGGGCAATTATGCGCGTTTGTGAAATCCTGAATACCTTACACATTTTCATACATACATTGCAAGTGCAACATAATTCTGTCCTAACAATTCTTCTGCTTGTGTCGCAGGATAACCTGAAGTGTAGCAACAATTCTGCAGACTTTAGGGAAGTTCAATTTAAATGTTCAAAATACTTTAAAGTTTGTTTTCACAACATAACTTGCCATTGAGAATGATTTTCTGTGTTCCCAAAGTCCTTCAAAACAACACCAAGGGAACGCAACAGCACTTGCAGAGGAGATCACAGATCCGCATAGCAGTATTCTGGCTGCAGTAACAAAGCGTCATGATTTCCTAGTAAGAGTGGCCATGGGCCGTGATGAACGTTATACCCAGGAGCAGGGCTGGCTTTAGCTCAGGTAGCGCCTGGTGCGACAATGTTTGGCGCCCACCAGTGACCACCAATGCCGCTACAGATTCCCTCACTACCACCTTTTAACAGTGCCCCTCAAGTCTCCAAAATCTCTTTCTCTCAGAAGCATTCCTGCAAGCAACTCCTTGATGATGGGTAATAGCTCATTGTTCTATATTAGGATTTTAACTAATAAATTGCAAGTAACAAAAGGATGACAAAAGCAGTAACCCTCTGTGATCGGCATGGTACACTTTCTTTGCAGCGGGCACATTAACCCATTGCCCTACTTTATGATGAGTCAAAACTTCCACTAGACAAAACTTCATCTCACTCCAGCAGGTCCATTAATCACCAGAGTTATCTTGACATTTTTATTGTTGCCGGAAATTTTCTGGAGACAAGGAACGCTGCAACAGGTCCTTTTAACTCCATAATGTATTTGAAAAAACGGCAACCCCTGAAGTCGGCACCCCGTGCGGTGGCACCGGTTGCACAGCCCGAGAGCCGTCCTGCCCTGGAGTCCAAGATGGTAACCATGGGTCGAAACTACATGGGAGTTCATGGCTTGCTGACAATGTACTTTGTCGTTGGGATGCTGCCAGTTTTTGCTTCCCTGTGATGGACACAGTGCGAACCAGTATGGAGTATCACTTTCTCCGCACTCACCAAGTTTGAAATATAAGGAGCTGTGTCTCTAGTCCTGCTTCCTAACAAATCCTTACACATCTGCAGCATCATCTCTGCTTTGTCTACCTTCTTTAGGTTGAGCCTGGGCAGCACATGTGCTGCTCTGCAGCATGCTGTATTGGAGTATGGAATAGAAGCCCCACCCATATTTGTCATTGGCTTGTGTCATTGTCTTTCGTAAACGCTGGCTTCTGATTCGCTAACAGGCTTGTTGGTCCCTCCTTAGTACCGCCTTGTCTTCATTTGTAACCTCCATTGAGGACTGGCCCTTTTACTTCGATTGTTATACGGGTACGTCGTTTCTAGTGTGTAAGCACTATTTTCTATAATGAGTTTCTCCCTCTGGAGGCACGACATGCTTTCTTGCAACATTCAGCGTGCCATGCGTGCTTTCAGCTTCTGAGCAGCCGGGACAATGGCGGCTGCTTCTTTGACTAGTCTCGCATTTACAAGAGTTTGAGCTGTTGGCGCTGTAAATGACAAAGCCTTTTATTTATGTGTTAATTAGCAAAACCGATAAATAAAAGGCATTGTCATTTACAATGCCAATAGCTTAAACTCTCGCAAATGCGAGACCTATTGCATTGCAAATGCTTGTTTTTAAGCCATCAGCACTTTGCAAGCATGGACTTGCAGTTTGTGTTTACATAGTAGGGATGGGCTTGATTTTCTCAGCATGCAAAGCGTTTGAAGAATATGTCCTGCTGCTCACCTGTGCGCCACCTGGCTTATCGCCCTTCTGGTCGTGGTTTCAGTTCCTGGTCATGCCATGAGCCTAGCAACCAAGAAATGGCAGTGTGACACTTCTCATTGGCTCTGACGTATCCATAGCATGTTGCATTCTGGAACTTATAGGTTCAGTTTTTACATTGTAACTTTGATCTAAAAAAATCCCAGTATGCAAAGTGGTATTAACTGGAAATCTAGGACTGGTTGCAGGTTTTGCATGTAGCATGGGAGAGCATTGCAGCTGTGCACGAGAAGTCTGTCCTTAACTACTGTTGCCAAATACCTGCGCCGTTTCTAAAGCAAGCAACAAACATCTGTTTTAGCTTAAAAGGCACTATTGTCGTTTATTGTTTACAGCAGTGCATTTTTAAAGCAAAACAAATCCATTCAAAGGCAGACTCGCAGGCTCGTGATATTAATACACCCAGAAGTCTGGGCAGTAACACTTTGTATATTCTGCTGTACTGTTTTTTGATCAAATATTTTCGCTGAGGGGCTGAGGGGCTTGCGTTGTTGTCGCTTTGAGTTTATTATTTACTTTGAGACGTTTGGTTAATTTTTTATTTGAATTTACTGACCCTGGTTGTTTCTTTTGAGCCCGGCTGTTGCTTGTTTAATTTTGTCTGCACATGGTAAGAAGGTGGGTCAATCTCTTACACCATCTTTCGATGCATAGTTCACTCTGCCCCTGCATTGTGCAAGGCCTTCCCTCACATCTTAAACTTCACAGCGCGTCATCATTTTGCGACCTGCATTAAAACACACCTCTGTGACGTTTCTACATCTGAACATCTCCCAGGGCTCACACTCCAACATGAACCCATAAATGACTGATTGTATTTGTTGTGTGGTGGTGCGTCCGACCTGTGAGCCCCATCAGTTGTTAAGTGAAGGATTGGGGAGCAGGGGGTCCCAAAATACAGCGCATGCACCTTGCATGCGTGTCCACAGCGGCCCCGTTTTCAGATTGCTTACTTCTGACATTTCTATGGTTTCAGTTGGCGTATGAGTGACATTGTATGCCAAATGTGTGGCACTTTGAGTGACATTTTCTTGTGAATAAATCAAATCACTGACCACTGATTGAGCGCTTTTCTGTGAGTTTGCTGTTTCATTATTGTATATGTCTGGATAATGGAAGTATGCTTAAAACAAGCCAGCTTTATTGGTGTTGCCAGTGCTTCTTAGTAGTATCAGATTAAGAAGTAACAATCATTTTGCGATTAGTTAGAATAGAAAATGTTTTAATTCTGAAACTAGTGTGTGAATAGAATATTACTAGGTATGTGGGAGGGCCAGTGGTCTTCCTTTATCTCAGACCACAGTAACTTGAATATTTAGGCATTAACATTATTTTAGAGAGGCACCCGGGTAGGTAGACCCATGGATAGGGCCCTACTGGGATTCAAAGCCAGGGAGCCAGAGTTTATGCACCTCTGCAGCAGGCGCATAGAGCTACTGGGCTTTCTGCCTAGGAGATACAGGATTGGCTTCCTCCTCCCTTCCTAGGATTCCCAGCACACCGTAGTGCAGGGATTCAAACCAGCGGTCAGCAGTTTATGCACCTCTGCAGCAGGCGCATGAACCCACTGGAATATGTGAAGAGGAGACTCCGGCTGGATTTCCTCCTCTCTTTCCCAGTATCCCTTGTTGTTATGTGTATTTGTAGAGCGCACCATCACCACGGAGGTTATGTGCAGTGCACAGTGTGGCAAGCACAGCCAGCACTGTATTAGCAATAACAAATGAAGGTGCTGCCCGCGCACCAGAGGCTACATTACAGACAAGGCAAATGTTATTGTTTGCGCCGCACGCCCCCATGCAAATGAGGGAAAGCCCCTGAAGATAGCACTAGCGATTTATGTGCCCTATCGGTATTACAGAAGGGGCTGCACAAGTGTCTGCGGCAGAGTGGGCGCAAACGCCTGTTGCACCAACGGGGTACTTCCTGTAATACGGCCCCAGGTTCCTTCTGGTGGTGTCTGCTGCTTGGTACGTTTCATGTCCACTCCGCGACCCCTCCGCGGACGGGTCACCTCTGCAGGCTCGGATGAGACCCAGAAGCTGTACATAAACTGAGCGCACACGTCACACGCACGTCACTATCGTTCTGTGAGAAGGTCTAAGTGCCTTAATCCTCTGCTCTATTCTCGATTCTGCCCCGTCGTGAACACCCACACACAACCCAACCTTACCCCGGCAGCCAGAGGCAACTCGTTGCACATGCCCAGCAGCAACGCTTGAGTCTCACCTCGCTGACAGCAGGAAAGAAACAAATAGACGTCACTGGAGGAGTAAAACTGGCAATTACCTACAACGTAAACAACTTAGCCGGGCCCAGGTCGATTTCCACAGCAAGTAATCACCTCTCCTCGACCTGAGCCCGGCTCATAATAGCCCCCTGAGGCAGGACAGCAAGTGTTCTGGCTGCTGATTACATAACCCCACAGAGCTGCAGTGCCTCGACCCCTAGTGCAAGTTAAATTTATCAGTGGGAAGTTCACTCTTTTGGATTATGGAACCTCAGTTGGTTAATGCAATCACTGCAGATGTGTTTATGTGGAAACAGAGTCTCCGGACTGAATTCTGATTGGTGGGCTTGTGTATTTGTAGTGCTTCGAGGTCCCAGCATGTAACAGAAAGCACCTTGAATATGTAGGTCATTGTTTTAAAAAAAAAAAAGAGAAGCTGCTGCAGAAATATTTAGTGCACTTACAAAACAAGTGCTCTCAGAGAATATATTTCATAATGAAAGATAACCTTGTGTGTCTACTGAAAGGATGCTTTCCAGAACTCAACACCCTTAGTCACCTTCAGTGCCTTGACCCACATGTAGGCGCTAGTAATGTTAAAAGCAAAACGATAATCATGAACATTACCTGCGCCATCTTGTCTGGTGGAATTCTATGTGCACATAAGTTGCAGTCATTTTGATCTATCACAGCCATTTTGTACTCTGTTGGTCACCTTTGTTTCACCCTGCCCTTACTAGCATCCCTCTGACCGAACTGGTATGTGTGCTGGGGGCTATAAACTCTATTGCCACAACAAACCTCAGCGCCACTTGCTGCCACAAACTCGTTTTTCCTCTCATCTCTGTTTTCAGGCAAACCTTTGGACACTCTACCCCTCACTGCACCTAGTTACACAAACAGGTTCCAAACACCAAAAAGACTCTTGCAACATGATTTATTGCACTGCAAACAGCAAGACTTGTTGTTACCAACAATGGGACCTGTTTTTATCAACAGAACGGACTCTTAGATCTGACCGGTCTCACATGTTTTAGACCCTGAAGCAAGGTCCATCTGCAAGATAAGATTGTCTGTTTGACCTGGGTGGGAAGAGAATTACTGTTGGGCTTGTGTGACAACCTGCCCGGGGCGGGGACCCCAAGCTTGTGTAACCATGTTGATCAAACAAATGCATTGTGTCAAACCTGTATAAAAGGAAGAGCCAAAGGAGTATCAGCAGAACACTTCCCTCAGACATCCCGGTGTCTGCAGTTGACGTGATCTCCTCATGAGAAATAAACCTGTTTCTTGTCTTCCAGTTTCCAGCGCTTGCCTCATTATTTTGATAGCGAACCCAAAGTGAATTAGAGGTGGAACCCTGCACCGGGCAGCATTGAGGGTCTTAGAAGACTCGCTGCCTTTCACAGTAATTATGCGTGAATAACACGTTTTAGGTCAGTGATGCGGACACCAGCACTAAGGTTTGTGCATCATACGTGGCAGGACTCCGCGTGGGCCGGACTGGCAACCAAAACTAGGCCTGGCAAGAGTTTTCAAACTAGCCCCAGGATGCAGTGCAGGAGCCAGTGACTAGAATGGGACCGTGAGCGGCATCTTTACATCAGGGCAGCCAGTCTGTTGTTTTTTTTGTATCTCAATTCTTTATTACACTTTTTCAAAATTAAACAAATCATGATCATCAATCAATACCTTCATATGAGCATAAAGTGCTAATGATACATAAACAATATAAGCAAAATAATAATAGGGAAAAAACAAAGGAAAAAGTAAAGACTCGTGGGGGTGCGACAAGGTGAGATAAAGTACCCCGAGAAACAACGGGGTCAGTTGCCTCGCCTGAAAGAGCCAAACCCAGACTGACACTGACAGGGAGAGAGGGCGTATGTCGCAGGCCCCTCCGTCTGTGACAGGACAGCAAGGCGGTAACAATGACAGTCTGCCCCTGAGAGGCCTTTGATGACATTGCAAGAACGGCCAAAATGCATATTGTACCAACACACCCGATTCAGACCGGGGACTCCTAATATTTTTTTTAAACTGCCCAAAAAGGCTTCATTTTAGCTGTTTCCCTCCTAAAATTCAATTTTCTTCAATATATCTTAAGGGGAAAAATGATGTCCCCCGATTTTTGTGTTTTTTACCCAAATCTTCCTTTTTCGAATTTCAAAATGTTGGCATATATGAAAACGGGGCAGTTACCCCTTGCCTGAGAACCTTCGAATACCGAATGGCAGGGCCAGGGGGGGGGGGGGGTGGGAAGGGGAGACCAGGGGCCGTATTATGTATACGGTGCACTTTCCCTGTTTGTGCCACTGTAAACTTTTGAAACGGTGTGTCGGGCGGAAACGGGGACAGGGTGCCGGATTACAAAGAATGCCTTGCCCCAGGGCATCCACGAACCTGCGCTGCCATCGGGGCAGCGCATTCAAGTGAAATGCGGAGCGGCTGCTTTAAAGCCGTTCCGTGTTTCACAGTGCAGGCGGCATGCTGCCTGCACTTTGAAGAGGGGAGAGAGATCCCCTTGCAGGTGAGTGCAGTGAGAGACTGCATCCTTCAGGAGGCGCACTGAAAGTGCTCCACCTTTTTGCGGCACACTGTTAGTTCGCCTTCTAAGGGCATGTTTTCCTCTGCGCCCGCGTCCATAATACAGCACGGGTGGAGAGGCAAAGTGATTCCCTCATTTGCATGGGGCCATGCAAATGAGGACACACCCTCTCATGATAATGCTGGCGCTACATGTGTGCCAGCACTGTCTGTATAACAGAAGGGGCCACACACGCATCTGCAGCTTCTTCTGTAATACCAAAGTGCCACGGGGGCACACAAAGCGGGCGCACATGCCCTTCACGCCCCTGGGGCACAATATATTATATGCCCCCAGGAGGTTAAAAGGGGCACAGGCTGTGAATAGGACATGGCACTTGCAGACCCCGGTCGGCGGAGCCAACTGACACTTAGTTAACATGGTAGTAAGTTAATCCTAAATCTGTCAAGCGGCCAAACCTCCCCTCCTAAGGTAAGACAGAGAATGTAGGACTCCTATAATAAGGTTGCTTTGTTTTCATTCATCTGCATGAAAATGCTCTTGTCCCTCCTGCAGGTGGTGTTTTGAAAATTTTATTAAAACTGTGGTCATCTAACCCCAAAGCGGGATTCCGTGGAGTAATTGGAGTCAACGAGGCGTGAGTGGCTGGAGTGCCGGGTTATGCGAGTGTGATGAAAAGCCCCACGGTGCTTCCAGACTCTTGTCAGCCTGAAATAAGCAGGTCCAGATGTTCAGACAGCTGCACGCCTCCCATAAAAGCCTAAACAGAGTGATGTGTGAGGTGGTTATTGGCTTATTTCAGTTTCTCTATAAAGTGATTGATGTGGTGGGTAGACTTTCCTCAGACTGCTTCCCAGGTTTCTCAGTTCTCATTCCTCTCAAGCACTTCATTCTCTTGTATTCCCCCTCCTCGTCCTCTTTCTCACAACAACCTGCTCGATCCTCTTTTAATTTCTAAAACCTCCATTCAGCAGCAAGTGCCCTATTTGATGTTACTCTTCCCTTCAGCCACAGTTCAAGCTCTCATGCATCCTCATTCGCTTCATCTTCACTGGTCTGTTTCAGCCGATCTCACCACTTTACTATCAACCCTTTAACACTTGGGATGGCCCACTCTGCCCTAGAGAGGTCTGCTTCGTACCGACTGCCCAGCAGTGATGGCTTGTCTAAGGAGCGCCAGGGGCGTTGACCCGCTATGTGCGAGCGAGCTGTCCCATACGGGCAAGTAGTGTACTCTGTTCTGTTTTGCTCATAACTTTACCCAGGGTTGAGAAGTGGGCTGCTCCCCAGGCATGTTGATTGGCAGCCAGCCTGCCTGTCACTGTGAGATAAAGTGCGCATGTCAGTTTGGCTGTTTCTTTAAACACTGCCAACTTGACATGCGTACCTCAGGTCTTGTAACTAGTTCTATGTCAGTGAGCCCGGGGAACATAGACGCAGCCTACAGGTCTCCCTGTGAGCGTTATCTCTGCCGCTCTAACCAATCCGGGTGCTGCTGTCAAACTGTTCACTTATACAAACAGTATGAATGCAGCATCGGGATTGGTTTAGATGATGGCCTACGTATGAGTGCTCCATACGAACTTGATTGTGAACCCATCTGAGCATGGCGCAAGGAGCACGGGCTGTGGAGCAGACCATCTTGGGTACAGTTTATTTAAGTTGAACGCAGGAGGTAAGCTGGAAGAGGTCTTTTACATTTTATAAAACAATATGGTTAGTGCAGTCTGTGCTGCTAGTTGCGAATGTGCATGGAGCGTGAAATGCCGCACCACTTTCAAAAGTCACCAGCCGCCACTGCTGCCCAGTCTGTTCCGTCCAATACCCTCACCCTTCGGCGTCCCTCAAGGCTCACTTCTCAGTCCACTACTCTTGTACTGCTGTAGTTGCTTGATGACATCATCTGTTCTTTGGATTCGGTCATTTGAATGCTGATGAGAGATGACGTCATCTGATGTTTAGGATTCTATATTCATGTGTATGCTGATGACACTCATATCAACCTCCGCTCCAGTCGCTGATCCCAGACCGCCCCCCGCCCCCCCATCTCACCCTTTCTCTGTAGGAGAGTAGGATCTGCTTCTTATAGTTACCCCCACTTTTTGCTGATGTTTCACTGTTTTCCACTTAGACTGGGGTCCTGAATAGCAGGATCCCAGTCAGACTATCTGCTTTCTCCTCTAAATTGATTGCATGTACTTTAGGTACACTCCAGATTGGATTCTGGGGTAGCCTTATAAGTCCCTAGTATATGGTATACTATGTACCCAGGGCATAGGTACCCTAGAGGCCTCCCAGGGGCTGCAGCATGTATTATGCCACCCCTGAGAGGCCATTCAAAATGACACAACAGGTCTGCTACTGCAGCCTGTGTAAGGTGGTGCATGCACCCCTTACTTAGATATAGGCTCACTATATCTATCCTAATCACTGGACATATAAGCCTATCAGTCACCCCTATGGCAGGCCTTATCAATCCTGAAGGCATGGTGCTGGGTTTTATGTGAGAGGGTGCCCATTCATGAGCAGAGCCCCTCTGCAGCCTTCGGTACCACTATTCCGGGGTTGTCTGTGATGCAGCCAACCATATACACTTAAGTGCATTATAACCTCGCGGTAAATGCTAACTTTAAAACAGCTGCAAGGAATTATGTCGTGTTTGGTGTCAAACACCTTGGAATCATACCTCCACACCAGTAAGTGGTGTGGGAGGTATAATTCCTCCCTCCTAGAGGGAGAAATATGACAGCATCGGTACACCCGGTACCAGCTTCACAGAGCCCTGGCATCACAAAATGGATGCTGCCAGCCACAGACACGAGTCTGCCCTCCTGCTGCTGGACGAAACTCCGGCAGGGGAAGGCTTGACAATAGGTTTCCTGTCACAGGGAGGTGTGACCACCTCCCAGACAGGCTTTAGTGTATTGGGGCTGGGTGGGTGCACTCTCAGAGTGCTTTGATGTCTGCACTGGGGGCACATTTGGTGTCCCTGTGCATAGTCCAGCTCAAACCGGTTGCAGGGGCTACCAGTCCCTGCTCTGGCGCGAAACTGGACAAAGGACATGGATGTAGCCACTCCTCTGTCCTGACCCTCCCATAGGTGGGTCCCCAGAGTTTGTCCCACCCCTTCCTTGGGTATAAAGTAGGAACCCTGACTACAGGACTTTAGATATTACCTGGACTAAACTCTGCTACAGAAAACCAAGTAACCTTCGACGATCTACGCTTTGCTGGACGACTGAAGAATCTCCCCTGGAGTAAAGGAGTTACTCCCCTGCAACGCAGGCACCTCAACGCATCTGACCGGTTTGCATCTACGCAGCTCCCGACGGACTCCGAGGATTTTGCAACACAGAAGGTGGGTGCCCAAGCTTCCCCGAGGCCGACTAGTGCTCTCAGCAAACCTGAGACCCGCAGCCCTCGTGGGGACCGTGCAACCCGAAACCCTGGACACCGTGCACATTTGCAGCAGCATATGCTTTTAGGCGAACCCTGAGGCTGTGCTTTGGGCTACTTGTAGTCCAAGCCCCGAGCAGTGTTTCCACCGAAGATTACTGGCCTACACTCCACAAGTGTTCCGTGGGCTGGTATTGTGTGATTCCTCTCGAGGTCCCTTCGCGATCTCTGGTCCGTTGACCTGTGGGTCCCTGATAAGGCAACTTTAACTTTCAGTGGGCTTCCCTGGTTGCTCCAGACGTGCCCTGACTCTTCATCGCTTGGGGAGTCCCCAGGACCTTGATGGTCCTCACAGAAGCATCTTTTCTCTGACCGCGTGGGTTGCAGTTGCCAAGGCTTGTTGGTCTCCAATCCGGAAACTGACCCCTCAGCTCTCGACATCCTTCGTGGGACAGCTCGCCTGCGGATCCTGGTCGTCGTTGATGCCTCCTGGTCCCCGTGGCTGCAGAGTCAAGCTTCACCTCTTCGCACCTGAAGCACCCGACATCGGTGGGCATTCGATTGCTCCGCTCCTGGTCACGTGAAGTGACCCAGACTTTGTCCCCTCTGCTTTCAGGTTCTTCACATCTCCGATCCAGGCTTGGATCACACCGGACACTTTTCTTCTCCACGGCAGCAGTACTTTCTCGCATCACGCCATTGAAAACGACGAGGGTTTCCGACACCACTTGACCCCTATGCACCCGGCTCCTCTGGGATAGGTAACATGGGTACCTTGGTACTCTCAAGGGTGCTGGCCTTAGAACCTTCTATGTTTAGCTGGGTTTGCTTGAAGTCCTCTCCTAAGTGTCCTTAAACTTTAAAATTCCAACCGCGACTTTCCCATAGAGTTGTATGGAGCTCGCGTCTGTGTTCCCACACTGCACCCGTCCTCCGTGGGTCCCCTGTGTCACTACCTTGGGTGGTTCCTTGGGGTCCCAGCGATTCTACGTGCTCTAGGCACTGTGTCTAGTCAAGTCGTGGTTGTTATACCACTTTCTTAATATATGGTTTGGTCTCCCCTGGAGCCCACTGTGTATTGTGCTATTTACTGTCGTTCTAGTACTGTAATATTGTGTGCCTTGTTCTCTAATCTCATAAAGAGCTTAGAAGAGAGTGTTTAGTAATAAATACATATATTTTATATATACCTGGTGTGGTTCTCCTTTCATTTGGTCATTCAAGAGGTTATATACTGGTAAAACAAGCTGCTTTACATTCCTTCAAGACTTAGCCTGAAGGCTGCTCTCCACAGCTACCACTAGGATAGCTTTCTATAAAGGTTGTCTTTAACCTAATCATCAATAAGGGTCGTTTGGACTGGTGCAAGGTGCCCACTTTAATTAGTGGACAGCATATACCAGGCCAACTTCTCACAGTCTCTTTCCCACAGCCACCCCATTCACAGCGCCACCTGCCAGAAACCATGTGCTCTCTTTAACTCCATCATGCAGTCAGACACATTTCTAACTGCTGTAGCAATGACGGCCAAGTATTGGGCTCTTAACATGCGAAAGATATGACCCCTTTACAAACAGCCTGGATGGGGTAAATACCTCAGTAAGTACTTGTAAATGAACATGGCCTGGAAGCAGGACTTTGTTTACTTAGCGCTTTTCCAGGTTGTTTTTTATTTACAAGCAGCAGTTGAAGTGCTTAACCGCTTCGGTGCTCATGACGAGACCAGCTCGTCATGAGTCACAGTGGAGCTGTGCTCATGACGAGCTGGTCTCGTCATAACGGCTGCGCTCCGCCCACGCAGGATTAATTCCCCGCCTGTGCGGGAGAATTAATCAGTGGGCGGGGTTGTGACGAGACCAGCTCGTCATGAGCACAGCTCCACCGTGACTCATGACGAGCTGGTCTCATCACGAGCACCGCGGCGCCGCCCCCAACCCCGCACCCGTGGGGGAATTACCCCCGCAGGGAAGGGGTTAAAAAAGTATGAGAGCTGTGATGGCGGGGCCAAAGGCATGACTAAAAAACCAAACTATTCTGTAACTAACTTGTTTCTTTTTCACCTTTGGGTAACTGCAGATAAAATAAAACATATGCCTTAAATAAAAAGTAAATGCAAGTTAAACTAATCAGTGGGAACGTCACTCTTTTACATTATGAATCCTCAGTTGGTTAATGCAAACACTACAGATGTCTTTATGTGAGAACAGAGAGCTTCAGAACTGATTCCTGGATGGTGCAATTGGGAACAGGGACTTGTGTATTTATAGTGCTTCGAGGTCCCAGCTTGTAACGGAAAGCACTGTGAATATGTAGGTCATTGTTTTAAAAATGTATTACACACAGTATAAGAGGCTTGTGCAGAATTATTTAGTGTACATCCAAAACAAGTGCTTTCAGAGAATATATTTAGTAATACATGATCACACTGTGTTTCTACTAAAAGGACGCTTTCCAGAACTCAACACCCTTGAGTCACCTTTTAAAAAGAATACATCTTTGTCACCAAGAAACTTCAAGAGACTCCATCAATTAAAGCCTGTCCTGGGTCCCCTGCTGCCTTTACATGTGGTGATTCTCCAGTTGCACACAAGATATAGGGACTCTTTTTTTTTTTTTAAAGGAAGGACCAGCAATACCATCAGTGGAGCAGGTGCTGCGGCACTGGGTCCAAGGGTGTGAGGGGGCCACTGCACCCCAATTATGGCTATCTTACTAGCACAATGTGGAGTGGAAGGTCCATATCCTTTGCTGGATTAACCGCTTCGCTGCGGCCGGAATTCCGCCCAGGTGCTGGACATTCCGATCGCGGGCGTGGCTCGGACGGCCCCCGCGCGTCGTGAGCACACGCCCACCGTGACTCATGACGACCGGGGGCCGTCATGAGCACGGAAGAGGTTAAGGGCCCAGATTACATTTGTTGCACAGGGAAAGGGTCCAAGCAATGGGGGAGGGCGAGATGTAGGGCTTTATTCCCTTTTTTTTTAAAGTAGACGAAGGAGCAGATAGCTTACTTTGGGCTTCAAGCCAGGTAGTGATGGCCCTGTGGACTGATCAGAGGAGGAAGCCTGTTTCGTAGGACTGTAGGTATCAGTAATTGCGGAAGGTGCAGTGGCACCGAGGCCCAGTGCACCATTGCTGTGCCGGTGTTGCTTTAGGCCTCATATAGATGGCCCAAGGGGGTGAATATTGAAGCAGAGGAGATACCTTAGCTTAGGCCTCAGAGAGGGGGATTGGGCAAGATTAGGGCCCATGTATTTAACAAGGAGCAGAGGAGACTGCCCGGTGCAAGGCAGTAGCCCTCATAAATGAAGCAGGTGCAGTGGCACTGGGGTCTGAGAGGCCCACTGCATCACAATTATGACTTTCTTACTTTTCAAAAGATGCATGGGGCCTTGCTAGCATTAGAGCTGAGGAAACCCTGCTGCAAAGGTCTAGCAACGTCTGTGAGCTCATTTTTTTTTAGGTCGAGCCTGGGCAGTGCATGCGCTGCTCTGCAAGGCATGATGTACTCGGGTATGGACATGAAGCTCCGCCCACTCTCCGCCCTTCTTTTCAATTGACTCCTGTTGCTGCCCTTTCTAGGATTGTATCATTTTTATTGGTTTTAAAGTACAACATCTTTCACCTACATCCTTTGGCCGGCAAAGAGAAATACAAGAGGGAAAAAGAGAAGAAAACTAAGGAGAAGTGGGGCGGGGACAGACTTAGGGAGGGATAAAACACAACAGCCATGCTCTTCTCCGATGATGTCATTTGAGTCTGTCTTCCCCCATGTCTATGAGCACATTACTTTCAAGCCTCGGTTTTGGACGTAAGGCGTAATATACGCAAGTATGTTGGACAGGTAAGCTCGCGAAATGTAGAGGAGAGGTGTTTTATACATGAGCCCCAGGTTATCTCAAATTTGGGCAGGGTATGGTTAATCACCGCTGACAGCTTTTCCATACCCACCAAATCCCATAATTTGTGCAGCCAGTCCAAATGTGATGGGATTGTGTCTGTTCCCCATTTTGATAACAGGGCCTGTTTTGCCGTGTGTAGCGCCAAGGTGATGGCCCTCCCCTTAATGGAACGTAATGAATGTTTGGATATTGGGCAACCCCAGGAGAATATAGCTAGGGAAACGGGGGAGTTTGGTGTCGAACATCTGGTCTACGTCTGCCAACACTTCCTCCCAGTATCAGTGAAGTTTAGGACAGTGCCACAGCAATTGGGCGAGCGTGCCGGAATGGTTGCACTGCCGCCAACATGTATCGTGCCTCCCTTTTTTCTTCTGGGCTAGACGAGCAGGTGTATAGTACCAGTAGTGAACTGTTTTAAGCAATGTCTCTTTCCCAGAGGCGCTGGAGGCTGATGTGCAGGTGCGATGAATAATGTCTGCCTATTCTTTGTCTGTGAATCGGCTGCCGCATTCTGTGTCCCATCGCCTCCTAGCAGGTGGGCTTAAGGGATTCCCCACAGTAGTTAAAATGTATATATGTCTGATAATAACTTGCGATCGTCTCGCCTAGACAAGAGCCAGCGCTCAAATGGAGTGAGAGGTCTACTTGCGTGAGGTCGTATTGAGGGAAGTGTTACCCAGTGTCTCACTGCAATGTAGCGCCAGTGTTCGGATTCCGGGAGTCCAAAGTCCTGTTGTACCATCCAGAAGTCCAACAGTCCGTGCTCATCGAATAAGTCCCAGATGCATTTACAATTGGTTTCTTGCCATCGTGAGAACGTCTGCCCCTGAACTGCCTGCAGAAAAATCCACATTCCCCATAATTGGGGTGAGAGGGAAAATCGGGGTGGAAAGCTGCTAAGTATGAGGACTTTAACCCAGACTCCTATGGTGGCAATGACCAGTGGGGAGATGTACACTTCCGGCTGACGATTTCTGCGTGGGAGCCAAGGTATCAACAATAAACAGTAAAGGGACCCTGGAAAAGTTCGATAGGTGAGGAAGGAACCAGGGAAATAGAAACTACAAAAACACAAAAACCTTCCCTCACATATATACCTCTAACATTGGCCATAAGTCCATAATTCCAGAAAACCCACAGACCAAAAATATTTTTTGAAGAATTTTTTTTTTTTAATTCATGTATTTATCAAAATATATTTTTTCCATAGTATTTTATGCATTTTTCTTCATTATCATATGTGATGCAGGCGACATCACACAAGATTCAATAAAAACAAGACAGAAGCCCAACATCATGATATAATGGGGTACCTATGAGTAAATATACATGTAACCACCCCAACCACCACATACAGAAAAACCAACAATCAATAGCAATAAGTCATACAAAACAGATGATAACAAAAAACAGTACATACAACAAAATTGACAAAGGCAAACAGGAAAAGAAGCGCCGACGCGCGTTTCGGAGATCCCAAGTATATGTCAAACTCCTTCTTCAGGGCGCACTTTATTTAATCATTTTGAAGTTGACCATTATCTTGACTGTAAACACATATTCTCATCAATTTGTTGTAGATTTTTATAAGGAAAATTAAAGGGCTTCAATCACAATAAAATATTGGTTCCAAGTGGATTCCAATACACACAACGGTCAGATGAGCACAAGCGGTACGCGCCTCCACCGGTCAATGTTCATAAAATAGATAAAAAGTAGAATTCCCATAAGAAGTAGTACTTTAACCAAGCATTGGCATAGCCAATAGGTCTCGCTTTTGGGACCTTCTAAGTATTTAGTTATGCAGCACAATATCCTTGGTGCAACAACAACAACTATTGCATGGCTAAACACTTATAAGGTACCAAAGGCGAGACCTATTGGCTATGCCAATGCTTGTTCATGTTTATTGTGGGGTTTTTATGTACTGAATTAATTGCCCCGCACAGTGAAGAGTCATTCTTCTTTTAAATGTGTTAGTATCTTTTAGAACTGTTTTCAATTCTCTGGATCAGATACTCTGTGGGATCACTATTGTATTGTGGGTACATACATATTGTAAATGTTGTTTGATATAATATAATATTAAATCCTTGCTCCCAAATAACAGTATTGTGGTACTGGACTAAGAGTGACTATTTGATGAGTGTGGTGCGAACGGTGTGTGGATAGTGAGTGGATCAGCTCCTGAGGGGAGATAAGCTTCTGGTTCTCAGCCTGACAGTCTCCAGGGAGGCACTTCCTGTTGGCACAGATGACTCCAGCAGAGGAATTGCTCATGCTGAGTGCAATGGCAGCAGTGTCAAGGGGTGAGGTCAGGGTCAGACATGGCTAAAAATTACAAATGATCCTGTAACTATTCTGTTGCTCTTTCGCCTTCAGTTAGCAGCATGTCAAATAACACATATGAAAGATAGATGCAAGTTAAAGCAATCAGCGGGGCATGCACTCTTTTTTACATTATGAAACGTCATGTTTATTGCAATCACTGCAGATGTCTGTGTGTAACCTGAAAGAAACAGAATCGAATCCTGGTTGGCACAGCTGAGATTAGTGACTTGTGTATTTATAGTGCTACAAGTTCCCAACCTAAGAATGAGAAGGCACTGCAACAATGGGCAAGACGTTATTTAAAAATTCTATTACACACAGCAAATGTCACTCGAAATGTCGCATATTTGGCAGAACAATGTCACTCATGAGTGAATACACGGGAGCCATGAAAATGCCACACATAAGTAATCTGAAAACTTGGCACCTATGAGCTCTCAGGGTGCGGAAGCCCCCTAAGGGCCAAGGGCCCAGGCCTGGCCCACACAATTGCGTCAAAAGCATAGAGTGCAGACAGGCTTCCACAGATTACATGTGAGGTATGGGCGTGGCCTTGTAGCAGTTGGGACAAAAAAGAGACACGCAGCAGACACAGAAGGGCAGGCAGGAGAAAGCCACGACAGGCTCCAAGAAACAGATGGCGTGAGTGCAACACACGGAAAGAGAGGCTCCAGGAATGGGATGGAAAGGAGTGTCTAGAGAGGCGGAGACGACCGCACCGCAGAGAAAATGATAGACTGCAGAGATAGGAGTGTGAGAGTGAGGAAGAGAGCAAGCGACAGGGGTCCACTGTGTGCACGACAAGGAGGCGAGTGCAGGGAAGAGACGCGAGGAGGGTGGGTGGTTAGAGTCAAGAAGCAAGTGAAAGAAAGACTGCAGACATAGGAGAAGATGAGGGTGTGTGAGGACTGCCGATAGGGAAGGGGAATTATAGCAAGCCCGGGCAGAAAGGCTGCAAGAAACGGGTAATGGCGCGAGAAAGAGAAACAAGGAGAATGAATGTCAGGCATAGCTCTAGAGAGAGTTGTTAAGAGAGAGAAGGACAGGAAGGTGACGCGGTCCGAGAAACACGCGTGAATACACTCAGGACGAAGTGGCGTAACAGAAATGACGGGGGCTCCCAGCAGAACGTGATGAGGGGACCCTGCGTCTCCCAGAGGAGTGGGGGCGAGCGAGCGCGGCAGCCTGCAGAGCTGACCAGACGCTCGTGCGTCATGGCCTTTTGCCTGCGATTACACGCACGGCAGGCATGTGTTTCCAATTATCGCGCCCGCGTCTGGGCACGCTAATGGGAAACAGATGTCGGCCCTGCGCGCGTAACCGCAGGAAAAAGGCCATGACGCACGAGCGTCTGGTCAGCTTTTGAAACCCCTTAACTATAAGTCTCGCAGAGCTGCGCTTGCGCGCTACTCGAGGCTCGACCTAAAAATGAAGCATGGACAGTTCAGGTATCGCAGAGCCACAATGGACATTACGACAATCTTAATGGACATGATGTCTCTAAATTGCCGGGTACCGCGTCCGGCACTTAGTTAATAGTGCCCGGTACTGCCGAGGGAAACTGCCTCCTCGTGCACGTTCATAGGTCTACCGTCCTCAATCCTACACCGCGGGGGTCCCAGGTTTACAACCTGTTTGCCTTTGTCAATTTTGTTGTATGTACTGTTTTTTGTTATTATCTGTTTTGTATGACTTATTGCTATTGATTGTTGGTTTTTAGGTCGAGCCTCGAGTAGCGCGCAAGCGCTGCTAGGCGAAGACTTTAAGTAAGGGGGTTTCAGAAGCAGTGCAAACGCTCGTGCGTCGTGGCTGGCCTTTTTCGGATGGTTACGCGCGGCACAGACATGTGTTTCCCATTATCGTGCCCAGACGCGTGCGCGATAATTGGAAACACATGTCTGCGTCGCCCGTAATCGCAGGCAAAAGGCCATGACGCACGAGCGTCTGGTCAGCTGAGCAGGCTGCCGCGCTCGCTCGCCCCTGCTCCTCCGTTTCGATTCCGTGCTTGTTTTGAACGTTCTAGTATCTGGTTTCTCTTACGGGCGTTACGGGACGTGTCATTGCAGCGCTCTGGATTTACGTCACCAACATCAATAGTTCGTTTCTAGTTCTACATTATAAGTAACGCCATCTTGCTACTGACAGCCCACTGGAGTGAGAGGACCCTGTAAAAGGAATAAGTACGATGTTTTGCAATTGATCAAAAATCTATCTATCGTCTTATTACGCATCTGCGCGGTATTAACATTAGGGACTTGAAAAAGGTGCAGCGTAAGCAGTTGTATAATTGACACATAGTCCGTAGCTAGCCATGAGCCAGTGGAGAGGAGTATCTCGGAGGGCAGAGACATATGTCTAGTTAAAAGTTTGGCGGCATCTGAGGGGAATCTTCTGCAAGTATATGGTGACAGACACCGTTTCTGTTGGGGCTAATAAAGGACCACAGTTCCCGTCGTACCCTGTGCACTGGTGTGCGGAAGTGACGTCCTAAGTCTGCTGCGGTGCTTACCGGCAGAGAGAAAGAAATCCCGAGTCATGGAGGAGTTAGGAATTGCCGTGGCTGAAAAAGTGCAGGTATGCCGGGGTGTGGGGCGAAGCCATGTCATCCGTGCGTCGTTTAATGCAGGTCCATTGTCTGAAGTTAGTCTCAGACAGCTTACTGGCTGTAACCTCTAGACGCTCATAGTTATTCACTGATTGCAAGGTATTTGAGGGCAAGCGGATTAAGTCTGCATAGAGAAAGACTGGTTCTGCTACCGCCGATTTCTAGAAACAGATTTTACATTTGGTTGTGTCTAAAAATGTCACTTGAGATTTTCCTAACTACTATTGTATAGTGACATTAAAGACTATCGCTTTCATCCATCCTCATTAAAGTAACACTAGTTTTGAAACAGCGTTAGGGTGCAGTACCATAAACAACCCCCACAGAAGAAAAAATGTATCTCGCCCTAATACGACATGCTTTATTTGAAAGTGCTCCACGACCTCCTCTCATAACAGACTTGGAGCGTACTCTTTTCAAGTAGTCTTAACATCTTCATTAGCGGCCCCGCTCCCCCTAAATTAAAACCCCTGTACAAAGCACCCCATAACGGCCTGGTGAGTACTCCGAGTAGCAAATGGATGTAAAGAACTGTACAACAAACAGGCGTTGAAAGTACTGCATATCAAATACCGCTAGGTAATGTACATCTCGTTAATTTGCAATTGAAAGTGCACCCACCACCATCAACTCTTACAAAACAACCCTTGAACGTGTACTTTTATATTCGCACTCAAAAAATACAGCTTAAGTATCCTAAATATTGCATGCCGTATTTCTCCTAAAATAAAAAATTAACGTAGACCACTTCATAAACTTTACACTCCAATCATTCCACCCTTGCGGCCTCGTACATTGTATAACATTGCAGTTTGTTTCCATCCGTGGACTTACTTCCATTAATATTAAACTTACGTTCTCTCTTCAGTACCATAGTGGTACTTTGCACATCTACTTATATTAGCGTGTCTGACATAATTAGGGTGACCATATTTTGAGAAGCAAAAACTGGGACAGGCCAGACACAAAAGTAGGACTTAAGCCTTTAATCTCACGACTATATCTGGCCTATCCTGGTTATTTTGTGGCCATGTAAAAATATGGGTATATATATATATATATATATATATATATATATATATATGTATATATATATGCTAGGTGTCTTGTAAATATATGCCTTTACCTTGTGTAAACCTAGTTTTGTAATAGTGTGCCTCTATATATAAATGCACACATTTATAAAACTATGTTTACATAATATTAGCTATTGCAGTCCCTCCCCCCCCCCTTCCTTTTCCACTCTCACTTTCTGCTGGGAGCTGCCTGACCGAAGCAAATTAATTACTTACATTTGTTCAGACTTCGGATGCACCTCTGAAAGGAAAGCAGAGCATACCTTTTAATTCTGCTTTGCATGATGACCTGACCTTTGTCCCAAATACCGGGACACGTATTTAAAATTAGGGAAAGCACTGGGACAGTTCTCTGAAACCCGGGACTGTCCGGGGAAATCCGGGACGTCTGTTCACCCTAGGCATAATAGAATAAAGCCTGAATTACTTGAAGACTGAGAGTTAGGCAACTGTGATTGCATGCCACTGCTTAACCATCACTTGCTTCTCTTCCTCTCTAAGCTGACTCCTTACGGCTACTCCTACTCTCTTAACTGTAATACATGGATAGTCGTCCACCCTTGCTTCCTTACCCTTTTCTCTGCCTGTCATTCGTCCTCCTGCCTACCCTACCACCCCCATTACCCCTATCATGACTTACTTGAAGCATATTGGTTCCTGTGGTCCTGCATTTCAGTAAGTCTTGTCTGTAACCTTCCTTCGGTGGTTTCCTAATAGCATAAATATCTCCACGTGATCCGGTTTAAGGATTTGTGAGGGATCGAGCGAATTGCAGTTTGGGATTCTGGCACCCTACCCTCATCCTTTAAGAAACTGACAGTTTTTAAGGCCTTTTATCATAGTTTAACTGATAACATTCCACCAGTTTCCCTTTTCACTTACCTTTTCCGGAACCAGTAAAGGCTTCTATTCTCTCACGTATTCATATATCCTAGTGGTTTATCTGTTTGTGCTTTGTGTCTGATTTTGAGCATGGTATTTTCCCAAAACTTTCAAACACCTATAGCAGGCTACACCGATTGCCATCAAATTGACTTGCCACTTTCATACCAGGGCGGCTTCATTTCTGTTTCCAGTACTAATGGTTTGGTCGTGATCTTTTTCACACTGCATATTCATATAAAACAATCTTCATTCCTAGTGTAAAGCTGGTCTCTTTGAACATAATTCTCTTAATGGTGCTTGTGCTGCATTCTATGTCGCAACTGTCAAAGTTGTCTTCTGTTGACTATATACTGTGCCTACCTATTGTGTAATTTATTCACGTCTTCCGTTCTTTTCCTGAATGGTGCTTGTCACTAAACACCAAAAATAATTACAGTGGCAATATTTATTTTTGCACTCACCCTCAGCATCATCCCTGCTAAAGCCTCCTGCGTGGCTAGGCCTGATCTAGGACTGGTAGTGTTCTTTAAAAACATTGGTTTACTCGTCTAGTGTCATTGTAGGAATATATTAATAACCATGCTTAGAACCCACTTGCAATAGTTAGTCACACGTGGCTTGGTATAAGAATTCTAGTAGTCTGAGGCATGTTGTATTGCCTCAGGTGACTTTTGAGACAATTCGCCAGGATCAGATCTGTTTGGAATTTGTTACTGCCAAAAAGCCCGGAATACAACAACAACCTGGAGGTAAAAAGTGTCTGATAATAATACAGATTTTCATATGTTAATCCCCCTTCTAAAGGGGCATATGGAATCACTTGTAAGATCATTGTAATATTGCATCCAGGAGTTATTGTTACGAACACCAAAGGGTACAGTAATACTGCATTACAATTACCATGGTGAATGTAAAGTGGGCTTCTGTGTTGGCATAATGACATAAAAGCAAAACTAAAACAAATTCAGGATGAAATTGCAGTGCTCTCTTGGAATGTTGTAACTAGTGTGACTAATTGGGAAGCATTGTGAGAGTTGGAGTTTCACCATACTTATTTATAAGCAAAACAAGCATTGGCATAGCCACTAGGTCTCGCCTTTGGGACCTTATAAGTGTTTAGCCATGCAACAGTTGATGTTGTTGCACCAAGGATATTGTGCTGCATAACTAAATACTTATAAGGTCCCAAAAGCGAGACCTATTGGCTATGCCAATGCTTGTTCTGTATGTGGTGGTTGGGGTGGTTACATGTATATTTACTCATAGGTACCCCATTATATCATGATGTTGGGCTCCGGTGGAGGCGCGTACCGCTTGTGCCCATCTGACCGTTGTGTGTATTGGAATCCACTTGGAACCAATATTTTATTGTGATTGAAGCCCTTTAATTTTCCTTATAAAAATCTACAACAAATTGATGAGAATATGTGTTTACAGTCAAGATGATGGTCAACTTCAAAATGATTAAATAAAGTGTGCCCTGAAGAAGGAGTTTGACATATACTTGGGATCTCCGAAACGCGCGTCGACGCTTCTTTTCCTGTTTGCCTTTGTCAATTTTGTTGTTTGTACTGTTTTTTGTTATTATCTGTTTTGTATGACTTATTGCTATTGATTGTTGGTTTTTCTGTATGTGGTGGTTGGGGTGGTTACATGTATATTTACTCATAGGTACCCCATTATATCATGATGTTGGGCTTCTGTCTTGTTTTTATTGAATCTTGTGTGATGTCGCCTGCATCACATATGATAATGAAGAAAAATGCATAAAATACTATGAAAAAAATATATTTTGATAAATACATGAATTAAAAAAAAAAAATTCTTCTAAAAATATTTTTGGTCTGTGGGTTTTCTGGAATTATGGACTTATGGCCAATGTTAGAGGTATATATGTGAGGGAAGGTTTTTGTGTTTTTGTGGGAGCCAAGGTATCATCCAGATATGGATTCCGGCCACTCCTTGATCTAACAACACCAGTGCTTCTCTGTGAGTGGACGTTGCCATTCCATGAGGAAGCGTAGCTGGGCGGCCTGGTAGTACGCAATAGGTGTGGTATACCAAGCCCTCCCTCTGCTACAGGAAGATACGTATTATTCTGGCACACTTACCTCCCCAGATAAAAGATTCTATACTCGACCGCAGCTTGTTTATCATAGAGGCAGGCGGCTGTAATGGCATCACCTGCATGAGATATAGGATTTTGGGCGGCAATGACCTCTTCACAGCTGCTATTTGTCTCAACCATGAGATGAGGCCCCCATGCCAGGACTGAATGAGAGCCCTCACCAAGGTCAGTAGTTCAGAATAATTGTGCGAGACTGAGGTTTCAATGGTTGAGAGTATACACATGCCCAGGCAGGGGATTCCCTGCTTAGCCCGTGTAAAGGGGAACTCTGTTGCAAGGTATGTCTGTTCGTCATGCGGAATGGTGATGTTTAGTGCCTGGGATTTGGAGTTGTTCACCTTAAAGCCGGAGACTCCGCCAAATGCTGCAAGTTCCTCCAGCAGTGGTGACAGTGACTGGTAGGGTTTAGTGATAGTTAGCAGAACGTCATCTGCGTAAAGAGTTATTTTGTGTGATTGGCCACCCATCCAGACTCCCTCTATTAGGGGGTATCTTCTAATACGTTCCGCCAGCTGCTCCATGCAAAGTGCAAACAGGAGTGGGGCAAGCGGACACCCCTGTTGCGTTCCCCTAGAGACTGGGAATGTGGAGGATAGGGAGTTATTGGCTCTGACCAGCGCGGTTGCTACTGATTCCTTAATAGGCTTGTTAGTCCCTCCTTACTAACGCCTTGTCTGCATTTGTAACCTCCCATGAGGACTGAACTTTTTACTTGTGTTGTTACACGGTATGTTTATTTAGTCCGTGAGCACTATTTTCTTTAATTATTTTGCCCTACTGCAGACACGACTTTCCTGCAACGGCTGTTAAGACGTGCCTGAGGCAGGCGCTTAATTCTTTTGTTATGCGCGGCTGCCGAAATTAACACAAACTCACTAATGGCCCCCGCAGCTGTAGCCCCTCATCTCCGTACCGCCCACGGGCGCCGTGCTTTAGGTTTCAGCATGGCACCTGCTTTAAGATTAACAACATGGGTGCCCGCTTTCACATTAACACGGGCACCTGCTTTCTTTGCCACCAATACACATGAAAATGTAGCGCACGCACAATCGCATTTCCACTGCCCAGCGCTACAGCAGTTAAATGCTTTGCAACACCCGGTTGTGTTGCAAAATCATTCCTGTCTTAATAGTTTTCGCATTTGCGATAGTTTAAACTATTGCCATTGTAAATAACAATGCTTTTGATTTATCTGTTTTAAAAAACCCAACACATAAATAAAAGGCATTGTCATTTACAATGCCAATAGCTGAAACCCTCGCAAACGTGAGACCTATTGCATTGCAAATGCTTGTTTTATTAAGGGACAGAGAGTCTGTTTGAGGATTGGAGTGATGGCCATACATGGTGCCGAGAGGGCGAAAGAGGCAGAGAAGACATCCTGCTACTCAGGCTGTGGCTGTCATTATTGCAGCTGGTGCAGCTGCATTGGGGTCCAGGAGTGAGGGGCTATGGGGTAGTGGGGTAGTGTTTTTTTGTTGTTGATTTCTGTTTTTGTTTGACGTATTTGCTCTTTTATAATTCTCACATTTAGTGTAGATTTTGAGATAGAAAAAAGTACCCCTGAAATTATCTCATTAGACCCGCCCCCTGCGCTCAGCCCTGCCACTCACGCTCCACCAAGTCTTACCATAAAGTTTTGAAGGAGGGCTCAACTTCAAATGATTTTGCTCCGAGCACCCCTGAGTGAGATATTTTAAAAACCTCTGTCCTAAGCAAAGTCTACTTCTGTAACAGACTCCTGGTCCTTCTCCATCTCCATGCCTCCTCCCCACTAGACACGGTTCTAAACTTAGGCACGAGAACCCTATGCAACCTTTGTATACGTACACTAAAACTGCACCCTCTTGTCACAAGGCTTAGTAGCTCTCAATCAGAAACAGGGCTCTGTTCGAACTCTTGATCCTAGTTCTTAAAGCTACGAGGCGACCTCCTCATGAGCCGTGACCCGCCAGGTCATCACTAAAGGTTATGTTTGAGTCCAGACCTCCTCGTTACTCCCAAACACTCGTTTCCTTATGTAGATCGTTCGATCTTTTACCGTTCTGGACTCTCCTTTTGCAGCGTGATTACTACCGACCTGAGTGCAGTCGCCCACCACATGCACCGAGCTTGTCCTCCAGGCCCAACCCCCATATCTGAATGCTGCTACACATCATCATTTTCTGGCCCTCCCATTTGACGTCATGCTGTCTCACTCCAGCAACACTGTAATGTGATTATGTACATAAGTATTACCTGTGCAAAATATATCCTTGTAAGTGCCTTTTCATCATCGACGCCTCGTCTGGGGTAGTAAGCGCTATATAAATGCAATTACAATCTTCACTCGCCTACCCTGCATACATGCAACCGGGCACTTCCCTCTGTACCCTTATCTCGTTGCTATGTGCACCGTTTATTGTAAAATGCTCTTGCTGGTTTAATAATTACAAATAAGGGCTGCCAACATTTGCAGACCGGACAGCTGAGGCCCAGGAAGGTTCTGTGATTTGCCCGGGACACAAGATTTTGGTCAACTGGGAAGCCTTAATTTAGGTCAACTGGGAAGCCTTAATTTAAACCCCGTCTCCTTGTTCCACATATGGTACCTTCCTTTTAGGACACCTGACTTCCAGCCAGGTGTCTTGTCGTCCTTTAAAGTCAAGGGCAGGTATCATCAGTATAGCAATTACTGCTTTTTAATATACTTGGGTGGGTTAATAACATAACATGTATTTGTGCACGTTTACTCAGAAGGGTATCTTGGCGCTGAATAACAGATGTCTATTGTTACCCAACTCAATGGTATTCATTTTATTGACCTCAGAAGGATGAAAGGCTAAGTGGACCTGCCAGGTTTTGAACCTGTGACCATGAGCTCAAACACAGGCCCCTACAGTGGACACATTAGTCTACTAAGACACCAGACCCGCCTTCTTAATGCACCAGCTATGAGCACCATGCAGCCACAGGTTTGAATCCTCTGAGGGCTGCTCAGGCTTTTAATCCTCTTCACTGGATAAAACAAAGAGAACAATTGGTGGAGCAGTGACCACCTTTAATTACAGTGTTTTGAAGATACATGACTGGCCACATGTGAGGCGAATATCAACAAATTATCTGTAATCCAGAAAGCTGAGGGGAGCCTTTTGTAGAGGATTGTGGGAAGGTTATCATGAGCAGGTGGTGCTGAGAAGAGCTCATGGGACAGGAACTGCTGGAACTACAGAGTAGAGTAAAGATGAGGGGTGCCTGAGAGAGGGAGGCAAACCAGCATAGAGTGAGTGGCCGAAATGGAGTGAGAGAGCATGGGGAAGAGAGAGAAAGGCACAGGCGCGCAGAGTAGAAGTGTGAGTGAAATAAAGGGATGGAAAGCGTGAGGATTGAGTCGCGGGTAGTGTGATTGCGCCTGTGTGCATGTGCGAAAGAGTGTGCACCACTAAGGGCAAAGCTCTCCGAACTCTTTAATATGAGTTCCGGCGGGGGAGTACAGTCAGGCACTTTGACTCACTCTGCACCCTGCCTAAAAGAGACAACACCCGGACCTCAAAGCCTCAGCCCATCAGAAGCAGCTGTCATCTGTTTTCATACTTCGAACTCTCAACAGCTTTCAATCCCATTGCCACCCTCACCTTGATACCTTGCTATCCACTCAACCTTGGTGTCGCTGACTGCGCTCATTTGGCTTCTGTGGTATCTCGGCCCAAACCTTTTTAGTCTCATTGGCCTTCAAAACCCTGTCTCTTGCAGATCTCATGGACGTACTCAACTCCCTCAAAGCCATTTCTTTTGAAGAAGGATGTCTTACCTTAATCCTTCACCCAAGCTCTTTATGGGGTCGCCGTTTCACCCCTACTCACCATTGTCAATGCCTCCCTCACTCAAGGTATCTTCCCAGAAGCTTTCGGGACAGGCCAGATCCTTCCGCTTCTAAAGAAGCGTACGCTAGACCGTATCAACCTCCGGCCTATCGCTCACCTGTCATTCATCGGCATTGGCAATGCAAAAGACTCTTGTATATAAAAGAAAGTGCCGTTTGTCTCGCTAATGGCTTTAGGCACTCAGTCATTCAGATGCACTTTGTCATGCATTTTTGCACTGATGCATCCATATACTGACTCGTTATTGCATTCACCCTCTAACACAACCACAATAAAGCACACATGAACTCAACAAAATATGCAGGATAATTTCAAAGAAGGCAAGTGGAATAAAGAAAACACGCTGCTGTCTAAACATGGTAGTAATATACTTGCAGTAACAAAACTAAACATAGCAGTGGGCGTCCATCTTGCAGTGGTGTTGTACATAGTGTATTGTTGTTTTAAAGTTTCAGCATGGCCACCCTGTTTAGAGCTAACGTGTTGGCCATCTTGAAATAGTAAAACAATGATACTCTATGGGCAAGATCATGCCAAAATGGTTGCACGATTTAGAGGAAGTCGTCATGGGTGATGCAGCACACTGCTGATGTAATGAGCGACATGTAATCAGTCCATTAGCCCTGCCTAGAGAGCTGCAAAAGTAAAATAAAAAGAAGAAAAGCAAAGACAGGAAAGGGGAACTATAAAATGAGGACATTGAAAAATAAAGGACTGGCCAAGCAGCTCTGACACTGAAGAGCACTCATTTTCAGGTGGATGTATACATGTGATTATAAAATGCTGAAAGTCGCTTGCATTACACACAAAGCTATACACAATTCTGGTCCTAAATACATGGCGAATAGGATCAAACTATCTGGAGGTGTAAGGGATTCTAAAAGTGCTAAATCCCTCATACTAGAACCATCCAGATTAAAAAAAGGAAAACACATGGCTGCACCTTCACCGGATCTGCTCCAAAAATATGGAACTCCCTACCACCCTCAAACAGAGCAATTACCTCTTTCTGGCTTTTCAAGAAGGAATTTAGAGCCTTACTACTAGAAAACCATGTCATAAGAGTACGCTTTTGAAACTATCATTCACTCTTTTTTATTTTGTATACTATTGTTTTGTACCATGCTCTTCGTCTGCTGTGTACATCATATCCTAGAATTAGGGGTGTTATAGTACTGCATCTCTCATCAGCTCTCTTTGTACAGCGCTCTGATACCTTGATGGTCCATGTTCGCGCTTTATATAACACTATAAATAAAATAAATATTCACAGGGCAAGAGAGCCAATGACTAACGTGGACTGAAGCATTACCTCATGCAGTACGGTGTCATGGATGGAAGTAGATTGTAAATGACATTCAGACAGACCAATGGCAGAAGAGGGCCCTCTCTGTATGTATGTGGATGTATGTATTATTAAATGATTTGGTTTTAATCAGAAGATCCTGGCAGAAAGATGAGCCTGTCAGGCCTTCCAAAGAGATTGTAGCAAAATCGTTTACAGTGCAAATCTTCTGCCCCTGGGGAAACCAACACCAATAGCTTTCCTTACGAAGATACTTTACAGCAATCTTTTACGCAGTGCAAAAACACTCCACCCTTAAAAGCCTATTGGCTTTAAAGTGTGTTACATGGTAATGAAGCCAGCATGCTGCCTTTGTCGTAACGTTTCATAATAAACAGATCCTACTTGTGGTATCTGAAATAATGTTTCCCAGTGAACTAACCGGGCCTATAGCTGTTCTCGTTGGCTTCAGTCCAAAACCAAATCGGGCCTAATATATTAAGCTGAAGGTTTCCCACAAGGCAACCATCAGGCATGCCAGAATAAAACTACAAATATGTACACAATTACAGTTGCCGTAAGAATATAAAATCCCTCCGAATAGAGCCTAGTAAGTATTACCATAGTGCAAATCTTCTGTGGCAATGGTTTGCTGGGGTGGATCGCCCACACCCTTGCCTACTACAGGAAACTGCAAATATTTTGTATATAAAAAAGCTGCCTACAGGCTTTAGCCCAGTGTAATAACAATGAACCCTTAAAATCCTATTGCCTTTAGCACATGCTTTTCACAATAAGTAAGTCATGCCTGCTTGCTTTGTCATAACTTTTCATTATAAACAGATCACTCCTAAAGAATCTGTAATAACTGTTCCCAATGAACCAATAAGTAATATAGCCTTTATCATTGGCTTTACACTATAGCCGGGGCCACTGGAATTATTAGATTCTGTGTCCACAGCAGTTTTCACATCATTATGGATTTGCTGCATTTACCACCTAATCCATCGTCTGCTTAGAAAAAAATTGTTTCTAGCTCAAACCTATCAAAAGTTACTAAAATCACAGAGACTCTTGTTGCAGCGCAGTGGAAGGCCCTATGCAAACGTGGGCTGGGTACCTTTCAGTTGCTCTTTAATGTGTTTGGATGTCAAGCTGAAGTAGTGAGATGAAACCTTTTGCCCAGGTAGTGGTAACGTGTAAAAAATGGCAAAATTGTGAAGTAATACTAGCACAAAATGTGGAGCTTTACGTCGCAAAATTTGCCTTTTCTAAGCTCATAATTTAGTCAACCCGCTGCATAACTTGGTCCTTTCCTGCCACATAATTCCAGTGGCCAATGAACTGCATATAACATGGAAGCCATCATGTATACAGGTATTATATTACAAATATGCCTAAAATTTCAGTTGGTCAAACAATATACAACCCCTCTCAATAGGGCCTAACAAGAATAATCACAGTGAAATCTTCTACCACCAGGGCTTGTCAGAATAGGTGACCAACACCAAAACACTTGCCTACTGTGGTAATCTGTGAAATGAAATGTGACCGAATACCTATCTACAGCCTAGTGAGAACAATCCACTGTTAGCCTTCTATTGGCTGTAACACTTTAAAAAAGCTGGGCCTGCTCTCTCTGTCATTATTTTATAATAAATATACCAGACCAATGGCATCTACGATAACTTTTCCCAGTGCACTGATGAGACCTAACGCTGTCTTTGTTGGCGTGTCATCATAACCAACTCACGCCTATTGCACCGAGCGTAAGCTTTCCCACAATGCACCATCAGACTTAGTCACAAAATTACAAATGTACACACAATTACAGTCGGCAAAGCAAGATACTATCTCTCCTAAGAGGGTCTAGCAAGGATTTTGACACTGCAAATTTCTATACCGGTGGTTTGTCAGAGGGTGTAACCAATAACAAAACCGTTGCTTACTATAGCAATCAGAGGGATTCCATGTAACAAAATATCTATCTGTAGGCTTTAATGCAGTGTAATAAGAATCACATTTAAACTTTCGTTGTCTTTAATATATAGTTCAAAATGAACTGGATCAGCTTATTAGTTGGACTACCCCTGTGTTCTTCCACACCTCTTGACAAAGTTCTGAACTTTGCCACAGGGCACTTTACAATTTTCCCAAACACAGTCCTACATAACAGTACCATCTTCGAACTAACTGATTATTTGCAATATACAGAGCTATTTACAGAGTTCTAATCTTTGTCTTCCAAGCCATGAACAGCATCAACACTCCAAACCTGCAATCTTACATCTCCTTCCATCAAAATTTTCATGTCTAACATCTAGATTCTGCTCCTAAGTATTAGCGATGCTAAAATAGAACTGATGAAACGCAACTTGCTTAAAAATGATTTCCGAGTCGCTGGTGTTTAGGGTGCTGAGTCACTGGTGTTGATGGTCCTCTTTACAGGAGCTGCTTTCCACTTAAACTTGAGAACTACCCAGAGTTCTCTGCTTCTTTTTTGCATAATTTATGCGTCACTCTATTCCTGAAAGGGTTTTGTTTTGATATATATATATATATATGTAAAAATCTGTCAGCCCTCACTCATCGTGTCCCTTTCTTGTCTCCCCAGGTACAACCTCTACAGTCGGACACAGCTGGGGTACCTGTTCCACCGGCGTCAAATGAGGAGAGCCCGCCAAAGATTCCCTCAAGGGCACTCCGTAGCCCACCCCATGGTGTTCAGTGGTAAGAGCCAGCCTGCTTTCAAGTACTTACTGAGTGGGTCGGTGTCCTAGAATGCCATGTGCCATATCATATTTTTGTTCAAGGACATAATGCAAAGTGATGGGGCCCCAGTGCTTAATTTGTAAAATAATGAGTGTCGGTGCCCAAAGCACTGCTCAGAAGCCGCGGCCGGTACAATTTAATGTTGACGCCTCAGTATCAAGGCTGCATAGTCTTTATTTCACCTTGTGCCTCTTTAATCCACTACATGAAAGTCCTTGCCCCTTTATCTCACTCTTGCAGGTTCCTGCTTTCTCCCTTTGTGATGTTTTTTAGTCTTTCTCTTCCTCCGTTTTTCCGTTTTGATTATTTTTCTCTCTTCCTCGTGGTAAAAGTCTGATGCAGAAAAATAAGTGCTGCTTCCCCAAAATGAGTTCCGGTGGCCTCCACTAGCAACCACTGGCTCAAATTAAGCATTGCGGGCCCCCTGAAAAACATGAAGAGGGGCCACTGAGTGTAGCATGTCTCACAGATGTTTGTTGAGCTAGGACTGAATGGGGGGGCTCCCTGATGGGTTGGGGACCTCTTGAAGGGTTGGGGCCACCTGCGCGGTAGGGACCTGCATTATGCCTCTGATTTTGTTGTAAATGTTATGAGTCACACATTGTTTTTTTTTTCTTTTATGCTACTTGACCAAGTTGTCTCAGAGCATCATCTCAGCGACACTGTTCATATGCTTCCAACATCGCATTATATTACCTTTATCCACAGTGGAGTGATAGTGGTACTTTCAGTAGGATAGTAGGGCGTACAGGACAAACACCTTCTTGTCATGGTAGCCAGTCACTCTAGGTGGTAAATTCTTTTATTTTTTCACATTTTCTAAGTCCAACAGTTTCTGCACACCACCCCTGCCCTTTAACTCTGTTAGGTACTTCCTGAGTACAGGAACTGCGACACGTTTCGTCCTCTAAGAGGAGGCCTTTGGGTTTGGGATTTTAAAGTGGATGTGCTTCTCACAAAGGTTTCCCTCCAGCCAGACCTGGCCAGCAGTGTGAAATATATGTGTCTATTATAATTGTAAACCACCCCAGCCACAGGGGGAAAATAGTTATCAGTTGCCTTGAGTTACACGGACCCTATTACCCTGACAAAAACTAGAGAGCAAAGCTATAGAGAACTAGGTAACAAAGTGGTTACCCCAGCAGCCACAGTCGATTGGGATAATCACTTTCCCCATGCCCTGGTCTTGTGAACAGCATGTCCAACCAAATGGCTTTCCTAGACTGAGGAACTAGTAAAACAAAAACAGAATGACTGGGGGTGAAGGTTTGATTCATTCAGCATTCTGTCCATCATTTGTTGCCGCAGCACTTCTCGCCCTAAGTGGGATGGGTATGGCCAGACGTGGGTCCCTTGCTTGCTGCACCACTGGATTCAAGCTTGCCTGGCTGTTGAGTGGTCATATACCCTCAAACCGGTCCCAGGATGCTTGTTTCTGGTCCAGAGAGAATCCGGGTTGGCAGTTCGGGCTGGACTGTTCCCATGGGGCACAGGGTCAGGACTGATTTGCATATGGCTGGGTCCAAACTGGGGTGACGTAGTGAGCAAAAGAACAATGGATTTAACCCAGACCTCTTGACTGGGGATGAATGTTTGATTCATTCAGCATTCCGTCCATTATTTGTTGCTGCAGCAAAAACAGAATGACAGCACCTGAACCTCTTCAGGACTGCAACACTGCAGCTGTAAAGATAATAACACATAGGAACTCTTAGTCTTTATGTATAAAAACTTCTATATGGTCATAGAAGTCCTTGATAACTTGCAATATCCTTCTAATCTATGCTACAGAGCACTTTATTCTGTGCTTTATTCGTCATTTATATCTGCTCTCATTTAGGCATGAAGGTGGGGGGAGCTAGGGATTTAAAATTGCACTAATGCCAGTTTAACATTGGTGACCAGCACTAAAAATGAACACCCATAAGACAGCGTTCTTATCGAGTGGTTTGGGTTGAATGTTGACTGTTGCCATTTTCTCTTTCGCTTGTTGTTAAAGGGGTGAAAGTGGTACCCATTCCTGTGCTGTCTGACAACTACAGTTACCTGGTCATCGACACTGATTCCAGCCTGGCCGTCGCTGTGGACCCATCCGACCCGGTGGCAGTGCAGGTAAGGGCTACTTCGCCTCAGTGACTTCTTGTGGTCTGCCTGCTGTACTCCCTTCAGTGTTTTTTTAGTTGGTATTCCTTAAGAGGTTTTGTTTGGGTTCTACCATCCTTTAGTTCTTATCTGTGGGCATGTCTTCCTTCACTAGTTCAGAACAATGGGTGAGTCTTCCCTCAATTCTTTGGTCTGGGGATAAGTATTCCTTCAGAATTTTGCTTTAGGGTGGGTCTCCCTTCAGTATTTTGGTATGTGGGCTGACCTACCTTTTAGTCCTTTTTTATGGTCTGGTTTGACCGCGCAGGAATTGCCAGACAATTATGTGAGAATCACCAGGAGAGGGGCTTTGGCTCCGCCCACATGTTGGGAGCCAAGGGTACATGTTTTGATTGGGCAGATGGTGTGTGATTCCTCAAAACAGTGATTGCCCTCCACACAGCTGTGATCATTTTGTTTATTTATCCAGCTGCCTGAGCTTGAACTTTCAGGGGCACACACGTGACATTATAATGCTGTTAAAGTGTGTTAGATAACTAGATAATATATGTTGTTTTCCTCTGGCAGCAGCACAGATGAAAGGAGGGAAGTCAATAGCCTACGTGGATTTTAGGTGTGGCTTGACCGTGAAACTGTCACCTGACCTACACCAATATTATTGTACAGTTCTTCCACACAAGTATCCATTCCCATGCTATTTATTGTGCAATGCTTCACAGTATCATACACCATTCCTTAAAAGCCAGACAGATTGTAACTGCCAATGCTTGTTTGGCCTGTGGGTACATCTTCCTTCCTGAAAGTTTTATGTGGATGCCATTTCCTTCAGTAGTTTGGTCTGTAATTGCGTCTTCCTTCAGTAGTTTGAATTGTGGGCAAGCCTTCTTTGAAATTTAATCTGTGGTTTGGCCTTCCTTTATTTGTTGGTTCTTGACTGGTTCTTCAACTTGTGTTTCATCTGGATGCAGGTCAGGAGTTTGGACAGCAAGGGATGGGTGTTCCTTCAATTGACTGGTCTGAGGGACCCATATCTTGCGTCAGTAATTTGGCCTGTTAGTTAGTCTTCAGTATGTATTTGAACTGTGTGAGTCTTCTTTTAGTAGTTGGATGTGTCTTGTGCCAGCTCTTTTTTGTGTTCAACGTGTTTTTCTTCAGTGCTTATGTGGCCTGCCTTACTTACATCTTATTGATTGGCAGTATCTCTGCTTCTTCTCTGAAAAGGTCTACACCCAGTAGATTGCGCCACAAACTGCATGAGTAGGTGATGAGTAGGGGCCAGTAGTTATTCCATGACACCGCACTGTCAGAAAAGAGGCAAGCCAGTTGAGGACCCTGCCTAACAGCAAAAAGAGAGCCTGTAATCAGAATGCTGTGGTTGACGGTGTCGAAGACCTCTGACCCGTCTACAAGTTTCAAGGCACTGGGTAGTTTTGGCCATTAGCCATGCGAAGCTTGTCTCCCTCGGCTGTCATGGCTGTTTCAGTCCCTCTGTTTGGTCAGAGGCTGGTCTGTGCATCTTCCAGGACAAAGTTAATCTTAATATAAAGTGAGTCTTTCTATATGAGAAAGGCTACTTTATTGTATAATAAGTATAAGTTATCTGAACTGCTGCATGGTGTAAAACTATGACAACATCTTCTCTGGTGACCGTTAAGATTTTAGACTGTCCAAGGCGGGGCATAATAATTTGTTTTTGTTCATTAACCCTTAGGATTTAGCAGTGCTGATTTTACAAACTGTGCCTCCTTGAGTGGTAGCCACGTATCGAAACTAATGCAGTTACGTACACTGGGAATTCACTCTGCTTTCTCAAGCTTACACCCTATTTGTTGGTGGTCTTAGTCTAACTTGAATCCTATACGTTGGTATATCCTGTACATTGTTGAATAACATATTAAGGATCAAACTGACCAGCCTTATTAGTAACACGCTGTAAAGTCAGCAGATAACTAACTATATTTCTGGTGCTAATTTGGTTAATTAGATTACAAATTAACTCCTTTGTGTAAACCTTTAAAGCGTAGACCTTCTGGATTAATATCTTCACCTCTCAAATTTTTTTTAAAGAAATGCAGTAGATTTGTCATAAAATAATTATATATTTGTGACATTATATAGGTTCCTCCTTCTTAACCGGATAGCGCCAGGATGCTCCTTTCGGAGTGACAGTATGCGCTTTATAAGTTCTCAATTCAATTCAATTGATTTGTTCATCTATTGTAAAAAATCGATATATGAAAGAAAAAAGAAAAAACAACATCCCCCAAAAAATGTAACTAGCTCTTTGCAGCATAATTTTGTGTTAGTTGACTCCGTTTCACGAGACCTTTGATCTCACATGAATCACTGTCATTTCACTGCCCTGGATACTCTGTTGCAATGGTTCTTAACCTTTTGACTTCTGTGGACACCCACTTAATCATTACTGGAACCAGGTCACCCACGCTGAATCATTATTAGAATATGGTGACCCCCTCTGAGTCATTACTAGAAGCCAGGAACCCTGACCCGGCCCAAGCATTTCTGAGGATCTGAATGGCGAAACAATACAGAAAATGACCAGAAAACAAATTTTCATCAAACAAATGCACTTTTATTAAATATTTATTAAGTCACAAACAAATATATAAAAAATAAAATAAACATTTTCATTTGAGTAGGAAGGTATTTCAATGAGGCCGCTCCTCGTCCACGCTATATTAAGGTTGATGCCCGTGCACTGTTCCCACCAATCCGTCTGAGGATACTAACTCCATTCTTAGCCCTCAGTTTCAAATGCCTTCACATTTACAGAATGTTTAGACATTTTCAATTTTGCTTTTTTATTTATATACACTTTATTAATCTGTTGATATCATTGAATTTTCTAAGCAGTCACTGACCCCCTGAGTAGGCCTTGTGGACTCCGGGGTGTCCCCGGACCGCAGATAAAGAGCCCCTGCTCTGTTGTCTTCCCTTATGACATCTTTGACATCAATCACACGTTTCCATTCACCCTCCTGTAGAAAGTAAACCAACCGAAGGGTCTGCTGGAGAGGGTGGCTGCCCTCTTGGTCTGTACGAATAGCAGCTTTTTATCTGCACCGGTGGTGTGATCTTCAGAGCTGGAGAAGTTATGTTCTGGCCTCCAAGGATGATATCTGGGACCAATCAGAGAACACTCTTCATGTTCTCTGACACTCGTAAAGATGGACCCAGCACTTGCAGATGACAGGGTAGATGGGGCAAGAGATGCAGCCTCCATGGGAACAAGCCACAAACAAGCATTGGTTAAATTGAGCACGTCATATTCATTGGCATTCAGTGAATTGATGCTATCAGACGCAGTTCTGCTGATGTGTTTTGTACTTACATTTTGAGACATGCTTTGCGGAGAGTCAAAGTTTTTAAACTGTATTTAATGAAAACAAGACAACATTAGAGGAGTGTGCTACCGACTGGGCCTAAAGTTAGTAAATGGAAGAGGGATCCAGCAGTTTACTGCAGTGGTTCGTTTACAGCACTGTCAGAGCAGTGGCCATAGCAGGCATCAACGGGAAGTGCACTATTTGCAAAGCTGCACCTACCCTCATGCCGCCAGAACAGACAGAGGAATATTTCTGCCTGCATGGGAAGGCGCGAGAGGTCGTTAACAGATTCTGATACCCGAGTCAATGTGGTATCGCTTGGACAACTACTATTCTTCTGTGGAGTCTTATTTCTCGGTGAGTGAGTGTTGGACTTGGCCCTTTTGCCCTGAATTTTTTCGCTTGTGTGACAATAAAATATGGTGTGTCTGAACAGAACATAACAAATGCTGTGTAATATGGTACACACTGTTAGCGCCGCCATTTTAGAAAAGCACTGTGGAAAAATGTCACTGTTAAAATGGACGCCATGCCTGCCTGCCCATGTGACGCCTGACTGAGGTGGGTTGGCAGCCTAGTGGTTTGTCCCCCAACGCCCCCTGCTTTTGGAGGGAAGCGTTGCACCGAGGGTGCTCTACTCCTCCCCCTGAACCAGTTAGAACCGGTTCCGGAGAGAACTTTCTGGCTGCCATGTGAGGAGACTGAGGCAGTGCAGAGCCTGGACTGAAGGGGAAGGGACCTTCTGCCAGGGGAGACCGCCACATTGGGCCTGTGTGCTGGCCCCTGTGCCCATCTACACCCCCCTGTTGGCCCCAGGGCCAATGAAGAGACATTGCCGGAGTGGAGGCTGCTGTGCTGGCAGGATTGCCACCCTACCGGAGGATGACCGTTCTGAGGAGCTGCTGCTTCGGGACTGGTGAGCCGCCCTCCTAGCCACTGATCTCGCCCTGCATTACATGTCTCTTGGCCTCTAGCGCCTGTGGAGCGCTATATCTGCGGTGCCAGAAGAAGGGAGAGGGTGCCTGCAGCGCTGGATTGCCAGAGCGCTACTTACCCTGGGGGACCCTGGAGGTGGGAGCGCTGCCTGTGCCTGCCTGCATGAAGAGGAGGGCTGATGCCTGCACCCTAGCGCTGTGCCCTGGAGTCTGGAGAGCGCTGTAACCCCCTGAAGACACTGTCTGCAAAGCGCTGTGGGGGACTGTGTAGCGCTAAGAAGGGGAGCGCTGCTCATGTGCTGCTGAGGGGAGCCGATTCCTCCAAGTGGCGGGTGCCCACCCCGCTGGTGTGCTTATACTAGGAGGGAGCCTACCCCTCTGTGAGGAAAAGAGGTGTGTGGCTGAAGAAACGGGTGCCTACCCCGAAACTTGTCCTTGTTGGAAGGCGGGAGCCCACCCCGCGCTTCTAACGTGCCCAGGATCACCGCCGCGGCCGTGAGGGGAAGCGCTGACAAGGAGAGCGGGAGCCCACCCCGCATTTGTGGTCCTTCGCGGGTGCCCACCCCGCGTTATTACTGTTAACATACAGCGGGAGCCTACCCCGCGTGTGTGCTTGTGCTAGGAGGGAGCCTACCCCTCTGTGAGGAGAAGAAGAGTTGCCTGGAATCACCGCCGGCCCGGGAGACCCAGGAGCGCTGCGCGGGCTTCCCCGTGACGTCAGGGGAGCCGCGCTGGGATTGGCGCTGGTGAGAGCGCCTGAGGGAAGTCCCGCCCCGCAAGCCAGCGGCTGAGGGAGGCCATCGGGAGCCTCGCGGGCTCCGGAGTAAAGTCCTGGGCCCCACGAGGGGTGGCCCGGGTGAAGAGAGTCTCGGGGTCGAAGAACCGGAGCGGGAGCCCACCCCGCCGGTCCGTGTCCCGCAAGAGGAGCGGGAGGAGTCTGGAGCCTCACGGGCTCACCGTCGAAGTCCCGGGTCCCAGGAGGGGGCCCGGGTGTAACCGAGAGAGGCGCTGCTGACGGCGGGGCTCCCAGGAGCTTGGAGGACCCCCGACGTCAACCAAAAGAGAAGGAAGTGGAGGGGGCTCCCCGTGACTGGAGGAGAGCCCCGGGCGCCGCCGGAGTCGTGTGGAGCCGCGCCGGCTCCAGGACCAAGTCCCCGTTCCCAGGAAGGGCCCCCGGTGAAGAGTGAGTGCCACGCCTGCAGGAAAGCCGGTGAGTGGGGCCAAGTCTGCTGGTGGTTGGGGGTGACGTCGGGGCACATTGTCGGTGCCCACCTCCCCCTTGTTGCTAAGAGGGCACCGGTGTGCCCGCGTGACTTCACAGCTGCCCCGTATAACAGTGGGCAGCTGCAACGTGTTGGGGCATACCTTTACACCCCGAGTCCCGGAGGGGGGGCTCGTAGAGAATTACGGGTGCCAGGAGGGCCTCCAGGGGGGGCCCATTGTGAAGCTGGGGGGTGCGTCGGGGCACATTGCCGGTGCCCGCCCCGTTGCCGTGCGGATCCCTACAGCTGCCCCGCTTGGCAGTGGGCAGCTGCGACGTAGGAGGCACTTGATGTTTCGGGGTCCCAGAGGCACCGAAAGTGCCAGTGACCCTTGGGGACACACAGCGGCACCGCAGAAGCGGGCCGCTGCAACGATTGGGCATATTTACCCTGCCCTTGACTTGGTCGGGGGTGGTGTCGGGGCACATTGTCGGTGCCCGCCTTCCCCCTGTGTTGCACTGTCTTTACAACTGCCCCGGATCACAGTGGGCAGCTGCAACGTTGAGGGACATTGTCTTGCCAGGGGCCCGGGAGTCGGGCTCCCCTGTGTGAAGTGGCGCGCAGGCTAATCTGCAGCGAGGGGTTATGCCAGGCTTGTAAGGCCTTTACTAAATTGAATAGGGGCCTAAGCACAACTGCTGTATGATTTACCTGCATAATGACTTTCACCAAATTGAATGTACCTACCTGAATTGAACCTGATTCATCCCATGCTTTTGTTGATGCTGGCAGCGGCCCGATTGGCGCTGCCCTGTACATAGTCCCCACTGTTTTATGTATACCGGGTGCCGGTTGGCGCCGTGTTACCAATGTGGTTTACCATCTGCTAGGCTGTTGCCCAATACAGATGCTATTTTTCTTACTCCAACTGGTGTAGTCTCCTTTTTGTAGTGTGCCTGGTGTGTCGCCTGTGTGTGCTGCGCGGATGCTTTACACATTTCCTCAGGAGTTTGGCCTGCCCGCTCTGCACCACGCTACCCGTTTCCAACAGTGACCAACATCCTGCTTCTGATGATCCAAACAAGGTCCTCTTCTCTTGTACAAATGCTCAGTTCACCACATAGATTGCACTGACATCACCTTTATAAGAGAGCGCGTGCCAGATCATTCTGTCCTTTGCTTGTAGCCCACAGGCATCCTGAAGCGACTTAACCTGGCATCGTTCATGTGCATGACTATGTCACCACCATCAAAGTAATTCAAGTTCTTCTGGGCTTAAACCTCTGCTCATTTGACATGGGCGCTGTTGCAAATAATGCGCAACGGCAAGATGTCTATGAGTAATGAGCTTCGCAGACTTGATTAAATAATTGATATCAGATGCCCGCCACTGAGGGTCCTCCACCATATATCTTGTATTATGCTTTCAAGTGCCAGGTTTCTTTGCTCAAACCCTACATCAACATTCTCTGCCTCTTCCTCTCTCTTCCTTCTCATTTATTTTGATTTTGATGAGAGTTATTGGTCCAGGCCGATGCAGCTGGTCTTTAATCTGAAATCCTGGCATCTGTCGAAGGCACTCTGCTCTTTATCATCATGTTCTTGCTTTGCGGCTCAGTCTCGGCTCGCATCTCTCCTTTCCGGGCTCTATTTTCTGGTGCTGATCTCATGGAGCTGCTGTAAGTTGAGAATTTCCCAGGAAAGTTTGGTAGATGACGGAGTAAAAAAAGGCGTTCTGGTGGCTCATTGAACTAATGCATCCACTAACTGTGTTTGACCCCAGGGTCACAGGTTCACATCTTGGTGGGTCCACCCTACTTTTCATCCTTCAAAGGTTGAAACAATGATAACCCTAGAGTAGGGTAACAATAAACATCTGTTATTGGCACAAACATGCCTCTTGGGATGAGCATGCGGTGTACAGATACCTAACGTATGATCCTGTTCTCCATTGAGTTAGCCGGCTCCTTGACCACCGTACTCAACCCCCTTTCCAGTTTTGCAACCGATGCAGTAGAGGAGGAAGTCTTGATGACTAGTGAAGCAACAACTAAAGAACCTCCTGCGTTCATCAGCCTCAGAGACCCAGATCCTGTCAGTCTCCCAGATGTGATCATGGTTTCCCAGTCTATGGGCCGCCTTCTAACAATCTTCCCTTTATCTGAGATATTGTTGTAGACATCTGCGCTCAGAAGAATGCTGAAGACTTGTCGGAGCTACTGCGGAGAAGTGTTTTCTTGCCTGACTCTGCCGGAGTAACTGAAGCCACTCGCTGTAAAGGAAGAATGCTCTAAAAGGAGAAGCTCGTAAAGGCGACGCATTGATAAGTAGGCGCTATGCATCACACCTAAGTTAATAGATCTCTTATACAATATCTCTGAACTTGGGTAGGGCATACTGATGAGGCCCATGTGAGGGTAGACATGATGCCATCTTATTTACATAAAGCAAGCGCAAAGGCTTCTGGGATCAAAGAGTTGGTATTTGTAGGGAGATTAATGAAGAAGAGAGGGGTCTTGAGCGTTGTTAGATGCATGTCTGCTTAGACTCGTCTGCCAGGACAGTGGGATTCCCACCTGCCTCGTCTCTCACCCTCGCAATGGTAGGGTATCAGCAGTGTTTAATTTGTAAATGAATGAGTGCCGGTGGTCAAAGCTCTGCTCAGAAGCCCACGGCCGGTGAATTTAAATGTGAGTGCCCCAAACTGGCCTCTTCATTTCATACCAATGGGCATTGCTCAAAGTGTGAAAGATGATGAACTTAAAATGCATACAATAGGGCAGGCCCTGCGCCCTTCCATTGCCTCTTTGAGGAATTCTATGTTTTTTGCTTTGCAACCTTCTAGTGTCTGAAAGAGCTTATAAAAAGGCAGTTTGCGGTGCACAAGCGCTACAAACAGATTTACTCTAGGTGCTCTGGCCGCTTGAGCAGCAGTTTAGGGTAACAAAAATCTTGTCTGATTTGTGCAGTTACGAAATATGCTTTGTTAAGGCATGTATGGCAAAGACATATGTGTGGTTGAGACTTTTCAGGTAAGTACCCTGAGACCTAAAACTACCCCCCTCCCTCTTGAAAACCAACCCCCTCCACCCTCGAGCCCTAAAAACTTCCCTGCCCCCAAGCCCTAAAAACTACCCTACCCTCCCCTAAGCACTAAAAACTATCCCGACCCCCCCACGAGCCCTAAAAATGACCCTGCGCTTCCAAGCCCTAAAAAGTATCCCGATCCCTGCCTCCCACCCTGAGCCCTAAAACGCCCACCTAAACCCCTGCCCTGAGACCTAAAACTACCCCCCTCCCTCCTGAAAACCAACCCACTCCCCCGTGCCCTAAAAACTTCCCTGCCCCCAGCCCTAAAAACGACACAGCCATCCCCTAAGCCCTAAAAACGTCCCCGCCCCCCCCCTCAGCCCTAAAAACAACCCAGTCCCCCCTAGCCCTGAAAACTACCCCCCAACACTTGAAAACTACCCCCAAAACCCGGCCCCAGCACCACTTACCTCACCACGTCCTGCCTCCTCTCCCAATCCTTCCTGCTTCTGCCCATTCCAGGCAGCAGCTAGACTGCACACTCTGGTTAAGGCATATGTGTGTTTAAGGCAAGCGTGGTAGCACTTGTGTTGTTGGAACACGCGTGTCTAAGCCCATGTTGTTCCAACCGTTTCCCCTGTTGGACAAGGTTGTGTAGTTTGATTTTTACAGCGAGGCGGATAGGTGCCTGGCGAGGTAGGAAAGCAGTGAGTGAGTGAAGACGGTAGCCTGAAGACACTCCTGGGACCACCTAACACGGATCTGGAAGGAAGAACCTGGCTCTTTCCAGAGTGGCTCCGCTACTCAGATGTCAGGCGGGACAGTGGTCCCTGCCTTGGGCACTTTGAGGTAGAAACTTGTTGCACTTCCTAAATCCGTATTTACGTATTGCTGCATGCCCACGATCACACTAGCCTGGAGAAGCCAGGACAGAAGGTACAGATTCATATTGTCGTGGAGTAACAGAGACTAGTCCTGCGTTAACATAAACAGGCCAGAAAACCTAACTTGACTACAAGTCCTGGAACACCAAGCCCACTCCTAGCCCCGCCTGTGTTCAGGAAGTTCCTTACCAATAGCCTTTGGCCAACCTGTTAATTGATCACCAGGCAAACCCCACCACACTGCTGTCACGTGTTCGACGTGCAAAGTCCACTTACACGCCCGCTCTCTTGTACTTGAATCTTTATTGTGCAAGACCTCTTGCACACCTTTACCCCTGTGTGTGGAAGGCACACGGTACCCGGCTCCTGTCACTCACCGATCGCAGTGATCACTCTGTTAAGTAAAAGAGACTGAGTATACACTTGGATGATTGCGCTGCATATTCTGCAAAGTTAAAGGTCAGCCTTCTGCTGCTAATCTGCAGACTTCTAACGACAATGGTTTTGCTCATAGTCGGAGTAATAGTTTCCAAGTACACTGTATGTGGAATACAGTGCAAATGATGGCTTTGCGCAACTGCTCATCCGTCACATGCTGGTGAACACTGGATACAGGTGTGCACAGTAAAAAAAATCGAAATAAACAGCGGCGGCTCCTCCGCAATGGCGGAGGAGCATCGCCCCACTCCTCCGCAATGGCGGAGCAGCATCGCCCCACTGCCTGGCTCAGAGCCAGCAAATGAAAAATAAAACGATGTTCCTGCATTGTTTAATTTTCATTTGCCAGCTCTGAGCCAGCTTGTGCAGGGAGGGCGGGGCATGGGAGGAGGAGTGCTATGTGCACTCCCTAAGTGCGCATATGTGTTTGGCCGGCCATCTCAGGCCGACCAAAACACACGTGCACTTAGGTTTCTCCAGCCCGGCTGGAGAAACCCCCACAGACTCCCTGGCCTGAGCGGAGCGTCTTTCCAGCCCACTCAGGACAATCCCCGCGCTGCTCTGCAGCACGGGGATTGGATAGGAGTCTGTCCCAGGGGCTGCTGGGACCAGGAAGAGGGGAGGAGGCGGGACGCTGGAGGCGAACGGCGGCTTCAGGTTAGTTCTTTTTTTTAAAATTATTATATTATTACTACCCCCCACCCCCGCGACACCTCCTGCATTCCCTCTACCCGCATCACCACTCTTTGTTTGTGGCGGCCGCCACTGGAAATAAAACACAAACACGAATATGGCAAAATAGTATGTTTGTATGTCAACGTTTTGAATGGGGGTTTATTGCCTAAAAACGTTGCAGGGACAGGAAAAATAGAACAGTTCAGGGTAAAAGTGCCAACTGTGCCACAAGAAGGTGGCGCTGATAGCATAGGGGACACAGAGCGCATAAAATTAAGGACTCCAAGGAGGGACAGGTGTGAAGGTGGGAGGGAATAAAGCAAGCATTGGCAAAGCCAATTGGTTTCGCCTAAGCAAAATCTATTGTCAGTGGGTTTTTTACATGTTGCACAACAGCGCGAGCTGCTGTGCAACATGGCTTAAAGTTAAAAAAAAAAAGCACTATGACGCGGCCAGCGTTGACCGCGTCGTATCAATTTTTTCCTTAAGCCATGTTGCACATCATCCGTGCATCTGTGCAACATATAAAAAACTGTGGTGATGTTTGGGGGAGGCAGCACATCAGAGAGTGGGAGGAGGCCGGGGATTGGTAATGGAAAAACAGTGGAGGCCGGGGGTGGTGGAGAAACAGGGGAGGGATAAAGGAAAGTTACCTTTGGACATGCACTCAGTAGGAGTGGATGTCCTAAAGTAACAAAAGACAACCTGCGGCCAGTGGAAAGACACCGGCCACATGAGGCTGTACTTGGTACATGCTCCACTGCATGTACATGCAACGAAGCCCCAGGAGGAAGCTGAGGCGAGGAGGAGGTGCTGACAAATGGTAAGTAAAGAAATGTGAGTGACGTGGGAGACAACCAATGTTAAGTAGAGGTAAGTAATAAGCGGGCTGTAAGCCCCTTTTTAAGATTTTTTTTTAAGAAGAGTAGCTTTTGCAGACGGCGCATGTGCGCTGTCTGCGAAATCTAAAAAGGGAGGTGAAAGTTAGAAAAGGAAAGACAACAAAACCATTAAATCAACCCTCTCCCCCAAGAAACGAAGTTTGACCAAAAATTATTATTTGTTTCTGGTTTTTTTTTTTTTTATTTCAAGCCTGTTGCATGGAGTCACGTGCAGGCATTAAACAGGCATGCATCCCTGTCTGTAGCATGTCTATAATGTCCTCTAATTCCTTTAGAACAGAACGGGAGTGTTTTTCTCTTAACAGAAAACAAAAACCCTGAATTTTTAAAAGTATCAATATCTGTAGAAATTAGGGTTCCGTGTACATCAAAAGATACAAAGCTGAAAGGTAGCGTTGCATTGGCAAAGTTTGTTTTGGTTGATGAGGTAAAGCAAAGCAGACATTGCACAACATAAACAGTTTAGGTCCCAGGGGTCTCCTATGTTTTCTGTAATAAGAACTACTTATGTTCAGTGATAGTCATTCCCAGCTACTAGTTTTAGTCTTATAAGAGCCACCACATCTGACAAGATTACATTAGTGGTCACCCTAAGCAAGATTCCCAGCCGTGATCGCCTCAGGGCATCAGGCAGGGCTGCCAACAGGAATGTCAAGGAGGCCTTGTCAATTGGCAGCCATAGCCGCAGATCTTCTAGCCGCAAGGAAACCATAATAATAGTAACAAGTCTTACAAGTACCACATCATTTATCACTCAAATAACCGGGATAACAAATATTTTGGAAATTCAACCTATTTTTCGGCAAACATCGGCTTACACACATTTTCATCTCAAATACACATTTTCAGTATAAGTATTTTAATTCAACCAAGCAGAGTTTCTAATTTAATTTGGTTGGCCGGGCTGCACACTGGAGAGCTACCAGTAGCACACGAGCTACTCGTTGGAGAAGCTTGGTTTTGGCTACTAGACCTAAAACACTTCTGAAATCAGAGTTCAGTTCCAATTTTTGAGTTACGAGAGATGCATCATTTTTCTTGCTAGCTTAAACCTGTGATATAAATACACCTTCTGATCAGGAGGGAAATAGACTTTCTTCATGCAGATGGCACAGTAGTGATAATTTCTCTCTGCCCAACTTCAGAGGGCTTCTATAGAAGTACAGTAAGGAGGGGGTGTCACGAGCTGAGTCCAACCAGGCAGATAGGTGTGGATGACTGTCAATCTCCTCCATCTGTTTATCTGCGGGTCTCCCGAAGACCCACCTTCTCTCCTTCCGTGTGGTATCTTGCTACTAGTGTAAGATACTGACATCTTTCTGGTTGTGGAGATGGACTCTCCTTGTTAGAAACGATTTGGCATAAGGTTTTGAGAAAGCTTGGCCTTGACAAACAAGCCACACCTGGGTGATTTCTTTGCCATATAGTACTTCACGAAGAACAGCAAACACTATTTGGTAAATTTGGTAAATTGGGGGGCATTTTAAGGACAGTTAGGATTGTTCTGGGGGGTATCTGCAATGACAGACTAGTCTTCAGCATTAAACAACCCAACCATAGCTCCCTTGATCTCAGAACAAGCCTAGGAAGGGAGGCGAAAGAAGGTGTTTGGTGTATTTTCCAATGAAGAAATTGTGCTGGGCCTCCTGGAGCTGTCCTAATGTGTCGCTAACATCTCTAATCTAAGGATTGTAGAAGAAATGTCTTTAAAGAGCACAATAAACATTGGGTCTCATTGATGTGGACAGCCCGCTTCCCATGCTAGAGAACGACCTACCTGAGGTAGCTGGAGCTGAGAAGTTTCTGAACGAGATGAAGTCTTCTGACCGGTAGAACTAGTTAACTGGTCAATTACTGGGAGGACATCGTGCTCTTTCATCAGCTGCAGAGATCTGTATGTAAATGGCTTTGGCTCTGCAGAACCAGTCCTAATGAGACTAGCACCCGAATATGGAGGAAAAACATTCTGGGAAGACTACAGAATCAGCACAGAAAAACAGTTTATCAGCTGTGGAAACTGACCTCACGAAAACTCCACCTATTCCGCGAGTACAGATGCTCTCCAGGACCACACCCTGGTGAAGACCTTTTTTGCAGACACCTCTGCATGCTTTACTCTGTGGAGTGTCTTACTGCTCAGACAAAGCCTAATGAAGGTGAGCCAGGGTTTCTTCTAGTAAACCTTAGCGCTAGTTAAGAAGGGTGTTCTGTTCCAGTTGCGTCCATACATCAGAACCTTGTTGGCACAAGCGACTACTGTCACTGGGTTTGGCTTCAGTACCCGAACTAATTGGGTGGGTATTTTTAATAAAGACATGAAAACGACCACCTGAGACAAAGGATCTAACAGCAACAATTTGAAGAGGTTCTAAGGCTGCTACAGATGTGTATGGATTAATCAAAAAGACAAAAAGTGGAGGACACGTCTTCTTATACCTCGCAGCCAGGACCAGGAACGCCTCAGAACCTCCCCCTCCCTCGTGGGCTTCTGAAGGAACCTCAAGACATGGCTCTTCCAGACAAAACTGGCAGGATCTTCTTCTCCCCCCTCAGGCCTGCCCTACTCAGTGCCTGGATACTCTCACGGGTGATTAGCCGCGCTCTACAAATCCACATAACATAAATAATGAATGTAACACAACATAGACCTAGAGAAACCGATGAATGAAACCAACATCATACGGTGGCCTCGGAGGTAGGAAAGAGACAGAGAGGGAGTCTGATTGAGGGACTGTGTTACAAAGAGAGATGAAGGCAGAGAAAGGAGGCAGATGCTGCACCTGAAGGAGGAAAATACATTTTTTAATAGCATACAGTCATTGGCAATGACATAAAAAGGTACTGAGTGGAAACTGGGAGAAGGTACAATTAGGCTGAAAAGGAAAACAAGCCTTGGCAAAGCCAATAGGTTTGACGCTTGCACAAAACGTCTGACAAAGGTAATAAAATAAATGCCTCCTACAGTACAAAAAAAAAATTGCCTTGGGTATACAATACATGGGAGCAATAAAGAGCTAAACGTGTGATGACAGACTGTATTTTTCAAATATAAAATTGTCCCTCATGCATATTCCTAAGTAGACAGGATACATACACCCAAACAGCGAACAGAAGAAAGATGAGACTAAAATACTCCTGTGGGCTGTTCCAAGATTTGACTCTGTGTCTCGCGCCAGTGGCTGAAGGATCCATGGGCAAATATGCCAATGTCTGAACGAGGCTATATTGTTTGGCATGAAGGGCACAAGCACCATTGCACATCAGACCTAAAAAGGAGAGAAGAGTGGGTATTTCAGCACGGAACCATCAACATGGGGAGTGATGAAACTTTAACGCTCCATTCAAAATGTACCCAACTCTCAAAGGTGGCTGTTGTGGAAGGATAACCGACAGAAATGACAAGAACAGCATGAATTCAAAAAGGGAAGAAATGCAAAAGTGAAATGAAACGAAATGACTCGGTGAAAAGCAGGCATGATGGTGAAACCACATGTTTATTACACAGTGATTCAAAGCGATACTTAATGTGAAAAACTGGAAGTGTTGTGGCAGATTTCGCTGACAACAATATGGTCTTCTCTAGTTGGAGTTCCTGGAAACTAAGGGGATCGCATTGAATAGATTTCTGCCCATTCTGAGTGGCCAGTTGTCTCCAGGTCACCCAGATTACCTCACAATGCAGTGGAACATACGCTTTGCATCCTGTGCTGCAGAGTCAAAAAGCAAATGCATGGGAATTCTTCATAACCGTGTGTATGAAATGTCTGCAGGGAACTACACATTACAAACTTTTTTGGGGTAAATCATAGCATTTTTGCATGCAATGCTGACATTATTCCCAAACAAATGTATTCTTAACTGTAATTGCATTGTTTTTTTCAGTTAAATGAATTAGTGTTGAGTGTGCAGATTCTTTCACGCCTGATTGTCTCTGATATAAACTAGATTCCTTACACTATGCTTTGTAAATGTCTCATTTTCTAATTTAAAGGTTGTGTGCTTTCTCCCACTATTGTGAACACTTGTTCGTTTGTTAGGGGGCAAAGCTGGTGGCCGTAGCCGTGCCTCTGCTGCAGATTGTATACCGTGCACGGGGTGATATTGTTGCAGTGTTTTGGCTTAGGTTTTCTGTCCGATCGTTTCAGTAGACCACACAAGGTTACATGTATGCGAGTCGGTCTAGCAGAGTTGCACCCGCTGGTACCTCTGATGATGCAGTGTCAGACCTCAGCCAGCTCTGCTATCCTCCGGTTACAGAACACTAATTATGAAAACATTACAGGCTCCGGTAGAGATTTCCCCTGGGTTGACTGGTCATACAGGTTTGTCAGACAGATCTTACCAGTTCACACCTGAGACAGTGGAACACAGCCTTTTGCTCAGCCCACCATCTCCATCTAAAGAGGGATATGAGTTGGTTTTTCAATATATTTTGGTTAGGTGTCACACTTGTGTAGTTAGTTGAGACAGTACTTGGGGCTGCATCCATAAGTGAAGGGTACCCTTGGCTCTCGCATCTTACCTGAGAGTCAGTGCTTGACCATGCCACCGCCACTAGTAGCAGTCTATCAGGGTTGCACCTGCAGTGAAGCACCCGGTTGTGAAGATAATATGATGGGTGTACGCATGCCCTTGCCTCGCAGCTTGTGGGAACGAGCTGCCGTCCTACGCTATCCTGTTGGCAATAGGTCAAGTGTTTGCTAAGGACAAAGAGTTGTAACAGACAATTTCCCAACTCGTTGTTTCCAGAAGCGTGGGCCGCATGTGGACCATGCGGAGTAGGTGCAATTACTCATCTGAAACCAAGGCCCTGTTTAAGAGTTGGGTGGTAATGAGAATTTTATGATTTGTGGAGAAACTGTTATAATGAGAGGAGAGCCAGCCAACGTCCCCTCCTTGTCCAGAACCCCCCCGCCCCTTGCAAGGAATTGGGGATGGCTGTGGGGCTCCACAAGGTAAGGAAGCAGACACTAGACATACCGAGGAGGGCAACCTAAATCTATACTACTAGCCAGGCCACCCTAGCAGCTCTCAGATAGCTCATGGCCCTCCTGACATGGACCTGTGGGTGTCTTGGAGGTTGTTTCCTGATGGGGTGTGTGAAGGAATGCAGCAGATTCTCTGCTGGGTTCCATGACTCTTGGTTTCACAAGTATGGGTATTGTAATGATGTCCTGCCAGATAGCCTCCACCTTAGAGGGGCTGGAGCCCATTTACTCTCTCTGTTCACAGGGGGCCTAAGTCGACGCCTGCTCCGTGTGCGTTCCTCGTGCTCTGTATTAGTGTCTAAGGGCCCATGACACCTTGAATCAGGGCTCTAACCCTAAACGGCTCAGTAAAGTTGGTCTCCTGTCCAGCTCTCGACTGCCATTGGAACCTGTTCCAGTCCTGCGGCGTGAGGGAGGAGGGAAGCAGAGTTAATAAGAAGGAATCTGTGCGCGGCTGCAGCTTGAGGACTGCTGCAAGCCCCCTCAAAACTGCAGCCATTCAAACCATCCAGCATACCAACCACAGACACCCCTGGACCACAATACCACCAGACCCGCCTAGACATGCTCTAGCTCCCTCGCCTACTGTCCTGAAGCAGGATACCCAGGACATGGTCAGCATGCAGACGACATGCCTCTCCATGCTTTTGCAATCCTTTCTGTAAGGAGGAGCCTTGCAGCCCAAAAAGGGGCAGCGCAAGTGTCAACGTGGAGTTAAACAGAGGGACTCGGTGGAAATGCAGCTGTGACATGGAGGAGTCCATGAGCCTAAGTGATTCAAAGAAACAAATTCCAGAAAAATGAAAGTAAGTTGCCTTTTTGCCTCAAATCCTTGAAGTTACCCTTATACTCATGCCTGGACACTCCTTTTGTGCACCAAATATGACACACTTGCGGCCATTCTCATAACCAAACTTTACTAAGAACGATCTGTAGTTTAGCGACTTAGATCTGACTTTAAACGCTTACCCGAGCTGTTCTTAATGTTTCAAGACCTCTGAGTCCTTCTAAGGACAGTAGTGCTGTATCTCAGGCTGCTCTGAGCATCCTTCACCCTGTCAGCGCCTACTTAAAGATGCAAGCTCTTCTGGTGAATGTGGCAGGCATGTGCAAGGCCACCGTTGCCACAGGGGAAAGGTACCCGCGCACAATGAGACCCTTGGGTGAAGTGAGGACAGAGCACCCCATCCTGTATCACCACTGCCTCCTTCTGTTTCCTTTGTATGTATGACTGATTGGATTGGGAGGGGTGGCACCCAGTATTGGTAGTTTGTGTTTCTGACTGCGGTACTAAGGAGCCTCGCTGGTCCTTTGGGTCTCATCCTGGCGTCGCGAGCCTGGCTGCTGGTGAAGGAACCTAGCCTGGTGGTGAGGTCTGGTGAGGGTAGGACCTGACCCAGGAGTGTAGTGGGTCCCAGGTCTGAGGGTCAGGGGGCCCAGTTCTTGTGTTCCGGGGCCTGATGCTGAGTAGACACATTTCTGGTGGTGAAAGGACACACTGTTGGTGAGAGGTCCTAACTGGTGTAGTGAGAATTTAGCTGTAGTGGTGAGTGGGCAAGTTCTGGGCATAATTACCACCCGGAGAATAGTCATCTCAGCACTTCTGGACTTGAAGAAGAGCGGCACTGAAAGCCCAGATGATGGAACCCCCACCTCTACAGGCAAGAATTGTGTTGGGATGCTTTGGACCAAAACCATTATTGGCCCTTTTCAGAGAAGCTGGTACCGAATTGCTCAAAGAAATCATGGATTACGTGCTAAAAACAATTCTATACCCTACAACCCAGCCTGCTTCCGTCTAATGGCAGAAGCTGCTCTTCTAGAGGACAATTTGAAGGTCATCGCTGCCAGGGACGGATATTGTCTTTTATTCCACCGGGCATTTCCCTGGTGGGCTGGAGTCTCTGGAGGCCGGTTTGAAAACCAAGTGCCGCTCCTGGTTCCTCTGGCACTTTCCCAGCTCCCTGAGGCTAATTGCAGCAGGCACAGAGATGCTTCAAAAGAGAGAAAGAGAAGGAGGGAGGGGAAAGGTAGAGAGAAGGTGATCAGAGAGAAGAGAGGTAAGGAGAGATGGAGAATGTGTGGATGGAAAGAGTGATAGCACGAGATGAAGGGAGAGGGGCTGGTTTGAGCAATGTTGCTCCAGAGTCAACACTCAACTTACACAACATTGGAAATCTCGTAGCTTGACATAGTCACGCTTCAGACTCGGCTACCCAGGTGAGGTATGAGAAGATCTTGGCTCCTAGAATTGAGGGCTCGGATGGGGGGCCCCCGGGCTCCCTTTACCGCTGGTTTGCTCAACGTGTACTTGATTTGATGAGTTTGACTGGTTTAGGGGTTCAGTCATATGCAGAATACGCTCAGTTGATGGGTCTCTTTTGTAATTGTATTTTACAGAATTCTTGGAAACTTGATGCCTGCATTAAATCCCTACAGGAATGAATGTCGGGAACTGACTTGGCCTTCGTTCAAAAGAACAGCTGATATTACCCAGGTCTTGGCGCAGCATCACTAGATTAGGCACTCATTCTTAATGTACGCTTGTTAGAGACTTTCTGATGCAGATTTCTCGGAAAGTCAAGACATAGAGTCCTTCGCTCGTACCCAAGTCATCGTGGAAGGACACGAAACTCGGCTAGGAACTGTGGCTTTTGTGTGCAATCAGCCAACAGCGGAGGATGCATCTGGCGGCCAAGGCTTGGAACAACCTCTCCTGCCCCTCAGGGTCGCACCATCACTCCAGGAATACAGAAGAGAACTGAAGACCTGATTGTTTGTACAATATAGGTATCTCCACCCAGCAGCGAACAGCTCCAGCGCCTCGAGACCCTCATGGATGATTTGCAGCGCTCTATAAATGTTTGATGTGTTGATTGATTGAAAGTTATGTTGAATCTTGGAGGTGAAGCAGAGGGCACCCTTTGTGGGAGTCATTGTGGCCTCGCGCCCAGCCTGCAGGAACCCCCTCTTCATTGGAGCAGCTGGAAGACCGTAGGATGTCTCCAAAGACTGGGTGGTAACGGGCATTGCCCAGCAGGATCATATATGCTCAAGTCCACACAGGTTATGTTGGCTGCCCCAAGGTACCAGGTTTGAATGTAGGGCCCTATCTGTGGAGTACAAAGCCATCCACCATGACTGTCAGACTAGGAGGCGAAGAAGCACTTTGAGATACAAAGCTCTGCGGCTTGTAGTGTCCCTCGCTTCAATGTTCCTACTTTGGGACTTGTCGGCTGCGGGTTGCCGAGCTCAGCTCTGGGATGTATTCCACCCCGAGGTTTGTGCTGTGTTCAGAAAAGATTGAAAGTCATTTCGTTCTGAAATTGTGTTATGGGTATGTTTTCTGACTGATGGGACCCCTCAAACACCTCCATGCGAGTAGGTTAAGGTGCATAATTAGTGCTTCGGAGCCCTGGTGGTGAGGGTGACGGGCCCTAGCTCTGGTGGTGAGAGATGAAGCTCTGGTACTGAGAAGCAGCGTGCTGGTGGTGAAGGGTACGCCCCTGGGGGTGAGAGTCCCTAGCTCTGGTGGCGAGAGTCCCTAGCTCTGGTGGCGAGAGGCTCTAGCTCTGATGGTGAGAGTCCCTAGCTCTGGTGGTTCCTGGCTCTAGCTCTGGTGGTTCCTGGCTCTAGCTCTGGTGGCGAGAGACCCTAGCTCTGGTGGTTCCTGGTCCCAGCTCTGGTGGCAAGAGGTCCTAGCTCTGGTGGTGAGAAGCCTTGTGCTGACGATGAAGGGTGCACCCGAAGCCTCGTGCTGACGGTGAAGGGTGCACCGTGACCCCTGGTGGTGAGAGGCCCTAGTTCTGGTGGTGAAGGGTATATATCCTGGTGGTGAGAAGCCTCGTGCTGACGGTGAAGGGTGCACCCCTGCTGGTGGTGAGAGGCCCTAGTTCTGGTGGTGAAGGTTATATATCCTGGTGGTGAGAAGCCTCGTGCTGACGGTGAAGGGTGCACCCCTGCTGGTGGTGAGAGGCCCTAGTTCTGGTGGTGAAGGTTATATATACTGGTGGTGAGAAGCCTCGTGCTGACGGTGAAGGGTGCACCCCTGCTGGTGCTGAGAGGCCCTAGTTCTGGTGGTGAAGGGTATATATCCTGGTGGTGAGAAGCCTCGTGCTGACGGTGAAGGGTGCAACTCTGCTGGTGGTGAGCACGCCTTGCTCTGGGTGGGCGCCCCGCTCCCCAGCCTTCACACAAAGACAGCGGGACCTGCTGCCCTCTCTGCAGACCGGAAGTCGTCTGTTTTATTGTTCAGGCCAGGCTCGACGTGGGGTGGGTACGGGGCCAGAACAGCAGCATGGCTCTCAGCGCCGCCCCCGCTCGCACAGCGCTGCCGACCGGGGCCTTTCACGGAAGTGCGAGCGGACGAGCCATGAGTGGGCGCGAATCCAGCGGCCTGTGGGCGCCGAGCCAACAAGTGCACTGCAGAGGGCCGGTCAGGCCTGCACACGGAGGGAGGGGGCGTTCGAGGGCACAGGCAGGCTGGGCGGGAGCCCGACAGGCCGGTGTTTGTACTTCTTATAGCGCACAATACTTCAGTCTCGCGCGTCTGGGCGCTTCACGAAGCTTGTAACTCACTTCACAGCTCATTTCTTCCACTTTTGAAGGATAAAGGCCAGAGGCGATTTGTTGGAATTTGGTTTACACTTGCAGATCGTTGCACTTACAGGTCATTTGTGATGGATGTGTGCACAGGCAGCACAAAGTGTTGTTGGATAGGAAAGCCTAGACTGGATACAAGTGCGACCCCTGGCAGGTATTGTGGCTAATTAATGTGTGTTAGTTGTGGGGGGAGTTTACGTCTTGGCTGAGGGTTAGGTTGTGAGGTTGGTGGTGCGGCAGAAGTGGTGTGGCAGGACGGGGTGTGACCCAGTTAAGAGCGGGTGGCCTCGGATGCGGGTTGTAGAGCTTGGCCATGGCTCTTCTGCTCTGGGTAGGGTGGCAGGTTTGCCTACCAGGCATGCCACGCTACTAGTGTTCAGGGCCTTGTGTGTGTGATGCCACGTCCAGTACATCGAACCTCGGCCGTCTCCCTCCTTCCTGCGGCCTGCACTTCATTCAGCGTCTCAAGCGCGCAGCAGGCCGTGCCCGTACAGCGCCAAGCTGGTGGGCACAGGAGATGGTTCTCCTGGGTTCGCCCATGTAGTATTTTGTAAGAGCGGAGGGGGGGAGGGGGATACTGCTTTTCAAACAGTTCGAGTCCAGTGCAAGTGTAGGGGTCCCCACGTCTCCACTGTGTGACTTACAGACACCTCCCAGACATAAGGATTGCATTGTATTGTATTGTTTTTATGTATCTAGCACTTTACCTCAAAGCGCTTTCTCGATTGTTGAGTAGCTTCTTAATGTGTATCATTTATCTAGCGCTTCGTGGCCCTTCTAGGTCACATAAGCACTCTGCTTTTCATCAGTAATTAGCATCTTTGCATTCAGGTTCTTACACATATGGTTGCCTGGACAGTGTATAACCCTCCTGCAGGTCAGTTCACTGTACTGTGGATAGAAGACTTGTAATGTCCACAGTGAACTTTGACCCCTGCTACCTTTGCACCATTAATGTGCCTGTGCTAGCTTTTCAGCACAACGCATTTTAATCCTCAAGATATTGAAAAATGAAGTGACCACAGAGCCACTTCTCAGACCCACATGACAAGTGCTCCGGTCTATAGTGCCATAAATAGCGCCTAGGCCACGTTTTTGAGGAATAACCTGCTTACTGCTTCATTATTCGATGTTAGTAGTAAATATACGTAGGCTTTGTGGCCACTAGTCTGTGAAATAAGCTTCGGGTGTCCACTCACTGTTTAAGGAAGGTAGGTCACTCGTTCGCTCCTGATGAAATGTGTTTTCTGCTGCTTGCAGCGACTGCTGCGAGTTTAGAGGTCTGAGGGCGGAGCCCCGTGTCAGAACCTTACGCTACAATTTCCGTCATGTGATTTGTATAATATTTGGTTCATCTTCTCGGCCCTGGTCTTCTGTATTTGTTGACAGAAGGCAGCCGCGAACGCTGATTGGCTGATGTCCCAGCGCCGAAAAACAGCCAGGGAGTTTCCAGTGTACATCAGAGTTAAGTGCACCTTTGCATCTCAGGGTTACAGTGTTGTCTGCTCACGACCGTCAGAGGCTGAGTATGGCCGTGGTACGTCTGCACACGTCTGTCGAAAACTCCCTGTTTCAGGTGTTAGTTTAATTAGTTCAGTGGAAGCATAATAAGACTACAACACCCAGAATGCATTAGGTTATCACATGGAAGACGATGACAGGAAACTGCCTGTAATGACCTGAATGGAGGTGGGCAACCTAATTGCCAGAGACCTACGTCGTTTTTTCCCGTATACTGGACTGGACACCTAACCTGCAAGGGCGCAGCTAACAGGTATCCCTGCGCCATGCGTGACACCTTCAGCCACTTCTAGCTTTTCAGCCATTTGCATTCTTGGATATGTAGTTTCCGGTGTCCACTTTATAAGTTTGAGCTGAACTTTCCTTGTGCCCGAATACCTGAAAAGTAAGGCCTGACAGAAAAAGGCAAACCCTACCCTCCCCGGCACCAAAAAATGGCGTCATCCCTGAGTGCACTCAAGTTCAATGGAGACAAAACTGAAGTTCTCTGTTGCTCTACTGGAAAGATACCTCCTCCTCTTCGACTAAGCGTTTGGCCTTGGTCAGAGAGCGTTGACCTCAGCTGCCACCTTGTCATAAGGTTTCTGCTCATACACAGAGCTATGCACAGGATAATGGGACCCCGGAATACAGTGGTTTGCCTACCATATACCGTAGCACCCAAAAACCCCAACCCAACTAGCTTAGCATCCCATTAGCACCCAAGTACCAATGATTGGACAACCCAGAACACGGTATCTTTATCTCAGGACTCGCAGAAGCAAGAACACTCTTTCGTCACTCACTCGTACTTGTCCACAAGGTGCGTAGGAAGAGACACTGGATAGGTTAAAATGTTTATTCCAACTTACGTGCTCTAATGTACAGTACACGTGTCAGTACTAATAGCATAATGCATATGAATAATATAAGCAGCATGGTTACAATTCCATAGAATACAAACGGGGAAAGCATTTCATAACTCAGTGGATAAATGTCTAACTAACATTACCACCCTCCCCGTGCAGTAAGATAGTTTATTATAAAAATAGAAGACCTCTGGGCTTTGACTAGCGAACCCCCATACCTCAGTCTCTAGATGCAGAATTACATCAGCAGGACATCATAGCTCTTCTCACTGAAAAGGATTTCTCCAAGTGTGTCAAGCGCCAGTAAAAACCCCAGTATTAAAGGCACACAAAGTTTCATGTCATTTGCGCCTAATGTTATGTCTGGGTGCGCGAGACTGGCCATATCAGGAAGAACCGAAATACATTGTTATGCGACCTTGTACATGTTGTGCAGTCTGAGCCCAAATCGAACAAGAGAAAAGGTGAAAGACAGAAAGTGCAGACAGCGCAAAAGAACTTGGCAAGAGCAAAGGGCGAGGGAGCCCTGGCTCAGTGTAACGTGCGCAAAGAAAAGCAGCATGGCAGCTAGTCCTAGGCCAACATAACAAGGCAGGCAACAAACCACAAGACACCCTCCCCTGGTCAGTCCGGCGTCCAAGACAGAGGGCAAACAAAAAAATATCCAGTAGAGCACAGGGAGCGCCCAAACGGCGAAAAACAAGTCAATCCATGAAAGTGTAAGTGCAGAAAAAAGCCATACCCTCCAAAAGGGCATCATTGGAATCGTCAAAAAACATAGATGCCATCCAATCCATGAGATCAAAAGAGCAGGAATGCTCCTCAGCAGAGGGAGCATCCAAAAGCAATGCGGGACAACTTGCGTGATAAACGAAACAGCTTTGTTGTAGGAGATCCTGGGCAGCCGCCCAGATATCCCATTGCGCCAAAATCCCCAGTGCAGCCGCACGCGCCATACAGCCGGCAACGGAACAGTCCTGCTCATGGGCCTCTAAGGGACCCATCAACTGAACAAAATCCGGAACAGACAATGACGAATTGGAGAGGCAATAATCCAAGGTCCAGGTGAAAGGACAGCGGATGCAAGTCATTACAGGTTGCACGCAAGTGAAATACGCAAAGCGAAAGGAAAGAGTATATGACACACTCAGTGTCGCCAATGGCAAGACACCAAAACCAGCCAAAAGGCGCTCACGAAGCAGCTGGAGGCGTTCTGGATCGAGCAGGTCCCATCGGGGAGCAGCCATTGCGCATAAAACAAATTAATAACAGGACACCAGCCGCCAAGGCGATGATCAACGGGAAACCGCCAAAGACGCTGGAAAAAATAGAATGAATAAACGCCGGGATGACACCAAAAATAGTTTGGAAGAAGGACACCAAACCAGACCCCACGACTTTAAAAAGTGTACCAGACCCTCTGTGTTAGATGCGTTAAAAATACGATGAATTAACTCCCCAAAATGTTGGGGGAGATTAGTGTTCAAAAGGGCCTGTATTTCACTGTGGGTACTCGCCACCTGGAGAATGAATGTCTCCCGGGCGGACGTGAGCATAACTTCCTCGTTCAATAACAGTGCCTTTATTCTGCTCAGTCTATTGAAATCTGCCTCCATGGTAGGGATGGAAGGCCAAATAGAGATATCAACCTTGCCATGAGGGGGAGGAAAAAGCACATTTTTGCAGCAGACAACCCTGTGCGAAACTGTTACAATGTAAGGAATGCCAGCCTGCAGGCCACAACAGTTTTCGTTATTTAAAAGTAAATAACTACCATTGGAAAGGAGAGTGAAAGTAGGAGAAATAACAGGAGCAGGAATACCTTTCAGCACACAAGCAAGATTAGGAGCGGAAACGCTACATGAGCCATGCAATTTAATGTGTTTACAAATAAGCGAATGACCCATAGTCGAGTCGCAGTACTCCCCCGTGAGAAAGACTTCCTTGCCGTCCCGAAGGCATTTATACATGAAAGGCAAGGACCAGAGTTCATGCAGGAAAGCACTGCCCAAGGGCCGGTAACGGCCCACAGGATAATGTTTCATGCACGAGTCAAATTCAAACAAGGAAAAAGGTAAAGCGATAACCCCATGAACTAGCCACACAGCAGAATCGAGTTCTGCAACAGAGAACGGCAAAGGATCCATCTTTTCGATATGTAATAGAGTGTAAGTTGCATCTTTCATGGACATAAATTGCTGTTTGTCAGTTAAGTTAAAAGGTACAAACAAGGCAGAGGTGTTCAAAAAATGCCAAGGAACTTTACCTAACTTGAGCGTTTGTAAAGTCCATGCAAACTGCATAACTGAACGCAATTGATTCTGACCATGATATAACACAGAAACATCATCTTGTACAATATCAACAACAGAGGACACAATATTCTCTAAAGTATAAATGCGTGAAGACAGGGTATTAATACTATTGTCAACAACAGCAAGCACCTTTTCCAAATTTGCTTGATCTATTTCCCGAAGACGGGAAGCAGCTTCCATTTGTGATAGCTTCCAGAGTTCATTATATGTCTCATAAATGAATCTTTTAGGTCGGGGACCACGAGGTCCCAAAACAAAGTCGGACAGATCAATATTGCCTGAAAGGAGGGACAAATGTTGTTTAACAGAATCAAGGGACGAATGTTGCAGCCATTGTTTGCATAATTTACCAACAGAATATGTAGTGACAGTACGAGAAGCAGTAAATCTCGGATCAGGCCTATCCTGTGTGTATCCAGTACCTGAGTCGTGAAAACGCATTTGACATGCATTAGATGATATAGGCCATACCAACCAGGGTGACTGATCCAGTTCGGAAACATTAAATGAATTATTCTGTAATAGAGCCTGTAGGGTCGTCAGGGACAGGTTAAAACGTGAGCTATCATTGGGAAAACTCGAAAGGGATGGAATTGAGGGCGAGTTTAATTGTTTAGTGGTAGCTAAGCCCCAACACGTAGTTTGATAGATGGAAACATTTAGGAACATAATTTGGGTAGGGATGAGGCAAGCACGATGCAACGCCTCGGTTCCCTGTACCTGCCATGGCTTGGAGCCCCAAATGGATTTCAAATCTATTGTATCCTCCCAGTACTCATAACCACCCACTGCTAGGGCACTTAAAAAGGAACCCGAATAAAGCAATTTGGTGTGTGTTAACATAATTTTCTGAGTTGATGTGGTATTAAGTCTAAAATAATAGGATGCAGATTAAAATCAGTAAAATAGGTAAACTTATTTCGAAGAGTTTGTGAGCTACCTGGCAAGGGGTTTGGACAATGTTCCCATTGGGTGTAGTTAACAGAACTACGCAGGGCACTTGGCTTATGGAGAAAATGATTACCCCAATGTTGGTAACAATACAAATCGGCATAATTCGCAGAATTCATATATAAATCTTCAGCATTAAAAGATGCATAATATTTTAAATCGGCAAACAATGCTTCAACGGCATGCACATCCCAATCATCAGAATGAATATTATTTTGTACTACATCACCCATTGAAACACGAAGGACATTAGGTACATTAATAATTTCCGTCGGACCATGGATTTGATAGTTCACTGCATCCCATACGATGCCATCAGCAACTGGAAAAGCTGAAATGTTCACAAATGTGTGGTCACGCTTCATGATGTGAGACGAAGAATGAGGAGCCAAAGTTCCAGAAACATAGTCTACAGCAGAGCGTTCAGGTAAATAGTGACCATTGATTAGTAGAAAAAACACGGTGACAAAGCCAATGGACATGAACAGAAAAATCAAGAAAAGTACCAACCAGATGTATGTCCAGGGTGGAATCAAAAAATTGTCTCTAAACCAGGATACAAAAACACTGAACTTGGATGGGACTTTTGAAGAGGTGGAATCCGAATCAAAGGAATAACGAGTCGGGCTTAGTGGCGTTATTGGTTGATGTGCCACCGATTCAGATGCAGGATAAGTATACTCGTCCTCGTCGATATTGGTGGAGAGTTGGGGATCAATTGTAGTTTCAGGCAAATCAACCATCTCAATTACAGCATCAGCGACCGTTCGTGTAGATGGGTCACGAACATATGTCCGATAAATGGCAGGACAAGAGACCGCTGGTGTGACACTATTCAGGATCGGCCAGGCGCTGTAGCTTGACATTTTCCACTGAGATGTATCTGTTCTCCTTGCGACCAGGAAGCGGTGGTAAAATGACTGTACGTGTTCCCTTCAAGCCCAGAACTGGAACCGGTGCACGAAAAGAGGGGCCGAATTCTTTTTTGTTTTCAACCTTCTCTCGAACCAGTTCTCCAACCTTTGGAAGCCAGCCGGCTACCGGAATCTGCAACGCAGGATCTGTGGCTGAAGGCAAATGTGTAGTTGCAAGTTTGTCTCGGGCTTCTTGTAAGTCCTGTAACATAGCAGAATGGTTATCTACATCAAACTTGGCGGATTGCGCCGCGATGTCTGGACCCTCAAGGTCAGGCACAAACATTCTTATGCCAAAGAGCATTTCGTATGGGGTCCGCCCACCCAGAGGTCTTCTAGGGAGATTATTTGTGCACGCTGAACGGTATACAAGTGGGCCAGCCAGTTCCTGCCAGTACCTATAACTCGAGCTGTTAAGGATTGCTTTAAGTCACGGTTCATTCGTTCAACGATAGAGTTGCCCTCAGGCCTATACGGAGACGAAAATTTCACCCGCACCCCAAGCGAAGCCATTGCATCCTTGTAAGCCCTAGAGGCAAACGCTGGACCTTGGTCCGAATGGAAGGTGCCGCATGCGAAAATTCCCACAAAGACACGCAAATCCCTGATTACATTTCGAGCGTCAGCACTACGTTGTGGCCAGACCCAGAGGAACCGTGTGCACGAGTCCACTGCTACTAAGATGTATTTATAGGCAGTGTCTGATGAGAATGGACCGCAGTGATCCAAGTAAACACACCCAAAGGGTCTGTTAGCGATGCAGAGCGGGGTCTGTGGTGGGCGTGTTACCGTGGAAGGCTTAATCTGTTGACAAACATCGCAAGAAAGCACAAAAGCACGGGTGTCTTTATACAATCCACGCCACCAATAACGCTGCTGCAAGATGGAAACTGTAGCTGACACACCTGCATGAGCCGAAGCCATGCCTTCGTGTGCAGCTGATATCAAGGCACTCCTGCGGTCCGCGTTGGGGATCAGCCGATCTCCAACGTCAGGTATTGTTACATAAGGAACCTGATCGGGACTTAATTTGTAAGAATACTTGGAAGGGAAACCGGTAGGGTAATTATCACCTTCCTTGGTTGCAGCAATAGCTGCTAAAATAACAGAGTCTATTTTAGACATGGACCTGGTAACCGCTGCTACTGAACACGTGACTACTGCTGAACGGGCAGCTTCATCTGCCAGATCGTTACCAATAGCGTGTGCGCCCACCCGCTGATGGCCTAAGGTGTGTACCACCTGTGTGAGGGGCAGACGTTGTTGCAATTCTGCCACTCGAACCCAAAGCATTTTATGCTTAATTGTGCTCCCTTTTGCGTCCTTGTAGTCATTCTTCGACCAGAAAAACAGATTGTCATTGTATGATTGTACACAGTAGAAGGAATCACATACAATAAGAGTGGTCTCATCCTGAGAAGCGAACTCAAGCGCAAGTAGCAATGCATGCAGCTCGGCCAATTGTGCGGTACTATCTCCAAGTGTGCGAGTATGCACTGCAGAGGATTTGAACTTTCCATCTACAAAGGAACCCGCAACAATAGCACATGCAGCTGAATAAGCGTGCTTGGACCCAGTGGCCGGTTGCGCCGAACCATCGGTGTAGATCACACATTTGTAATCCTCAAGCGGCAATAAAAACAGAGGAGGAGGATGAACAAATTCATACTGTAAGAACTCCTGAGTCTGAAGAGAAGAATCGAAAATAAAGGTGACGTCTGATGACGTCAAGGATGTAGCCCATTGTATCCAACGGGGATGCATTGCTTTTGAGTTCGGTACACTTGCCTTTGTTACTGCCTCTAGGGCAGGACAGGGTGTTACCACTAGAATCCGCTTTCCCTGTGCCAGTGCGCGTTCTTTTAGAATCGCCATTTGCACTGCAGTTAGAACTTTTCGACAGATGTAAAGCGCAATTCAGCGGAAGTGTACAGATGTGACTTGTATGCGATGGGTACTGTATCACCTTCATTAAAGGTTAAGTATGTGAATCCCACCGCCCCCGGAATTATTCTAATCACCAAGTTTGTGTGGTTATCACGAGTCAAAAGATATTTAGACTCCAATAGGTCTGTCTGCAAAGACTGCAGAATCGAGGTATGCTCAGGCAGCCAGCAAGACCTTGAATAAGTAGGTTGTATCAAAGCATACAAAGGCTTGATACGCTGGGCATATTCGGGAATGTAGGTACGCCCGAAATTCAGGAAACCCAGCAAAGACTGAAGTTTCTTCAGAGTATTTGGGGGCACAAATGTGCACATTTTTCCAAGAAATGGGGGCTAAGCCTTTACCTTCGTTATTGAGCTCATAGCCCAAAAACAGAACGGTAAATTCAGCAATGTGTGACTTAGCAAAGTTAAATTTGTAACCCTGCTCCGCAAATTCAAGAATAATGCGGTCCACACGGGACAGATGCTGATATAACTCGTCGTCTGTCAGATAGATGTCATCTACGTACGAACATGCGTCTTGATCAATGTCATTTAACAAAGAAACAACACGGGCGGCGAATATACCCGGACTATTTTTGTAGCCCATGGGTAAACGCCGGAACTGGAATAATTTACCACCGGAAGTGAATGCGGTCCATTGACCACTCTCCGGGGCTAGGTTGTGCGTGTAGAAACCGTTTGAAAGGTCAAGTGTCGTTTTATATTTTTTACGAACAAGACTGTCTACAAGCGCAGAACTATGTGTATTCTGTACCGCAAAGTTCTGACAATGGGAATTTAAATGCCGGTAATCCAAAACTAAGCGGTACGATCCATCGGGTTTAGAAACCACGAAAAGGGGATTGTTCATAGGTGATACGCATGGTTCGATTACTCCCTGATATTCCAACTGTGTCAGAATTTCGGAGACGGGGCATTTTGCCTGCCGTTTGATGGGATATTGGGGTTGTGGCTGCGGTAGTGACCGCAAAGGTATTGCATGAGGAGGTGATTCTTCATCCCATCCCACATGGTTGCGGTATAACGCTGGTGCCAGGTACACAGCCCACTCAGCTGCAAGTGCTTCAGCTTTGTCTTTTGGGACATGCCGTGAAAAGCTTGGAAGGATTACCTCCTCTCCTTTATGTGCAGCTAAAACGAATGGGGGTGGCCAATCCACCTCTGCTAACAAAATGTCATATGAAGAGGTTAGATTTTCCCAAAAAATCCCTTTTATTTCACGCGGTATGTCACCTTCAATTTGGATGACTATGTTGTAAAGTCTGTCAGGGGGTGCCACTCTCGTGTCAGCTGTCTCTACAGTAACGAATGTTTCAGTTGCTGTCGCCTCCATATGAGGACGTAGCGCCTCCCGCACTATGGTAACTTCCGCGGCGCTGTCTAGGAGGGTCACTGCCCACGTCCAATTCTGGAGTCTCGTTCTCACGGTCTGTGGCATATTTCGCTGTTACAGCGGCAACTTTTTTCTTCTGAAATTGCGGTCGAGGAAGGTGAAAGTCTTCTGCTTTCCCTCTGACTTGTTGTCGAGGTTGGTCTCGCTCCTGGGGAGCCTCTCGGCCCCTTCCTCTATCTTGCCGTCCTCCTCCACCAGCCTGTGACGACGTCTGGGCCTGTGAAGAACGAGGAGAACGCGTATCAGAGCTCTGAAACCTTTCTGGTGATTTAATTCTCGACCTATCACGTAAATCATAAGTACGTTCAGAAGAAACCGAAACTGGGGAAGCGCCTCTCGACCCCGGCTTCTTTTGTTGCTTACCCTGTTTTTTCTGTCTCCAACTCTTTTAGTGAAAACTGGTCTATCATCTTTCTCAGATGTACTTTTTGTTTGTGTAATTTGTGGTTGCGATTGAGTTTGCATTTTTACAAAAGGCTTGTTGCCTAGGCTATTTCTTCCAATTGTTTTATAAGCCCGGGCTATAATTTTCGGTAATTCGCGAGGCCTGTCCAACTCTGGGACCAAAGCCAAAGCATTCGCTACTTGAAAGTTCATAGCATCGCCCTTGACATTTCCAAGGATCAGTTCAGCTACTACATCAAACACTCCCACTAGTCTCATCCCTAATTCCACAGCCGCTTCAGGGCCATGTTCATCCTGTACTTTTTAATTACAGAGGGTAGAACCGTCATGGAAGGAGTACCAAAACATTTTGAATAAACTGCTGCGAATACCTTACCCCAGTTTTCACATGATGTCAAATCGGGGATTAAGTCTTTTGGCAAACTTATCGTAAGGATGCGATGTTTATCCACTGGGGACGTATGTGGAAACACCGCTTCTATCTGATCGAACTTTTCGGCTAGCCAGTAAGGATAATCGTCCTTACTTTGTGGACGTTTGCCCATCACAGAATTGACCATGACAGGACTTATGGTCACTCCAGCTGCAACAGCTGGTTGGCCAGCGACTACAGGGGCAGCTCCATGTAGGCTACCTGTAACGTATGTCACTAAGGCTCGATGCACTCGCACCAGTTCGGTATGCATAGTGCGCAGTTCCGCAGTCGGTAATGCCAGATAATTTGGATGCGGGGTATACCCGGCCAATACAGGCCAAGTGGCCCCCAGAATGGATAAGGGGCCTAAACGAACTGCGGTAGTTGGTTGTGGGAGGGCGCCATTAAACCAAACACGGTGCTGCCAAGCCGTGAGAGGCACTTCAAGAGTAGTATAGGGTCGATAGGCAGCAGGAATAGCGGTGGGTTTATATTCATGAAACAGCTTATCACCTGCATCCACCGCTTCAAAAGTGATCCAAGTGTAAAACACTTCAAAGTGATAAGCCGGATCGGCTTGAACCACAAAGACCAACTCGACCCCAGCATCGGGCACTCCGTATACACCTAGGTGTTCTCGGATTGGTCCTCGGCTATGTGCAGCTATCGCCACACCAGCCATAACTAAACAATTGTATTCGACAACCTAACAGGGAGCACAAAATGGGTTATGTATGTAACCTTTTTTAATAACTTCAAGCTTGAAAGAACCTATAAAACGTTCAATATAGGAGGTATCACCGTCACTTACGCCTCCGGAAGCGTACGTGAGGGTTTTGTGGACAAGCACAAGTACTACTCAAGCGTCTCGCAGATAAGCAGCCCCACGGTGGTCGCGCCATGTCATAAGGTTTCTGCTCATACACAGAGCTATGCACAGGATAATGGGACCCCGGAATACAGTGGTTTGCCTACCATATACCGTAGCACCCAAAAACCCCAACCCAACTAGCTTAGCATCCCATTAGCACCCAAGTACCAATGATTGGACAACCCAGAACACGGTATCTTTATCTCAGGACTCGCAGAAGCAAGAACACTCTTTCGTCACTCACTCGTACTTGTCCACAAGGTGCGTAGGAAGAGACACTGGATAGGTTAAAATGTTTATTCCAACTTACGTGCTCTAATGTACAGTACACGTGTCAGTACTAATAGCATAATGCATATGAATAATATAAGCAGCATGGTTACAATTCCATAGAATACAAACGGGAAAGCATTTCATAACTCAGTGGATAAATGTCTAACTAACATTACCACCCTCCCCGTGCAGTAAGATAGTTTATTATAAAAATAGAAGACCTCTGGGCTTTGACTAGCGAACCCCCATACCTCAGTCTCTAGATGCAGAATTACATCAGCAGGACATCATAGCTCTTCTCACTGAAAAGGATTTCTCCAAGTGTGTCAAGCGCCAGTAAAAACCCCAGTATTAAAGGCACACAAAGTTTCATGTCATTTGCGCCTAATGTTATGTCTGGGTGCGCGAGACTGGCCATATCAGGAAGAACCGAAATACATTGTTATGCGACCTTGTACATGTTGTGCAGTCTGAGCCCAAATCGAACAAGAGAAAAGGTGAAAGACAGAAAGTGCAGACAGCGCAAAAGAACTTGGCAAGAGCAAAGGGCGAGGGAGCCCTGGCTCAGTGTAACGTGCGCAAAGAAAAGCAGCATGGCAGCTAGTCCTAGGCCAACATAACAAGGCAGGCAACAAACCACAAGACAACCTCTGCTGTAAGAAATTTGAGATTTCGATTTGACCAGGGGGGGCTCCTCCGTAATGCGGGGGAGCGTCACCCCACTGCCAGCAGATGATAAATAAAACAATAACACATTGTTATTATAGTATTATTTATCACTGTTTGAGCTGCTGACGTCCGACAGGAGGGGCGGGCCGGGCCATGGCAAGGGGGAGTACTGTGCACTTATAAGTGTGCATGTCTGTTTGGCCAGCTGTCTCAGGCCAGTGAAACACACATGCACACTTCTGTTTCTCCAACCCAGCTGTGTTCCACAGCCGTGTTGGAGAAACCCCACAGGCTCCCAGGTACCGTCTGAGCAGCAAATCAAGCCGCTCAGAGCAATCCAGACGCTGCTCTCATGCTATGAGAGCAACGTCTGGATTGGGCGGGGAGCCTGTGCCTCCAGGCCCATCCACTTCCGGAGCAGGAGCAACAAGGCGGCCGGCAGCGGAAGCGGAGCGGCGGGTAAGTGATTTTTAATTATTATTTTTATTTCCCAACCCCTCCTCTTCGCCCCCTTCCCCTCCCCGCCCCCCCCCACCCTACCGGTTTTGATTGGCGGCAGCCGCCACTGGATTTGACAATGATCCCTCTTTAGGGAGTCAGGTCAATAAGTTGTCTTCCAGTTGCTTTGCACTATTGAAAACCACTTTGGAAGATTCTCCCGCTTCCGCCTACTCATTGCAAACTCTGGTGGTGCAGGATGTATTTCTGAGCAGGTTAGATGACGGGAATTTTATATTTTTGGGATCCCCTGACTGCCTGCTCAAACGTTGATATAGGATGTAGACCGCTGCAGCACAGCTAGCTTTGTCTCTACCCTATCGACCATCAGCTTCCTGTGCCAAAAAGGTTTATTTTCAAATCACTTTGCGTTGTTCACAAAGCTATTCAGCAAAAAAGACCTCTAGGCCTTTAAAATAAATCCAGTGGTTACCATCCGATCTGCCTTCTAAGTTCTGTGGATGCTGACCTGCCTACTCTCCCTAAATTCAAGCGGGTTCGATGAGGGGGAAGGTCTCTTCCTGTTCAGGCTCGTCGCCTATGGAGCCATCTCCAGTGAAGCCTTTGCTCCATGAAGGACCTCTTAGCATCTCGGGAAACCCTGAAGACCTGGCCTTTCACTCTTTGATTCCTCTTGCCTGGTTCCGTCTGAGATTTGCTAGTTCATGGCTGGCGCCAGGACTCCATTTTGGGTAATAGTTGCACTTTAGAAATATATTTAAAAAAATAGTAATTTCCTGTTCTTGGCCTCGGTAGCCTTACGCTGTCCACAGACGGATGGCAGATTTTTAGTTGCATTTACCTAGGGTGAGTTGGAGGTGAACCTCTTTTGGTCATTTTAGATGAACCCAGTGTTCATATGAGTCCCAACGGGGAGGGTGCCCCTGGTTCAATCCGAGCTGCAATCCACTAGGGACTGTAACTTGTACGTACACCTGTTGTAACAAATCCAATCAAATATCTTTATTCGATTTTCGCATAAAAATCATAAAAGCACCCCATACGACTTCATCACAAAATACAAAAACATCCCATGTTAAAACTTATTAAGACTGCTGTTATCTTTTATTCGTTTCCCTGTTGCGTACAGACATTTTTAAAAAGCTGCAAACACGGCAGCAAGCGTCATAGCTGCCTGACCTCTGCAGGTACACTAAGGCATCGGTGTCCTGGCAGGAAGCCACCCGTCCCCGAGAGGCTGATGAAAGCTGCTGGAAGTCGCCAATACATTCTTCTAGGCGCCCTTACAGGAGCAGAGCACACGCTGGGTACAGGTAGAGGCCATCAGTGGCCCACCCTAAGAGGTAAAATTTGTCTTTACAGGAAGGACATTTAAAGCTGGGATTTAGAGTTTATGTAGTCCCTGTGCCTTAAATTACGAGAATATAATTTTCTTAGATTTTGCCAGTTTACAGTGACATTCATGTAGGAGTTCACAGATTAAATGGATCGGTCTTGTAGGGTCAGATTCAAAGCTAAAAAGTCTGTGTTTGCAAAAAACGTTAGAAGAGTAGGAGACAGTATTAGGGCTGGCCAGAAGGTGCAATTTTATATACATTAGTCCAAAATAGCACCTGTTCAACAGCTCAAGCCCCTGTATTCTGGCAAAGCCTTGAGCATTGAATTAGTGAGATGCTGATGGGCCCAGGTAGAACTAAAGTGAATGCAGCTTCTGGCACCTGTTTCGCTCCCTTGAGAGCCATTTACGGGAGTATATAGTAATCATGTCAATGGCAAACCAAACAGCTGTGGGACGTACAGTGATGTATAAATTCTGCAAAGCAGAACATCTCTATGATTTGATATGTGTAAAACGAAGTCCTACTGCTGACAAATGCACAAATTAGAATCTACCTAAGATGGCCCAACCTCACACACTTCTTCAGTTCACTCTCAAAATCCCATTGGTATCAACCAATGGTTTGTCTCATGGGGGCAGGTATGTTATATCCTATTTAGAGTCGTCTAGATGTTGTGTTCACGGTTGGTAAAACCGCCCCTGACTCTGAGTCAACTGAATCACTCAGTTGGTGTAGTGGGAGTACCCAGAAACACATCAAAATTGAAAACTCCTACTCCAAAAACACATCCAAAACGAAACTCGCACCCCAAAATACATCAAAAATGTGTGACACAAAGACACACAAAAAAACGGAAACTCACTACAAAAAGCACTTTGAATACAAATATACAATCAGATGGTAATTGACAACTGACCCGTGCCATCATCAGCACCTCTGTCCAGGCCGTCCCTTTTTGCATTCCGGCTATTCTAGGGCCATGCATAGAGTGAACAAAGCAGATTTACAAGGCCCATTTTGCAGGGCAAGACCTCCGTGATGGACTGAAGATGCCCTTTCCCTACCTCACATTGTTTTTATCCTTGAAGGGTGCTGGAGCGGGAATCAGTTTAAATAAAATTCTGGTTTACCATCACAAGCACACAGGGCTGATCCCCGTACTGTGCTGCAGCTCAACAGGTCCACTCGAGTTGAGAAGATCAGGAGCCAATCATCACATAAATAATGATCACAATTTATATCAAAGTTCAGTCCATAATGAACATTTTTTAAGGGTTTTAATATTTCAAGTTTAGAAAATCATCTTTACTCGGAATCATTAGCTTTTATTTGTCTTACTTTCAAATAATCAATCATCTTTCAGAATTGAAAAAGAAATGATGGTTCATTCAATTAAAAAACGATGCATTAAGTGTGTTCCATAGAGGAAGAAAATCTCTATTCTAAGAATAGGGCGAAAGGGGTCAGTAGGAACCCATGAAGAGTTCAAGTTTGAAAGACAGTGAGATCAAGCATAAAGCAAAAAAATATATCCAAACGTCATCAAAAACTCAAAAACACTCACAGTGGAGTCTCAAAGCAATAAGGAATAAAGCAAGGGATATATGCATTAGAAGTAGCAACCGCAATCAATAGGATGGCAGGAGAGTCGGGGAATGGCGTATCATAGAATGGGTCTGGCGTGGAGAGAAAAAGGTAAGTGGTGAGAGTAGAGTGCATGGTGTTAACCTACTCTAGGAACACATACTATTATGAACAGTCCATACTTAATGTTGCAGTTAATGTTGTATCTTCTCCTCCTCTCGTCCAATCATCTTTCAGGGTTCTTCCTTAGAACAGGTTACACCTATTCTTCTCACACAAATACAATAGTGTGCAGACAGTAATCTTCGAGTGAGCAACTTTGTTGTTTTAGCATAAACTACATATGAGGCTTCTTCATTCTAAACATCCTTTCCAGCGATTGGGACTACATTTCTAACCTTCTAATGAAGCAACTGCTATGTTAGCGAACAATGGACTATGTAAAAATTGAAACATCTACAATAACGAAAGAGCATTATTTTCACGACTCCATCCTTTGAGAATAGTTCAGTTTATGTTCTGCATTCTATGTGATTATTCTTCATAATTCTACTAAATAATAAATTCTAAACAAGTATGTTCGAGGCATATGAGCTGTAGATCATATGCGTTAGCATAGATCGCCATCTGGTGTTGGGCTCGGATGTTTGCCCTTTGTTTTTCTTCGAAGAAGTGTTTGTAGTCACGAGGTAGGTGACTACACCTTACGGTGATAGTGCGCATGGGCATCGACTCCATCCACAGATTGTTTTTTTCCGCCATCGGGTTCGGATGTGTATTGCTGCGCTCCGGTTCGGTATCGTCTTCGAACCCTTTCGACGCACAATCCTTACCACTCGACGGTATTGTTTTCAATCGCGATTTCCCTTTCGACGCGCATTGTAAAATCCAACAACTTCGATCGGGAACTTCGACGTGGGCCGCGAGGCCTACCCGCGCCGACCACGCCAGCAGTCCATGGACCGGACTCCATTTAAAAAATGCCTCGGGTGTGGTGCTAAGTTCCCACACACGGACCTGCACGGGGTCTGTAACTTCTGCCTATCCCCGGAGCACGAAGAAATCAACTGCAAGGCCTGTCGATCATTCCAATCGAAGAAAACGATTCGTGACCGTCTGGCTCGACGTCACGAAATGCGACGCGGCACTAGCCCGGTGCCAGACATCTTTGGAGAAGAGTCTGAATCCCAGCGCCGAGGAAGAAATCTCTGTGTCTGAAGCCGACGACTCCGACATGGAAGAAGTCTTGGACGTCACTCCGGCTCAACGAACAGTGAGTAACGAGCCCCAAGTACCCACAAAAACAACAAAGACTCCGGTATCACCTTCGCCTTCCGGTCCAGGTCGACACCGTGAAAGCGTTTCAGATGCCCCGCCCTCGGACCCGGCTGTGAAACATAAGGATAAGTCTTCCGGCTCGGGATCGAGCCGGCCCCATTCCAGTGCCGAACCCACATCTTCGGCACCGAAACCCAAGACCAAGCAGGTGCCTGCCAATTCGCTGTCGGCACCGAAGACATCTTCGGCACCGAAAGACGTGGACCCGAAACCACATAAAACTAAAGCTTCGGAGGCCACACCAGCTAAGGCCAAAGCTACGGAGCCGACATCGGCTAAACCCAAAACTTCGGAGCCGAAACCAGCCAAAGACAAACCTTCGGATCCGAAAACCACTAAACATAAACCTTTGGAGCCTAAACCTGTAAAACTAAAACCTTCGGAGCCGACACAGTCCGCACCAAAGGGCTCGGAGCCCAAAAAACAAACAGCTCATCTTAAACCTTCAGAGACTGTTAAAAAGCCCTCTGAATCAAAACAAAAGAACAAAGACACCCCTCCAAAAAACTTCCTCCACAAGACCCTTTGGATCCAAGACAAAAACAATTACATGTTGACCCTAAAACTGGACACCTTCAAGTAACACTTCCTAAAAAACGGAAGCTGGATCTTCCAGAAGACTACCATATACCTAAGAAGAAAAAAGACATTGGTACTAACCCCTCTCCCCTATATATACCTCCCTCTCCTCCACATTTTAATCCAAATTTATTGATTTCACCATCAAACTCACCACCACCTTTCTCACCTGTACCAAAGGATGACAATGATGGGGATGGAGATGGGGACGGGGATGGGGATGACACTGAGGACAACATACCACAGGACACAGACCCCTGGGATAATTACGATAAAGAGCCAGATCATAATAATGACCCCGATCTATATCCCTCCAGACCATCACCACCCGATGACAATATTGGCTTCGCACAGCTTATTAATAGAGCTGCCCAGTACCATGGGGTGGAACTACATAATGATCCCCTAGAGGAGGATTTTTTAGTGGAAACATTCGCTCCCTCCCAAAAATCCACTAATACTTTGCCCATGCTCAAAGGCATGATAAAACACGCCAACGAGGTTTTCAAAGACCCTGTTAGGGCTAGAATACTTACGCCAGGGTGGATAAAAAATATAAAGCCACTCCTACAGACCCAGTTTATATCAGAGGACAAGTACCCTTAGATTTTCTTGTCGTCTCTAATGCACGCAAAAGAGCTAATTCGCGAGCTACAGGAGATGCTCCTCCTCCTGACAAGGAGTCAAAACTTAGACCCATCAGGCAAAAGAATAGCATCACAAGCTGCTAATCATTGGCGTATTGCCAATGCCCAAGCTCTATTAGCGCGCTATGATAGAGCTCACTATGACGAGCTGGAAAAACTAATGCAGCATTTACCAGAAGAATACAAAACAAAAGCTCACAACCTCATTCAAGAGGGTAAGCTTATTACAAACACTTCTATAAAATGCGCCCTCCATGCGGCTGATACAGCATCTCGTGCCATTAACACCAGCGTTTTACTATGCCAGCACGCTTGGCTTCGAATCTCCGGATTCAAGCAAGAGGTACAGTCATCAATACTTAATCAGCCTTTTGCTCAGGAACATCTTTTTGGGCCAACAGTCGATTCTTCATTAGAAAAAATGAAAAAAGACACCGAGGCTGCCAAATCCATGGGGGCCTTGCAACTACCTTCTAATAGAGGCTCCTTTCGTCGCTCCTTTTACAGGGGTGGCTCAAAAGTAACTGCGTCAGAAAATACCTCCTCTTCTTACAAAAGTCCGAACCAATCTTCCTCCTCCAGAGGATATTTTCGAGGAGGATACAGAGGAAATAACAATAGGGGAAGAGGCAGAGGTAACTTCACCCGCACTTCCCCTGCCACCAAACAGTGACTTCCCTCCATTACCCCCCGATCATTCCACTCCTGTCGGGGGACGTCTCTCACAGTTCCTACCTGTCTGGAATTCCATCACAACAGACAAGTGGGTAAGACAAATTATCCAGTTTGGTTATTGCCTGGAACTTACCTCCACTCTCCCAAATATTCCTCCCAAACATCATGCAATGTCCTCAGAACATCGCACCCTCCTACAAAAAGAGGTTCTCTCCCTGTTACAAAAACATGCAATAGAACCAGTCCCCTTAACTCATCAAGGGACAGGGGTTTACTCTCTCTATTTTCTGATTCCAAAAAAGGACGGCTCTCTCAGGCCAATATTAGACCTCAGGCAGCTCAACCTCTACATTCAGTCAGATCATTTCCACATGGTCACCCTCCAACAGGTGCTCCCATTGCTTCAGCAAGGCGACTTTCTTTCCACTTTGGATTTAAAGGACGCCTACTTTTACATTCCTATTCACCCCGCTCACAGGAAATATCTCAGCTTCGTGGTGGACGGTCAACACTACCAGTTCAAAGTCCTCCCGTTCGGGGTAACCACAGCACCCGGAGTTTTCACCAAGTGTCTAGCAGTAGTTGCAGCTCACTTAAGAAGACAACACATTCACGTGTTTCCTTATTTGGACGATTGGCTCATAAAGGCCAACTCACAACACAGCTGTGTTCAACACACACACACAACAATTCAATTGCTTCACCACTTGGGATTCACTGTAAACCTCACCAAGTCCCACGTCCAACCGTCCAACACACAAATATATCTAGGAGCGACAATAGACACTTCCAAAGCTCTAGCATACCCCAACCCAGTCAGGATACGCAACATGCTGGCACTAGTATCACAATTTCAACCTCAACACTCATTACCAGCTCGAGTGTTCATGCAGTTAATCGGGATGATGGCCTCTTGCATTCTAATCGTCCCTTATGCAAGACTCCAAATGCGTCCTCTGCAAGAATGTTTAGCACGCCAGTGGAACCAGGCTCAAGGCCTGTTAACAGATCTGGTGTTGGTAGATGACCGCACCCATCGCTCTCTGCAGTGGTGGAACACACAAAACCTTTCCAAAGGGCGGCCGTTCCTCGACCCGGTTCCACAAATAGTGCTAACAGCAGACGCATCGCTCACCGGCTGGGGAGCTCATCTTCAAAATCATACCATTCAGGGTATGTGGACTCTACAACAAAAACAGTTCCACATAAATCACCTAGAACTACTGGCAATTTTTCTAGCATTTAAAAGCCTTTCAAGTCCACCTAGTACACAAAGCTGTCCTTTTTTTGTACTTTTTTTGCACAAAGCTGTCCTAGTCCGTACCGACAACATGACAGCAATGGACTATATATAAAAACAGGGAGGGACACACTCCATACAGCTCTCACGACTAGCTCAAAGCATATGGAGATGGGCCATACCTCAAAACATATATCACATTGCAGATCTGCTCAGTCGTCAACGACAACAGATCCACGAATGGGAATTACATCCTCAAGTTCTCCTCCCATTCTTTCAAATGTGGGGCTACCCAGAAATAGATCTGTTCGCCACACACCACAACGCAAAATGCCCAAATTTCGCGTCCAGGTATCCACACCCATTGTCCAAAGACAATGCGCTATGGATAAACTGGTCAGGGACATTTGCTTACGCTTTTCCGCCTCTCCCACTCATTTCATTAGTAGTTCGGAAGCTTCAGCAGCATTCACTCACAATGATCCTAGTTGCTCCCACATGGGCTCGACAACCTTGGTTCACAACCCTTCTGGAGCTATCTGTAGTTCCTCATCAAAAACTACACCTCTCACCCAAGCTTCTCACTCAGAACCATGGAGAGATAAGACATCCAGATCCCACTCAACTCAACCTTGCGATCTGGCACCTGAAATCATAGAGTTTGGCTACCTTAATCTCCCGCCAGACTGCATGAACGTCATTAAAGAAGCTAGACGTCCTACCACAAGAGCATGCTACGCAGCAAAGTGGAAACGATTTGTCATTTACTGTACAAACAATCAAATCAATCCATTAGATGCATCCATTCAAAACATCATCTGCTATCTCTTACACCTACAACGCTGTAACTTAGCTTACACATGTATACGATTGTATCTCGCTGCAATAGCCGCTTATCTACAAAACAGACAACACTTGTCTTTGTTTAGAGTGCCCGCTATCAAAGCATTTATGGAAGGACTCAAAAGAATCATTCCTCCTAGAGTTCCACCCTCTCCAGTTTGGAACCTTAACATTGTCCTTACAAGACTTATGGGCCCACCGTTTGAGCCTATGCACAAATGTGAACTACAGTTCCTCACTTGGAAGGTAGCCTTCCTTATAGCCATCACATCTCTTAGAAGAGTTGGTGAGCTCCAGGCACTAACCATACAAGAACCATTTTTTACAAATTCATCACAACAAAGTGGTTCTTAGGACAAATCCCAAATTTTTACCTAAAGTTGTCTCTGCCTTTCACCTTAATCAGTCTGTTGAACTACCAGTGTTTTTCCCTCAACCAGACTCGGTGGCAGAACGTGCTCTTCACACACTAGATGTTAAAAGAGCAATACTTTTATTACATTGAAAGAACTAAATCTTTTAGGAAAACCAACAACTCTTTGTTGCTTTTTCCCCACCGCATAAAGGCAATCCCATTTCAAAAACTGGTATTGCACGATGGATAGTTAAATGCATCCAAATATACTACATTAAAGCCACCGCTGGGAAGATAACTGCTATATAGTCTATGCTAACGCATATGATCTACAGCTCATATGCCTCGAATGGAAATTGCTACTTACCAGTATGCATCTGTTCTTGGCATGTAGAGCTGTAGATTCATATGCACCCACCCGCCTCCCCGGGACCTTTATCTGCTGCAGTATTATCTTACTTAGATACAACACACATGGACATCTCTTCCTATTCTTACCAACTCCATCATCACCCTTTATGGCAAAACAATCTGGGGATGGAGTCGATGCCCATGTGCACTATCACCGTAAGGAGGAGTCACCTACCTCGTGACTACAAACACTTCTTCGAAGAAAAACAAAGTGCAAACATCCGAGCCCAACACCAGGTGGCGATCTATGCTAACGCATATGAATCTACAGCTCTACATGCCAAGAACAGATGCATACTGGGTAAGAAGCATTTTTCTTTAAACTCTTCATTGTATAAGAAGAAACATTTTGCAGAGCTATGTGAAACATTTGTTTAATAAAAAACATGATCACGGAAAGGTGAAGAATGAAACATTTAATATGTGCATCAGCACATTTTAGTCTAACTACTTTCCAAGCAATTCTACTTTAAACGGTTTTGAGGCCTAGTACGTGTAAATGTGGCAAGTTACTACATTTTGCGCATTTAAAATTGCATTTTGTTAATTTAAGTCTCCACGTTAATAACACACAAATATTTTAACTATATAATTTAGCGTTTTGCTAAAAACGCCTCTTCAAGTGCGACCAGCCCTTTGAAGCCTTAAGAGGAGACGAAGGTTGGGGGTGTGTTGCTCGCCACACTCTGACATCACAGATATGTTTCCAGTCCTAGGCTTTTGTGTGACAATCTAGTGCATTCTGGGTGAGGTAAGTTTTTGTTTGGTTTCATTGAACTATTCAACACATGAGAGCAATGACTTGTATGTAAAAAGCCTAGGACTGGAAACTGTGTTAATGATGACACAGAGAGAGGGGAAGAGAAGGGTTGGACCAACACAAACATCACAAGGCAGAGAGATCATAAGGCAGAGAGGAACCAGGTCCCCAGGCCACATGTTTGTTCCACAGTCCACACTCCTCTCCCAGGCCTATATAGATGTTGCGTAATGCCAGTTTCATGTCTGTGGCCTGTGTGTTTGTGTTCCATATGGTCAGACCCTGTCCCAACCGTTTGCATGTACTTTTAGGCCTGTGTTCTGTCCGGGACCTGTGTGTATGTCCTCCTGTCCATGGCCAGACCTGCTGGACATTGGGTCAACGATAGCAAGTATTAATATTTTTTTTATCCACATGACAAGTAGACCTAACCCTATGCGCCACAAGCCCTTTGGCTGCCAGTTTACATGGTCATGATATAATTGTGAGAAAGACGATTGCCTGCCGTGAAGGCAGGATAGGCATCCATTTGTACAAGATGTTCAGAATGGTACTTAAATGGTTCATTAAAGCAAAGTCTGTACTATTAGGGTGCGGGCTCTGAGGAACTACAGTGAGCTGTAAACTCAGTCAAGACAGAGTGGCTCAGTGGTTCTGGTATGTGGACACGTTTGCAAAATCTACAATGTGTTGATTTGTATTATTTACATATATATATATATATACGACGGAGATCCGAAGCAACCAAGTAGGTCATAACGAGGGTCCGGACCTGTGATGAAAGTGTGACTATCAGCCAGACCCCGTTGCCGGATACTCATGAGGTTCACCTTGTAAATCACAAGAGTTAATCTTGGGAGGGTACTACCCTCTACCTATAGTGCACCTTAGCGAGTGCAGCACATAATTGGTCATCTAAACTTTATTTTGACCACACACTTTATACACATTAGGTCCTGAAGAAAGCCAGATCAGTTTCAAGGCCTGGCTGAAACATGTCGACCACAATGGATGTGGGAGGCCATTGCTAACTCCACAAACATCCGCCGCCTTGTTTTTATTACTGCCCTAGGCCCACTTATTAAATAACCCCCGTGGGTAATGGGACCCGAGGACAGTTTTTAACTCACACTCTCACACAATCACAGCACACTCACTCCCCCCAAAAAACCCGCCCGGCTGTAAACAGGCGTCGTAGCACACCCGGGGCACGCTCGGTGCCACCGGGTGGTGCCCGATGATGAAGCATGCCACCAACTAGGTTGGTGGGTGAGGGCTTTTATAAGAAAAAGTTTGTCTTTCCCTGACAAACTACACAGTTTCTCTTGCTTCCTAAACACCAGCTAGTTCTTCTTGATTACATATACATTTCTCGGGGAAGGGAACTAGCCTTCTTGTTCCTCTCTCTCTTCTTGATATCTAAAATTGATTTGTATAATGCCACGCAAAGCCTCCTTTATTATACGCAAATACATATAGAAGAATGAAAGCACGATAGGTAATTGTTTGCTTTCAAAATTAAATGTACCCAAAGAATATTTGCTATTTGAAAATAAAAACACAGTTTACGCTCAGTTTTGCTAAACTGCTGTGCAAGTTTTAATGATCACTTTGAATACCATTCCCAAAGACATCATTTTGATGCATATCAACATTTTCAAAGTTAATCTATGACCAGTGTAAAGCCTTTTATAGGCAACATGTTAAAAAAATAATGAGATGTCCCATTCTTAAAGAAGTCTTTGCAGATTTACTACTTTCAAGAATTAGCCAGAGTTTACTGAAGTATACCTGGAAACTGGATGCTGTATTAGGTTGTGAATTCCATTTTTACAGGAGCAAGTATATAGCTATATATATATACCCTGGTGAAAATGTATTGACCAAGTACAAATTCAATTGTTAATTAAAATAAAAAAAACATTCTTCAAAGGGGGAATATTTCCCCCAAGGAGAAACCCATTTCCCTAAAAAAATGTTTTGTCAGGTTTACATTTCCTGTCTTTTACGGAAAGGGAAGGGGCTGGAGAGGAGTTTGGTGAATACCCTTAAACATTTAAGTTTGTGGGTGTACACAAACTAAGCATTTCAGCCTTCATACGACCACTTTCTCCTGCTTCCAGCTTGTGAGTACATTTGCTCACACAAACCTGTTCTTGTAAATCTTTTTAGGAGTGTGTACCCAACTTTTGAATGTGCAAGCCAGAATTACATGCATAATTATTTATTTATTTAGAGTTTTGTATAGCGCGAACATGACCCAGTTGGGTATCAGAGCGCTTTACATGCAGTTGAGGCATACAAGGTAAAACAGCTAGTGGAGAGAGATCGGGGAAACAGTGGGATAAAATACAAAAGGAGCAGAATAAAATTAACGCGGACATAGGATGCAGGTTAGGAGAGAGCGAGAAATAGGGCAATATACAACAAAAGCAACCAGATAATATGTCCAGCGACAAAGGGTCGCAACAAGTGATATGTGTACATTAAGCTAGAGGCAGGAGGAGCAAGGCATCTAGTTCAAGGCATTGTTCATTAGTAGAGCTTTAACTTCCCTTTTGAAGGCACGTGTAGAGGGAATCAGTCTTGTTTCCACTGGGAGAGCGTTCCAGATTCTTGGGGCGACGCCCGAGAATGAGCGCTTGTAGGTTTTAAGCTTATTAAATTTCTTTGGCTTGAGCAGCAGTGTGCCGGTGCTTCTTGTGGACCTGGAGCCCCCGGATAGTTCCAGCTTGTTTGTCAGGTAGAGTGGGGTGTTGAAGTGTAGTGCTCTATGTGTCATGCAAGCGATCTTTAGTTGGATCCTTGCCTCAAAAGAAGCCAATTGAGCGAATTCAGGTCAGGCGAAATGTGGTTGGTCTTCTTAGAACCTGTGATGAGTCTAGTGGCAGCATTTAGAGAAGCTCTTATGGGGGCTAAACTGAGTTTCGGCAGTCCGCTTAGAGTAGCACTGCCATATTCTAGTCTAGAGATGACAAGTGCTTGCACCGCCGCTTTAAAGTCATCTTGGGGAAGGTAGGGTTTGAGTTTTCTAAGGATGCAAAGTTGGAAGTTCGCTCCTTTGGTCGATGATCTGATGTGGTCTTGCATGTTTAGGTTCTTGTCAAGCACAACTCCCAATGATTTAGTGGAATCAATGATGTGGGGAGTGCAGTTGAGGGCAGTGAGGTTACAGAGATATTTCACAACAGTGGTGGATTGCCTAGCGAGTGCAATGAGGAGGAATTCGGTCTTGAGGGCGTTTAATTTGAGATGGTTGGAGGTTAGCCAGTTTAGGGTTTTGAGAAGGGTTCCGTTGAGAGATTTGATGTCATCGGGGGAGGAGATTTTCATGTAGAGTTCGGTGTCGTCCGCGTACATGTGATATTGGATGTTGGAGGCTTTCAGAATTACAGTCAATGGTTCAAGGAAGAGGTTAAAGAGTGTGGGGGAGAGTGAGGATCCTTGGGGGACACCCAGTGTGCAAGGACTGGGGTTGGATAGAGACTGGTTGGATTTTACTCTTTGTGTTCTGTTGTTGAGGAAAGAGGCAAACCATTTAAGGACCGTGCCCGAGAGCCCCATCCTACGTTCCAAGAGGTAGAGTAGATTGTCATGTTTAACAGTGTCGAACGCAGATGAGAGATCGAGCAGAATTAAAAGGCAAGCTTCATTTTGGTCAAGTAGGGTGAGGGCGTCGTCCACTATGTGAGTGATGGCTGTTTCGGTGCTGTGGCCAGTGCGGAAGCCCGATTGGAAGAGGTCGAGAAGCTGGAATTGCTCAATATGTTTGCGTAGCTGTTCATGAACACATTTCTCCAGCAGTTTTGCCAGGGTGGGTATGTTTGTGATAGGCCGGTAGTTGTTCAGGTCAACGGGGTCAGCAGAGGGTTTTTTGAGAATAGGAAGCACTAGGCCAGCCTTCAGGCAGTCCGGGATCTCACCTTGAAGAAGTGAGGCGTTGATGATCTTGGACCAAAGCGGTGTTAGGGATCCTATCATATCTTTAAAGAAATTGGGGGGAGGGGGTCATTGAAGTGATTTGAGGGTTTAAGGGTCGAGAGGGTATTGAGGATGGTAATGTCATTGAGGGGAGTGAATTGACTCCATGAGGCATTGTTTTTGAGGGAGAGGCAATGAGGCGAGGTCTGGAGTGTGGAGACAGAGGAGTCAAGAGAGGGCGAAAGATTGAGTGCAGCAGACCTAAGATCTGCTTCGATTTTGTTCATCTTATCAAGGAAGAATTCAGCAACCGCATCACAGTTAGGTTGTGGGCGAGAGAGGTGCTGAGATTGGGTAGAGGTGTTGTTGGATTGAGATTTAATCAGCTCAAAAAGACGTTTCGGGCGATTTTTAGCTTTGTCCAGTTGATTTTTGAAGAAGTTGGCTTTTTCTGATCTAATGAGTTTGTTATATCTACTTCTTTTAAATCCTAGTGTTTTTAGAAGATCCGCGGAGGGAGTGGATCTCCAGGTGCGTTCTGCTAGTCTTAGGCTGCGTCTGTCCGCATTTAGTCTGTCATTGAACCAGGGTTTGGAGTCTTTTATGGGAATTCTTTTTAGCTGAAGGGGGCTGTGGCATTCAAGACAGAAAGCATGGCGTTGTTATAGTGTGCAGTGAGATCGTGAACATCGCACATGTTTGCAGGCGGAAAAAGGGAAGAATTGCAGCGCTCTATGAGCTCATTAACGCTTGTATTATGGAGAGATCTTTTCCAGTGCTTGAGTTTTAGTGGTTGTGCGCTTTTGTGGTTCCAACTTTCAAGAATCAGGAAGTTGATATAATGGTGGTCAGACCAGTCACAATGAAGAATGGATTCGAGGTGGATGGAGTTGGGGTTGGCGATGATTAGATCCAGTGTCGAGCCTAAGTTGTGTGTGGGACTGTCACAGAATTGGATCAGGGAGAGGTCGGTTAGGAAGTTTTTGAGGGTTGTAACCGCCTGATCATGTGGGTCATTCCAGTGGAGATTGAAATCCCCAAGGAAGATCTGAGGGCAGTGTCGGCCAAGGTTGGAGGAGATGGTTTCCATAGTTTGTTCAATTAGAGGTAGGTTATCACCTGGGGGGTGGTAGAAGATGTGAAGGCTGCATAAGAGTCTGTGTGTGCTAGTGACATCGATGCATAGGTATTCATAGGATGAGAGCTTGGCAGAGGGGGACTGTTTTACTCTGAGAGAGTTGCGGAAGACACAAGCTAAGCCCCCTCCCGTTTTCTTGACTCGGTCGAGTCTGATAATGTTGTGAGTAGGAGGGACTAATAAGTCAAGGATGGGGCCAGAGGAGTCGTTGAGCCATGTTTCAGTGAGGATAAGGAGGTCTAGATCATGAGCAAGGATGAGATCAGCAAGGTCTGTGGCATGTTTCACCGCTGATCTACAGTTAAGTAGCATGCATTTCAGATGTGATTTATGCAGGGTGTCTGTGAGCGCGGGCTGTGTAGTGGGGATCTGCATGAGGTTATTAGTGTTTCTGGAATTGGCGTTGAGTCTCGGAACTCTATGAGGGTTGGGTGTGATGCTTTGGATGGGTATCGCATTATCAAGTTTAGGGAATGTCGAGCTAGGGGCAATTAGTGGGGCTGTTGGGGAGGATTCAGTAGGGGCTGAGATGGTCGAATGAGGAGAGGTGTACTCAAGGAGGAGGGAGAGAATATCAGGTTCTGAGAATGGGTTTGTGGATCTGGCCGGTCTAGAGGGGGCGTTGGGGTAGGGGGAGGTATTCCACTTCTGGTCAGGGGGTTTCAGTTGTATCAGAGGAGGGATCTCCTGTGAAGTTCTGATGGTGGAAGGATGAGGGATCTCCTGAGTGGACATGTTGGAAGAGAGGTCAAGGGCTAGCTCTTCGGCGGACTTAATTAGGTTTTGGATGACATTTTTGATAGTTAGAAGTTCATGGGTAATGTTCATGAGCTTGGAAGCAGTATCCGAGTGTGGCTTATGGGTCACGTGGAGGGGAGGCGGTGGATTGGTTAGTGGGGAGGGCGGAGGGGAGACCAGGGCAGGTGGAGGAGGGGGATGGGGTAAAAACGTTAATGGAGAATTGCCTCTTCGATGTAAGGGCGCGCAAGGAAGGTGGGCGGTGGAGGGGAGGGTAGGGAGGTTGGATGTGTTCCTGTTGTAGAGTGGGCAGGCCCGCTGTCGAGTTTGGGAGTTATGTAAGCAAGGGCTAGTGGGTGAGGGGGTGGATGAAGTGCCGGAGAGATGGTCGGAGTGAGGGATAACAACTGATCCGTGATTACTGTCACTAGTTTGGACAGGTCGTGGGATGATGGGTGAGTTAGGGGAGCCTGGGGTTGGAGGATCTAAAGTAATGTGTGTGTTGATCAGGGTAGGTGAGGCAGTCAACAAGATGTGAGCAGTTAGCAAGGGATCAGGGATCTCCTGAGACGGGGTAGGGGGAAGAGCATACCTAGATTGAATAGGGGAATCGCTAGTGACCAAAGATCTTTTAAAGATGGCAAATCTGTCATCAAAGATGACCAGATTGCGATCGGTGGCCTGAATTAGTATAATCCCATTGTTGTAGAGGGATATGGTGGCGTTTGCTCTGAATGTGGGATATTTCGTAGCCACAAGTCTCAGACCGTGAGGGAAGTTTTTGGTCGAGGTGATTCTGAGCAAGGAGTGGAACGTCGATCTCCACTGAGCTCTTCTTTTCGTGTAGAAGATCAGGTCACTCGTACTAGTGCCTTTTTTTGGACAGAGGTAGGGGTCGGAGATAAGGGTTTCTGGGTAGGCTTTGAGGAGTCTGGGTTTCAGGGTTTTAGTCGCATTTTTGGAGAGGTTGGTCGGATAGATAATTGTGTAGCTGTTAGTGCCAAGCTTTTCAAGTCTGGGGTCCATGCTGCACTGTGTGAGGGTGAACGTGGAGGGCAGAGCTTCGTATACGTGGATTGGCAGCGGGGTGGGGAGTGAGCAGTGTCGACAGAGTGCTCCTCCCAGAGAGTGTGTCTTGAGAGTGCACCTAAATTAGGCACGGTCAGATTAGCTAGGTCAAGTACTGAGGTATCGCAAGGACATGACTTAAAGGTGTCATCGAGGAGGGGCTCAGTTGGAAATCTGGGGGGGGGGGGCAGGCTGCTTGTATGGCCTGGGGTAGCACCTTTGGAATGTGCGTGGGGATTAAAGCCGTTGTCCGCTAAAGTTGTCCAGATTAGGGGATCATTTGATACATAAATAGGTAAGTAGGTAGGGCTCGGTTAGTTCAAAGAGAAATCAGAAAAATTGGGGAAGGGGGTCAAGCAGTCGGGCCAGTTATTATAGTGAGGAAGAGCAGGGGTGGCTATTTACAACCATTGATACCCGGGAGTCACCTAATGAGGAGAATCCAGGAAATGCTGGCAGGTGGTCATGTGCTAGGTGTAAGGTGTTTAGGAGAGTGATGTGCTGGGGTCATGAGACAGCTCAGGTAACGCAATGTTTAACCGGGAGCGGCCATTTTAGAGATAGGTACTAGCATAGTGGAGGTGGAGTCAAACCATCTGCCCCGTTAATCAGGAGGGGAGCAGGGAAGGGTCCTTAATGGTGGAAGGGGTCATGCATTCGATCAGATGCATTCAGTATCGCCAGGAGACAGGGCCAGAAGTCATTCAAGGGGTCTTAACCCCAGATACAGCGTGAGGATGGAAAATCGAGGGCTTATCTAGAGAGGGGGGGCGGCCATTTTAGAGCTTTCAGTATTGCAGGAGAAAGGAAATCGAGGGCTGTTCAATGATGCAGGATTTCAGTATTGCAGGGACCTGAAGTCCATCATGGGGGACTTACCCCTAAATCAGAGTGTGGCGATTGGAGCAACGATCCTCGGAGTGACAGCTCTCGGCGGCGGGGATCCTTGCTCCCCTCAGAAGCAGGGGGCGGGTGCGGACGTTCGTGGGCACCAGAGTCACAGCACCACATCCCGGGGCCAACGGCCCATCTCTGAAATGGCCGGGGGCACACAGGGGGCTCAGGGCTCAGCGTAGCTCTCTACCGGCGTGATGGTAGCAGGAGGCGGGGGAAATCGGTGGGGGCAGCGCAGACTTTGCGTCAAAGGGAATTAACACGAGAAGGGGGTGGAGGCTGAGCGCCCCGATCTCACAGCTGGGCCAAGGGAAATCAAGGGGTAGCGCGTCGCGGGGATGTCTGGCCGATGTCCATTAGTCGATGTGAGCACCATGTAACTCGGCTCATGAGGGGGGGGAGGGTCACGTTAGGGAGTACATACCAAACGCGCCTCCGATGAGAAGCAGAGGTCCGGGCTGCATCAGACCAGTCGCGGATCGATCCCAGGGCTCAGGGAAATCCTGATCAGCCAGTGCCTCGGGCCGTACCCAGGGAAAAGGCAGAGGCCCGCAGCGGCTGTCTCCGGTCAGCTGAGATCAGCAAGGGGACATCCGGAATCAGCGTCGCAGACGAACCAGGGACACCAGCAGGAGCCTGGGCCAGGACGCCAATAGGGTCATGGAGACCAGCATAAGAGTAACTTCAAGAATTGGGTCCAAGGCTTTTTGGCTGTTAACAAGAGGTTACAGAGTTAATCTAGCTGTAAAGTGTAAATTTTGAGTCACAATGAGATGAAGTGATTTTCATGAGATTTATGCAATGTGGTGATGTGGAGACGGTCAGACTGTGAATGTCTTGTTAATTGTTAACTGGAAACCTAGCCTGGACTGGAAATGTGATCTTGGTTTATTTGCAATAATATTTTGGGAAATCAAGTGAACGATTAAATGTATTGTTGCCATAGCAGTTTACAAGATGTTCCTCAGAAAGTAAAATAAGAAACCGAGCAGTGGTGCTGTGAAAACAATGATATACCGTGAGCTCGGCTGTGGTCTGAACTCCGGCATAATTAGAGTGCTGGCATGTTCAGAAAGCTGGCCTGAAGGATCCCATTCATAAACTGATTTTCTGTATATGCAGAAATTATGAATATTTGAAGATTTGACATAAATAGATCCCTGGTATACTCAGAGCCTGTTGTAATCAGCAAGGTGGCATAATCAGAACACTGTTAGAATCCAAACCAGATATAATATATCCCCAGTATAATCAGAGTTTTTTTCTTATTTTTAGGTCGAGCCTAGCGCAGCGCGCATGCGCTGCTCTATGGGAGGCTTCTTGTTAGCGCTCCAAACTTCTCCGTGTGGGTCTGACTCCTCCCACACATTGGATTGGCCTTTGCATGTGTCTTTCAATAATGAAAGCACGCAAATGGCCAAAGGCGGGTGCATGTCCCACCTCTTCTTCAAATGTTCACTCCCACAGCGTTTTGCTCTCGGGAGCGAGCAGCGGCGCACAGGGTGCAGCTGCATTCCTCGTCGCGTCATGGATCAGGTTACTAATTAAACACAGCGCGGTCGCTTTCACTTTAGCGGCCGCGCTTGTTGTTTTGTGTGGGCTTGTTTCCTTTAGCAAGGCTTCAAGCGTGCTTTCTGTTTCATTATTATGTTCCATAAGCTCATTGGCCCTTTACTTCACAGTAAACATTTACTTCATTTTGTTTTTCAACATACTTTTCTTTAAGTGCTAAACTGTACTTGAAAAGCACTAGCTTTTCAAGTGGCACTGCGGTGCAGGCAGCCATGCTGAGTGACCTGTCGGTAGTGCTAGACGTGTGCGAAGGCAATAGCCCAAGCGATATATGGCCAGAGAGATTAAAAATATAAATATTTATATGCTTGTGTGCAAATCACAGCCCGTGCTCTCCCGTGAAGGCTTCATGCATGCCCCCGCAAACAAAGTGTAGTTAACCCTATATGTTCCAGCAGTGAGTCTCCTGTTGCCCCAGTTCCTACCGGCCCATCACCTCTCCGTGGGACACTCGGAACTCAATTCCTTGTGCACAGTCTGAAATCATAAGCACAGTTCACACTGGATAACACGGTGAATGAGCATTTTATCCCCAAGCGATATATGGCCCGAGAGATTAAAAATATAAATATTGATATGCTTGTGTGGAAATCAAAGCCCGTGCTCTCCTGTGAACGCTTCATGCATGCCCCGCAAACAAAGTGTAGTTAACCCTATATGTTCCAGCAGTGCGTCTCCTGTCGCCCCAGTTCCTATCGGCCCATCACCTTTCTGTGGGACACTCGGAACTCAATTCCTTGTGCACAGTCCGAAATCATAAGCACAGTTCACACTGGATAACACGGTGAATGAGCATTTTATCCCCAAGCGATATATGGCCCGAGAGATTAAAAATATAAATATTTATATGCTTGTGTGGAAATCACATCTCGTGCTCTCCCGTGAACGCTTCATGCATGCCCCGCAAACAAAGTGTACTTAACCCTATGTGTTCCAGCAGTGCGTCTCCTGTTGCCCCAGTTCCTACCGGCCCATCACCTCTCAGTGGGACATTCGGAACTCTATTCCTTAAGCAGTCGTAAATCATAAGCACAGTTCACACTGGATAACACGGTGAATGAGCATTTTATCTCCAAGCGATATATGGCCTGAGAGATTAAAAATGTCAATATTTATATGCATTATATGTTCCAGCAGTGCGTCTCCTGTTGCCCCAGTTCCTACCGGCCCATCACCTTTCCGTGGGACACTCGGAACTGAATTCCTTGTGCACAGTCGGAAATCATAAGCACAGTTCACACTGGATAACACGGTGAATGAGCATTTTATCTCCAAGCGATATATGGCCAGAGAGATTAAAAATATAAATATTTATATGCCTGTGTGGAAATCAAATCTCGTGCTCTCCCGTGAACGCTTCATGCTTGCCCCCGCAAACAAAGTGTAGTTAACCCTATATGTTCCAGCAGTGCGTCTCCTGTCGCCCCAGTTACTACCGGCCCATCACCTCTCCGTGGGACACTCCGAACTCAATTCCTTGTGCACAGTCGTAAATCATAAGCACAGTTCACACTGGATAACACGGTGAATGAGCATTTTATCCCCAAACGATATATGGCCCGAGAGATTAAAAATGTAAATATTTATATGCTTGTGTGGAAATCACATCTCGTGCACTCCCGTGAACGCTTCATGCATGCCCCCACAAACAAAGTGTACTTAACCCTATATGTTCCAGCAGTGCGTCTCCTGTCGCCCTAGTTCCTACCGGCCCATCACCTCTCCGTGGGACACTCGGAACTTAATTCCTTGTGCACAGTCCTAAACCATAAGCACAGTTCACACTAAATAACACAGTGAATGAGCATTTAATATTAGCTCAAATCCTGCGCAGATGCTGCCGATTAAAGTTAAAATGTTATCTCCTTGCTGTTTAAACCAACTACATTAATGGGGAAACTACATGCACGATGTTTCCTTTCTATGTAAAAAAAAAGTTGTCCATCCCGAACACATGTTTTTTACTGCAGTGCTTTTTATCTTGCTTGCTTTCATCTTTTACTACCTAGCATTGGATGCAAGGCCAATTACTGGTTTCTATACAAACCAGCAGACACAGCCTTTAAATCCTCTACCTTATCACAGCAGGGCTGTCTCCATCCTGTAGCACCTCAATATCTTACAAAAAGGAGTGAATACTTAGCACCCACTGTTCTCAACTTACAATAGCTCTTGTTCTACATTCCCCTTGTAAAAAACCCCACCATCTGTACCCCTCCAGTAGCCCCTGTCTCTCTATGTAAAATACAGTTCAAATACTGTGACTGAAAAACATCATGCAATAAAATTTGCAATACAAAAACGGTGTCGCTTATTGCAGTAAATATATAAGAACACATTGCTCTACAACATACCTGAAAAACATTGCTAATACCTCTCGCAAAACACTTATAACGTCCCAAAGGCGAGACCTATTGGCTATGCCAATGCTTGTTTTATTAAAGCTATGATGTAATGAGATGCTGCCTTCGTTTTGATCTCACAACATGGCACCAAATAAGTTGATGCTTTTAACTGAGAAGTAGATTTCTGAAGCATCTTGTCCCTTGAACAAGTAGATGTTTTATAAAATGTCACACCCCTCCGGGCCGTTGTGTATCTTCCTTATGCCTGTGTCCTGTCTTCAGCCTGTGTGTGTTCCATGGGGTCAGGGTCCTGTCCCAGCCATGTGCATGTTCCATTAGCCGGTGTCCTGTCCCAGGCCCTGCACCATGCGCTCTTTCCATACACGCCCCTGCTTTGACAGATGTTGGTAGCTTGTGTTTCCTTTGGCTTGCACTCCTGGCTGCTGGCAGATAAGATAGTACTTGTTTTATTTATTTAAGCCTTTTCCCTCACAACATGAAAAGGAGTGTCGCTGCCGCACCTCTGTGCAGGGGTGGCCTGGCCTGGTTGGAAAGAGTGAAGTCATTATACACCACAACACACAAAACAAACTGATCCCTCTTTCCAAGCGTAAGCTGGTATTGGTGCCGACCTTATCTGTGCGGGCTTTATCGACTCCAGAAGGATTAAAGGCCGGGTCTGTTGCGCCAGGGCTCGGCCCTGAGACTTTCAGCTCAATCCTCCAAGCCTACTTTCTAGTTAGCTCCCGGCTTCCTAAGGCCTCTACTTACCCTATAACACATTAACATGTTGGTGACCACAGAGAGCTTTAAATTATAAGTGCCCTGTGTGTCTGCTACCCTCACCCCAGTTATCTCAAAGCACACCTTCGAAACTGTTGGATGGAAAGATAATAAGGAATTAAGGAATTATGTACTGAGATATGGGTGCTTGTGAAAATCTATGTTTTACTACTGAGGACGGAACTTGATTAGGACTTATTAGCCCTGATGAAGTCGGTGGAAATTATCCACGAGACGAAACACGTGTTGGCTGCATTCTGTTCAGACTGGCTGTGATATTACCTATTTGGAATTCTGGCGTTTTGAATAAAACAAAGAAATTACCATAACTACGGACTGCTGGATTTACTTTGGAATGGACATTTGCTCAGGATAAGATTTTGTTTGTATTGTTATTTGGGGATTCCATCTCCAAACCTTGGAACGTTGGGTGGCCGTTCCACTTATCCTTGGAGTAAAATTTGGAATTTTGATTGTACTACATTGCACTGACTCAGCGCAGAGTTGACCCTGCCACTTTTAGACTGTTGTATTACCACATGCAAATCAGTCTTGACCCTGCTCAAATCAGATTAGTCAAGTCCGAACTGCCAGGCAGGTCCTTCCTAAAGCAGAACACTAGCAACCCAAAACCGGTTTTGCTCTGATTGGGACTCGTCATTCAGGCACATTTGGTTCCACTCGCACAGTGAGCTGGGGGTCCACGTCTGGGCATACCCATCCCACTTAGGGCGTTGCACTGAAGTACACAAAAAGTGATGGATGGAATGCTTGAATTAATCTCAGCCACTAGTAATTATTTTGGCCACATTCCAGTACATCCTCATTTTGCACACCATGCCACCTCAGTTTTGGACTAAGATGCCAGTAGTTATGTGTAAAGACTGAAGAAAGCAGGTGAGAGAATGAACTTTGCAAAACCGCTTGTTAAGCTGAATGTTGAAGGGCTGGTGAGAAAGATTGCCAGTTTTGCATGTTGACACTGGTTCTTGAAGTATGATGCAACTCATCTGCAAACTGTTTTTCCTATACCACGCTCTGTCCGTAAAGGCAGTCTGTGTAAAATGCTGCTGACACGTCTAGGGGCATGAGGAGGTAGGAGTTGCTGTTTTTAGGATGCAGAATGCATCATTCACTATTTTTCGAGTTATCGTTTCTGTGTTGCATCCTGATCTGAAGCCTGTTCGAATTTTGTCAAGGAGTCTTTGCCAGAAAGTAAACATTTGGCCTGAGCCTCTTCGCATCTTTCCAGAACTTTATCAGGAAAAAGTAGGATTGAAAGTTGACAAATATTATTGCGACCTGGCCTTTTTCAAGACAATTTGTAGGCTGTCCAACACTACCCTTTGTCACATGAAGGTGTAAATAGGTTCATCCAGTATGGTGTTACTAGAGGACTTCTGTCTTTGAAGGCATAGATTCAAGGAGACGAGAGGATGGTTTGGTCCTATTAATGATGGAGAATTTTTCTGATTTAGCGTCTGGTCTGAAAGAAGACCACTTGGTTTTGGGTTGCCGGGTATGTCGCATTCTTCAAGGGTCATCTCAGAGCTCATTAGAAAGCGATCTGTCTATTTCACTTTATCTTCAGAGAAGGCAGTGAACTTTTCACATTTTTCTGTGGTGTAGTGGGAGTTTCACTTTAAAAGTGTTAGTGTGAATTTATTTCCTCTAAGACGAAAGAATGCAAAGGGCATGTTTGGAGAAGTACATGCATAAGTTATAGCCTCATACAAATATTTTCAGTACTATGTGCTTGATTATGCATAGCACACACGTTTTTCATATTTACTCTTTTCTTTATAGTAATATCAATTTCAGATGAAACCGTTTTTAAATATTATACACAAAATATATAATCACTGCATTGATTTGTGTTAAAAGTTCAGCACCAAATTTTTAATTTCACGCTTTCATACATAGCATACACATTACTTTTTTTTTCTTAACGTGCTTCATTTGTGGATGTTAGTAAGACACTATATATTTCTACTATCCTTTTGTGTATTATCTCAGGAGACTAGCTATCGAAATAGAAACACTTTCTATTTCTTTTTAACCGCGTATCATATTGGCTTTATTGATCTGTCATTCAGGCCTCACACCTGATTGTTGTTGACATGTTCCGTCCCATTCTGGAGTGCAAGCCCTTCTTCAGGATGGAAAAATGACACCATGTAAAATATGGTTCCATTTAAGGGTTGTTGCTTTTGTTTGGTTGTAACTTGTAAGCTTTTATTTAACATTCGTTCTGCTACAATGGGTTTCGCTTTTCCGACTGTTCTGAAGCAGCTGTGAGGGTGTCAGATGAATGGTAAAAGTAGGAATGATGACATCATATTGATTTCTGTGGCAAGTCGTTTGATTTGTGGGTCTACAGTACACGCTTGGCCTTTCGATCAATCAAGAGTGATGTCACAAGCAGATTGAGGTACCGCGGCAGTACTCAGTAATTTTCAATCTGAATGAATGAAATGATATTTGTAAAGCGCGATGGCTACCCTGAGGCCTCCCAGCGCTACGGACGGAACAGCCAATGGCCAAGCAGGTAATCTCATGCAGTTTCTTATAGAAACCCTCCCATCCCTGCCTATCCTTCCCCTCTTCTACACTCCAGGAAAATCCTCATTTGGATCTGTGTTCTTGTTAGAAGTACAAGCCATCGGGTCTCGTTGGGGGTTTGGGTGAGTGATATATAGTCTGTCTCTTACTATATTATATATGCCTTGTACGCGTCTTGCACCCATGCCTCTCACTCGCTTTGGGGCACCTCGGGCTCCCCATGAACCAGACTTGCTCTTCAGAAAACACTGCAGCAAGTTAGGGATGTGACTCCTCAGGGAACCACATGGTCACAGTGAGGTTGGCATCCAGCAACCCGGGCGGGCTGTTCAGCCTGACACGGAGGCATCTCCACGTCACCTGCTTCAACGGGGTGCCAGGATGTCCCTACAAGCAGCAAACCTGGCCCCACTGCCAGAAAGAGAGGTTTAGGGGTGTCTGTAGAGTAATTATATCAGCTCTAGTCTTTCCCCTCGTTCTCAGGGGTGCAGCGGAAGAAGTGGGACCTGTCCCTGGGAAGGGAGGCAGGCTTAGGGTCCGACACGTCCTCAAACATTGACCAGCCACAGCCCTGTTGAAAGATGGTGGTACCCAGGAGTTCATAGAATCCTCCACCAACATTCTAAAGCAGATGCACTGCCAACTGTCGGAATGTTCCAAAAAGCGGAGGGATAGGGGAAAGGGAATATACATACTATTATAATAAACTAGGAACACTGTTGACTAAAAATACAATAATACAAGTCCCTTTCTCCCTCAGTCTGAAATCGAGCTACACTTCATTTTTCCCTATACGTGGGAAAGCAATTAAAGAGAGCTTGTGTCATTTCCATACATCTGTCGTCTCTAAAGTGATCCCACATGGCCCAGCAGATGTTTTCACTGAACACGTCAAGTTTATCACCTCCCAGTGCACGCTTAGACTTGAAGAGAGCAGCTTTCTCCTACTTGTTACACTTTTCCCTTTTTTTGGATACACATCTGAAGACGGTAGCCAACAGCTGCCGATGTTGTCAGCTGAAGTAACGTTTCGTTTCGGCGGTGGAATTAACAATAATGCGGTAATGCCCCCTCCCGCCAAAACAATATCCAGATCACAACTTTTGTGAAAATAATTTAGGTCCCATTTCGTCCAAACAAAAACACGAACACAGGGGTCTCATGCTAACAATGAGGTAAGCACTGCCATCTCATTTAACTGCATTAAATCTATATGACAGAACCGCCCACTCAACTTGCAGAACCGCATCTAATAGTCCTGCTCGGGTGCTCAGACCGCAGGGGAGTGCCTAAAGTGGAGTACCTAGAAAATAAAATACCCCCACCCCCACTTTGAACTATAAATCTACCACTGAGTGATGGAGGCGACCGATTCCAGTCATTTTAGGAAGCTCCCCGGGAAATGTTCACTCAAAGAAAAGCTGCTTTCCTTCCCTTCTCTTTTCCGTTTTTCTTTCGTTCCCTCCAACCTGCTTTCCCTCCTGTTTTGTATTTCTTTCCATCTTTCTTTCCATTCTTGTTTCCTCTCTTCTTTCACATTCTCACTCTATTTGGCTGTTACACTCTCTTTGCGCTTTTCATCATTCCGCTTTCATGGAGCCTCGTCACCCCTGCCGGACGCTGGGGGGTTAATTTTGCGTTCCCAGAGGGTTCCAGCTTGAACCCTGAGCTTCCCCTGAGAAATGAAAAATTACTGAATAAATCTGCAATTCAGTCATATTCCCTGATAATTCCTCATTTTGCTCAGAGTTGAAGTCGGTAATTTTGGATCCAATTACCTGGTAATTCCCTATGTGAGCAGTATAAATGAATACATCTCCACCGAGCCCTAGCGCTTCGAAGCCTCGGTAGAGAATCCTGCTCCTTCAGCGGACCGGGTTCGTTCCTCCGTGACGTCTTTGTAGACGGCTGGGGCTCGTTCTGACGCTTCTGGACCCGATGCACTTTGAAGTGGGGATGTTTTGTACTTTGATGAAATGCACAATTGCGAAAATGCTAAAATAACCCTCTAATCCTTTAAATCCTGTAAGTACCGCTGCGGCATCGTCAACATGCCAAGTAGACAATTACTGACGCGGCTAGAGCGCTGCAGGTCTTATTAAAACACCGGGGGATCTGCGTTCCCGTCCAAAGGAGCCGCACATACTGCAGTGACGTCAGCACACAAAGGGAGCCATTAACGGGGCTGTCGTCGTGAACACAACCCAGCACTTTTGAATCTGCCTGCGAGGCGGATCGATGGCGGGGCTCGCGTGGTGAGCGTTCTTCTGCGCATGCGCGCGCATTGTGGCGCTTTACCTTGGTGAGACTCAGGAGTGACACATTATTGGACCGTGGAACACCCCCTGCCCCCAATCATGCGCGCGCCCTCCCATAAAAATAACTGTTCTTAAGCTGCAGCGAGAAGTATTAGAACTTAGACGAAGACTTTACACGGCCTCATCCCGCGGCTCCTAAACTGGCTGCTGGCTCAGTGCACCGGCATCTCTTACTCGAGTCCACTGCTTTTAGATGCATCCAGCTACAAGGGCGTAGGAGACACTACATTTTTGAGGGTTCGGGTTCGGCATCCTAGGGGTAGCCGAGCGAGGCATGCCTGAGTCTAGGAGCCAAAGCACGAGCCGAGCCATCAAAAACCATAAATCATGTAACAAATATCATGAAAAAATATGATTAAGACTTTCAAATTAAAACAATGTTTTTCAACATTTCTCAGTGCTCCAGTATATACGGTTATACGACAGAATTGAGTGACATTTACTGTGCGTGATTTGTTTAAACATTAAACATTCAAGAATACCCCATGCCTTAACGACGTTGCCACGAGTTACCGAAAATGTTTCAGTTTGCCATGGTTTCTAATTATATGGCCTTCATTGTTTTTAAATATATAGCAATATTATTTTATATTACCCATATACATGTGAGGTTCTTGTAGTGCACCAGTCGTACTGAATTACTTCCATGTGCTCTCAAACTGGATGGTTAAGGAAAATGATACATACTGAAGTAAAGCAATGGGCTGCGAATCACACAATTCGTCAAGTGGAGTAGCCGTGATTTGAGCCTAGGATTGCATTTGGTGCAATTCAGAGACTGTAAGGTTTTATCCTGTTCACTTGCATCTAACACCAAAGGTCAATGCTTTGTGTTCAGTTATTCAACTATTGTTATTCAATTAGTGAGAGGGAGTTCAATAATACACTTATCACACCTTAACTCATACTAACACTACACACCCATAGATAGAAGTGCGTAGTCCTAAGCAGTGTTCCATTGAATTGTTCCCTCCTGTGTGCAGCAATAAAAGCCTCTGTGCATGGAATCTACGGAGATGTGCACCGAAGACCTGCAATGATTTACAAAGCAAGCGAGGGCAGCACACATACGAAGTCAGTGGTTTTTGCCTTGCCAAAGTTTTGTTTCTCCACTTGATTTTAAACGCAGGTGTCTTCGGGCACATGGAATAGTTTTAGCAGCTTCACAGTCTACAGAGTCAGACGTGGTGGCAGATCAAACTATACCATCCGTGATGGCAGCAGACATGTTTCATCATAGAGGCAGTAAAAGGGAAATCTCCGCTGTACCCATCATGTCTTTCTCTTCTACACGCTCAACTTTTTTTTTTTTTTTTAACAGATTTTATTGAATTTTCAGCGTACCAGAAGGGCAGAGCCCAACAAGAAAAGTACAAAGGAAGTGCATAAAATAATGTCTCTGGGTACAGTGTGAACCCCCTCCCCCCCAACAGTCTGCAGAACATCAGACCGGGAAACACATGTAACCCCCAATGCGCACCGTACATACTTAGGAAACATTGCATGTAGAAGCCAAGGAAATGACGCTCCACTTTATTCCATCGCTTATTTCTATCTGACTCTACCTTCTCTGTATTGTATTCTTACCTCACTTCACTTTTTATGGTTATTACCTGATATTCACACCCATTCTTGTTTTTTTCTCATTTGTCCATTTATCACTTTTCCTTTGTTTTTCCATTGACATCTTCTACCTCATCCAGGTTTCCACATCTTCTCAAATTGTGACTCTTGTGCCATTACTTAAGCTCCCATCCAGCTTTGTCACTTTTTGACATCAACACCTTGCTGTCGCCTTTTCCCACCTTTCTTCCACCTTCATCTGCTCTCCTTCCTTCCCATTTGTAAGTCTCTCATTTTTCCACTCCTCTCTTTGTCTCACCCTCTTCTATCATTTCCTCTACTGTTTGACTAAATCCATCTTCACACAATGGTCTTATCTACTGCGATTCCTTCCTCCTCTCTGTTATTCCCAGCATATTGTGTGGCTTTTCTGCACCATCAATAGGTGCGATTTGAGTTGTGGAAAGGCATAATGCGCTCTGCAATTTGTATTAGTTTGAGAAGTGAATACGCTTGTATTGTGCGAGGTGTTTAATATGAATATTGGAACGTTTTCTCTGTAAGTGGTTCCTGCATTGAATGTTTTACTTTCTTTCATTCTCCTGTTAGTCTTACCTGCTGCAAAGACCTTCTACTTCCTTGTAGCATTTCTCATGTGTGCTCTGCTGCTGAGGGGTTCGATTCTGAACAGTTGGTGTCCATTCAGAGAAACTGGAAAGCTTTAAATAAACTTTTGTTGCCCTTGAAAATGAAAGACAATTGCACCAAACAGAAGGCGGTTTCTCTCTGAGTCCTTCTTTTGTTTTCTGTTTGTTTACAAGCAGCACGCGCACATCTGCAGATGCGGGGGAAAAAGAAGGGTGATAAAATATAAGGGTCTACTTTTCTATTTGGAATGTTTCCACAGACACAGAAGATGAAAGGCAGTTTTCTGTTTGGAATGTTTCCACAGACACAGAAGATGAAAGGCAGTTTTCTGTTTGGAATGTTTCCACAGACACAGAAGATGAAAGGCAGTTTTCTGTTTGGAATGTTTCCACAGACACAGAAGATGAAAGGCAGTTTTCTGTTTGGAATGTTTCCACAGACACTAAAGATGAAACGCAGTGACAGAACATGCCGGTCTGAAATCTTGGTGCACTTCACAAGCACCTCCTGAAAGAGCTGTAAAGTAAGGAGTGACCCCATGAAGGCTCTGAGACCTCTTCGTTTTAGCTAATTATTAAATTACCATCCTTGAGGTGTTGAGCCTTGTAGTTCCGGGCCCAGGTGTCACAAGGCCCTTAGCTAGGGTCACAGATAAAACTCAGAGACTAACCCCTGCCAGACATGCCCAGACGCTTTTATTTCCCTTGCGCCGGAGTACAGGGTTAAATGTAAACCCACATGTACGTGGGTGACAAACTCTTAACACCACCCCGCGGTGTCCGGCGAGGTGGTACAGTACATTTCTCCCCAACTTTAGTAAAGTTTAACAACACCCCATTTTCTTAAAAATGACATCACTCATAGACTTCATAATGGTAACACGCCTTGGATCACAGTGCCTGAAGATAATCAGACTAGGAAGTTCTTCATGCGAGCGAATGGCACCAGGTTGACTCACAAATGGTATCTCCGATGGCCATTCCGACCGGAGGGCTCCAGAGTGGAAGATGCTGATGCTGAGACACGACTATGGGAGCCTTCTTCTGGAGCGTTGCTCGACCATGTCTCCTCTGGACCCTGGGAGACCTCTCCCTGGATTGGGGCCACAGGCGATGAAGGCGCCCCTTCACCTGTGTCTGATCCTGGAGAGATCAGAAGTTCCTCTAGGAGTTCCTCTGACCTTGAAGAAGGAGATGTTGCGGATGAGCTCTTCTTCATCCTTGCTGGCTGTTATCATGGTACCTTGGCGCATTACTACCGACCAGGGTTGGCGTTCAAAGGGTAACCAGAATTTGCTGCCAGGGTATCTGTCCTTGACAAACAGTCTCCAGGCTGGATGTCAGCTTGTCACTGGCTCGCTGGTTGGTCGCCACCCTTCTGCTGAGAACTTTTTCCCTGTCAATGGGGCTGGCAGTCCATTTCGGGTGGTGTGGGATTGTATCGGTTACAACACACCCCATGCTGGCATGCCCTGGGGCTTGTCCGGTGGTTGAGTGCGGCATCAGCCAGTATTCACGTACAAATCCATAAATTGCTCTCTCTCTTGGTTGTTGGTCGGCATGAGCAATTCGGATCACTTTGTTCAAATTGCGCATGAACCGCTCTACTTCACTGTTAGCCTGGGGCCAGCGTGGTGTTATCTTGTAATGTTGGATGCCCCAGGACTGGAGATAGTCTGTGAATTCCTGGCTTTGAAAAGGTGGTCCATTGTCTGTCCGTACTTCTCTCATGAGGCCATGGGTGGCAATAATCTTTCCTAATTTTGCAATTACTTCTGAGGCAGTTTGTGACGCTACAAGTTCGACCTCTGGGTACTTTGTATGGTCGTCTATCATAACTGGAGCGTGTCTACCATCTGGTAGGTGGCCAAACTCTAGGCTGGCACACTCCCAAGGCTGCTGGGGACCTTGTTCGGTGAGCCCCGGGGCTTTTGGGGACCTTTCTACTTTGCACCACTGGCATGACCTTAGCGCAGCCTCCACCATTTCATCCATGCCGGGGAACCAGACTTTCGTGCAGAGCCTGTTTTTGGTCCTGGCTATCCCTTGGTAGCTATGGTGGGCGAGCAATACAGCCTGGGTAGTAAGGCTAGCGGGAATCACCAGGCACAGTCCTCTGAGCAGGTACCTGCTCGCATCCATCATCAGTTCCTGGCGAACATTGAACAGAGATTCTAGGACTCTCTCTGCCTCTGGGGTCCTCTGCGACAGGCGTGCTTTCAGCGATCTCCGCTCACCTGATTGGACTGCCACTATGGCCAGCTGTAGGCATTCGTCCTCCTGGGTAGCCTGGGGGAGAGTGGCAAGTGATAACAGGAGCGGCCGGGACCTCTGTGAAATATATTTAACGTATTCTTCTGTCTCTTCTACCTACTCTGCTTCCTCAGGGGTTGCAGCACGGGGATGACGAGAGAGGTAGTCCACTGGATTGATTGTGCCTGGTCGGTATTCCACTCTGCAGTTAAATTCTTGTAGTTGAAGCATTCTTCATACGAGGTGGCAGCTTGGATGCCGACCCTTTGAATAGGGGCACTAGGGGCCTGTGGTCCGGTGTGACAACAAAGGGGTATCCATACACATATAAGTGGAAATGTCTGCAGGCCCAGTATATGGTGATGGCCTCCCACTCGATTTTGAAATATCGCTGTACTGTCTCTATAAGGGACCTGCTAGCGTAGGCGATGGGAGCTCAACCTCCGTGTTGCTGTGCGAGAACCGCCCCAAGTCCTTTTGGGCTAGCATCTACCACAATGTTTGTTGGTTTCAGCCGGTCAAAGTAGGACAGGGTGTTGTCTGCTGAAAAGGTGTCTTTGGTCCTATGGATCGTGTTCTAGAAGACTTCCACGGCACTTGAAATGCAAAAATTGAGGTGGTGATACCTCCGCAGTCCGACGTGAGTTGAGAAGGTGGTGCTGTACCTTGAGTCGGGGTGCAGTGGTAGCTGATGGTATCTGGAGTAGAGGTTGACTTTTGAGAACCACTTTGCCCCGCTGAGCTCCCCGAGGATGTCGTCCACTGTGGGGGACCTTCATGGACTGAGACGTTTCCTTTACCTACGAATTATATGAATACGGAGCCTTTTTGCCCGATGCTGTGAATACTTTAATTCACTTCCCAGGCCCAGCAGACTAATCCTGACTAGACCTTTCCTTCCTTAAACAGCAACAATAGAGTGTTTTGCTCGCTCACACCGATTTGGAGCCTACGCGCCCTGTTTTCTCCTTGGGCCCATCGTTTGGGCTACTTATGGTAACTCGCCCCCAGTTTCCCCTCCCCACACTCCTGTCCTGAGGAAGACCCCATCGTAAGGGACATACTTACCTACCACTTTCCAGGGGTCGAAACGTCGACATCTACCACACTAGCCAGTCTGACCAACAGCGATTGATCACTGTGGCTTTATCTATAACTATGGCTATTTAAATATCTGGATGTAATGTGATGTATTTGGCTCTTGTATGAGCCCTTTCCTGAGAAATAACTACGTTTGTGAATTGTACACTGTTCCATTCACTACCTTATCCTCACTTCATCCACTACACCCTCACCATTCCCTCCTGGGGCACTGCTTTGAATAATGTGTTAACATATGTTATAAAATACAGGTTGTTCAGTGTGATTAAATAACACTGTTCATTAAGAATACTACGATTCTGTGTATAACTGTGTATGATTTTCTTGGTTCTTTTAAACACAGTAATTCGTACACTGGGACCATTCTCCGTATGTACTGTCCACTGTGGGGGTCAGGTGGCATTCCTGCTTGATGGCGACTTTAGGAAGTCTCATGTCCACACAGATGCGGACTTCCCCGGGCTACTTCTGTTTTTTCGCAACTACAATCGGTGAGACCCACGGGGTGGGGCCAGTTACCTTTTGATGTTGCCTGCATGTTCCAGCTTCTCCAACGTGTCTTCATCTTTTGGCCGGACATGAAATGCAATTTACCGGTGTCGTAAGGCTACCGGCTATATGGACCTGTCAATGTGAAGTTTCACCTCTTTTCCTCAGAGACAGACGATCCCTTTGAATAGTTCAGTGAATTCATAGAGGATAGTGGACAGCTCCTCCTCTCGCACTCTGAGGGCTAAGGATATGAGCCCCAGTGCCTCTGCTGTCTGCCAACTGACCAGCATGCTGTATCCTCTGTCTGCTACGTAGATGGTGGTGGTGACACTTACTTCTTTGTGGGACAGCAGTGATTTGAAACACCCCAGCAAGGGTATGGGGCGTGTTTGTCCATACGCGAAGATCCTTACTCTCACTTTCTCCAGTTCCGGGGGTCTGGCTAGGGCACGGTAGGTGTCAGCCAACATCAGTTCAATAGACTGCCCTGTGCCGATTGTGACGTTGTGAGGCCCTACTCGAAGCTGGCATTGTGGGAGTGGGTGACGAGTGGATTGATCCGCTCCAACTGAGAAGACTGAAAGGACAGTGTACTCACCCATATCGTCGTCTGTGTCCTCTGATTTGTCGTGGGCACTGGCGACTACTAGTTCAGTTTCTTTATTGGACTTGTTTTTGAGGAGTGGCAGATTTGGGGAAATAGTTATATTTGCTGCAGGCAGAGCATCTTTTTCCTTTGGTGCTGCATTTGTTCATCTTGTGGGGAGTACTTCCACAGTATCCACATTCTTTCCTCTTTTGTTGTGGATGTTTCCGAGTTGCTGGAGTGGGGTGTGGTTGGACTTTGTTGACTGGCTCTGTCTTAATGGTTTTGTGGAGGGCGACTTCCATGTGGGCAGCTCCTGCCTTAGATAGTTCTTGTGACTGCCCTAAGGTTAGAATGCCTTTGAGCGTTTTCCGGGATTTCTGGAGAATGGCCTCCCTTAGTTTTGTTGACGAGCACCCTTGTATCACTTGGCCCCTTATTTCATCCTGTTTATCATGAAAGCCGCAGGTGCTGGCAAGCTCTTTAAGCTGTCCATGGAATGTATCGAGGATTCCTCTGGTTCTTGTCGGGCTTGTCGAAATATGAATCTTTCGTAATCCCTGTTTGGTATCGGTTCAAAATGGGCATTGAGAGCCCTGAGAAGCGTTGCATATAACTTGGGTGTTTCTTCAACCAAAGTCTTGTATATTTTGTGATTATCCTTCCCATCCAGGTGCAACTAGAGAGCTCTGCGCCTTTCCACCGCGATGTCGGTGCCCTCGAAGTAGAATTGGAGGTGTTCCACCCAGTCTCTCTATATGGGTGCTAGCACGGATAGCGTGCCGTCGACAACAAACAGCTCTATGGCAGGAATAGATGCCTTGGCGCTGTGGGGTGTAGCTGGGGCAGGCTAGCTCTCAGAAGGCCTCCGGCTGGAGGCTGGTTCACCTCGCAGCGCAAACACTTGACACCATATGGAGAGGGTGGAGCAGCCACCAGGCCGAGGGGGGCAGTCCGAACTGTTTCTGTGGTGAAGTGCAACCAGACCCCTGCTGCGGAAAGACATGTGTCTGGGTAATCGATGTCTCTGTAGCAATGGAGCAGGCAGCGCCTGTGTGCACTGGAAGTTGCGGCTGATGGCGCGCAAGCGGCTTCTGAGCCACTCCTTCCCATGGCCCTTGCTACAGCGCTGCCGGAGTGTGTACTAGGACGAGCAGCCTTTGGTAATTCTCCCTGTACTGGGGTGTGACCTTGGAAACGGGCCACCCTACACAACTCAGACCGAGAGCAGGGTGCAGTAGGGGCAGGTGGTGAGGCGCAGTGTGCTGGGAGCAGCATGGATGCAGCGCAGCGATTCAAGTCTGGTGGGTGGGACACCCACCTGGCATTGTGTTAGATTCTAGCACGCCACGCTTCTTGCCTGCACATAACAGTGGTCCGTCAGCCACAGATGCTGTGAGGCGATGCAGACTACTCCAGCGGCCTGGATGTGGGATGCAGGCGTCCAACAGGGCAGAGACAGGCCACGCACCTCAGTCACAGGGCGGATGGAGAGCAGTTGCATAATTCTCAGCTGGTGGCTCACTGTAACGAGCAGTGATGGCCGGTGCAGGTAAGAGCAGTGGGGCACTGGGGCGGGGTGAGGGTAGGAGTCGACAGACGACGAGAAAAAAAAAAAGAAAAGAAAACTACTTACCTTGTGCTCGCCGCATCGCCGAGAGACACCCGAGAGACACGCCGAGAGACGAAACCTGTTTACTTATCCTACTCGACCTGTCATCAGCATTTGACACCGTCAAACACGGAAACCTGCTTGAACTCATGAAACACAGAATGGGAATGTCTGGAACTGTATTTAACTGGTTCGCCTCTTTCCTCCAAAATAGATCCCAAAGATTCAAGGTCAACCAATCCCTGTCCAACCCCATGCCTGTCACTTTAGGAGTTCCACAAGGCTCCTCCCTCTCACCCACCCTTTTCAACCTATTTATGGAACCTCTTACCGATCTCCTCAGTCTCGCCAAGATTCACTTCCATATGTATGCAGACGACACCCAAATCTACATCAAGATCCACTCACTTGATGACATCAAATCGCTCAACACCACACTACAAAAAACCCAAACATGGCTAGCCGAAAACCATTTGAAACTAAACTCCCTCAAAACGGAATTCCTCTTAATCGCTCCCCCAAAAAAACTCCCCCATCCTGGATTGGCTGAAGCACTTAACAGCTCTCAAAGGACAACCTCTCATCGTCGACTCAGCGAAATCGCTAGGTGTAACGCTTGACAGCAACCTAAAGATGCAGAAGCATATCAGCGCCTCCACAAAAGGAGCTAACTTCCACTTGAAGACCTTGCGAAAACTGAAAGCCTTTCTGCCAGCCTACGATTTCAAACAAGCAGTACAAGTCCTAGTAATCCCTAGAGTCGAATATGGGGCGGTAACCTTATGCGGCCTACCAAGGTCTTCGACAGCCCCACTTAGAGCCACTATCAACTCAGCTGCGAGACTCATTACGGGCTCAAAGAGAAACTCTCACATATCCCCTGACCTGAGAGCTCTCAACTGGCTACCGTTTGAAGCTAGAATTCATCTGAAAATCGCTTGTGTGACGCACAAGGCCCTACACCACAACTCCCCGCACTACCTAGCTCAGAAATTGGTGCTCTCTGCGGGCATCAGAGCCTCCAGGAGTGCCAAGACTCTTCTTCTAAAACCACAACGATTCGCCAAGAAAAAAACCTATAACCGATCCTTCTCTGGTATGGCTCCTAGGATCTGGAACGCTTTGCCCATTGAAACAAGAATGAACCCGTCCACTACCTCCTTCAAAAAAGAAGTGAAAGCGATCCTCATGGCTAAATTCACGTGATCTCTCTGTCCTTTTACTGCATATTATTATTAGTTCTGTGTTTATGCTCCATAGTTGTCCTTTTGTTTTCACGCTAGTTTATTGATACGTGTATAAGCTGCTTATAGCTGTTTCACCCTTATCTTTGTGTGCTATATTGTGTTTTCTACATATGACTTGTAAAGCGCTCTGATACTCGCAAGGGTCTTGTTCGCGCTATATAAAACCTTCAAAATAAAATAAATAAATAAAATAAAAATAAAACCCAAGTCTTAGAACTTGGAGATCCATTTCCGAACCTCCTGTGGCACCAAGGTCTGGAGCGTCGACGCCCCCCCTTCCTCCCCCTCAACCGACACACACACGCGCAGGCACACACACGAGCTTGGACAGGTGCCCGCATCCAGGGCCGGCGCTAGGCATGGGCAGTGTGGGCAGCTACCCAGGGCCCCGCTCTCAGCACACGAACACAGGGCCCCACACCAGTGTGTCACAGCCGGGCCACGTCACACGAGTCCTCTCCTGACCCCTGACCTCTGCTCATCTAATCTGAGAGAAAGGTAGCGCCTTACAATTGTGTCCACGGGAGGGGCCCCTCCCTTGGGCCTCAGAACCATGGTAGAGCGAGGCTAGACCTAGCGGAGGGGGCCCTCCTATTGGCCCAGTTGCAAGACGACACCTTTTGCAGGTTTGTCCTGCAATAAGGCCTGCTGCCCATTCAGAGGCACCATAGGACGCCCATTGCCCTCCAGCAGATTTAAACCTTTCTGTTGAAAAGCAACTTTCACACATTCAGCCCATTATGAGCTGCTAAGAGGTGCTTGTAGGTGGCTGAGAGGGAGGGGCTGCAACCCGGGAGGGGTCTGTACAAAAAAGCGTCAGGACCAGGGTAATCTACTGAGATGCAAACAGCCCTGAATGTGTAAGGTTATATGCAAATTAGAGGGGCCTCGCACATTGCGTTTCTGCCCAGGGCCCCGAAATCCTAGGACCTTCCCTGCCCGCATCCATCTCTTCTAGTCAGGGACCGCTCTGTGGGGACTCCAGATCCCACTGCTGTGTATCTTCCTGTGTTGGTACCAGAACTGCCACTTGTTGATGCCTATATTGACCCCTTTGCTTACAATTACGTGTCCGTCCAAACATTCTGCTTCAGTCCAGTGTGTGTATGTTGGCCATGTTCTCGGGGAGGCGTTGCCCCAATAAATGCTTTGGATAAGAGGTATTCGTACTACTGGTTTGTTAACATGGCTGCCTCGCACGAACAGTATTTAATTTCTATAGCGCCACCACCTTGTGACACGCAGTGACCTCGCAGCGCTTGCCAGGTGATAGCCCTGTGTTACATTTTACGAGTAACAGCCTCCTCACACCTTGGTGGGAAGAGAGCAACGCGGGTGGGATGAAGGGCGCCTCCCAAGGAGCCCTTCTGGAGGGCCAGCCTCGGCTGTACGATGAGAGGGGAGGCCGCCCCGAAGAGACGCGTGTCCAGATGAGTTTTGGATGTGTTGGCTACTTGGAGGTTGTGTGCCTAACACACGAGTCCACGTGACCATGCATGCGTTAGTCTTGCGGTAGAACCTAGATTGTGCCATCCGGAGCGAATTCCTGGTTGCCAGCCGACCCTGCTCTGAGTTTCGCCTTTAGAGTTAGATCACTTAAGGATGTCTGATGCATGTGACCACCCCATGAGGGATTATTTCACAAACAGCCTTTCACAGGCCCCACAAGCCGACCCCTGTGTGTGCTGTTAAGGATTCCGTTGTGCAATTAAGAACAAAAAAAACCCAAACCACAAATGCAGTATTAACTGGAATAATTGAAAAGTCGTGGGTGGGGGGGAGGACATTGTATTATTACATTTGAGTTTTCTCAGGCTGGCGTCCGGGCTCACACGAGCATGGGGAGGGGCACCAAACAGGCTCTCACCTCAGCAAAGAACTTTTCAATGGTGGCACTTAAATGTCATTGGAACTTTTAGGTCTCGCCTGAGCCAGCGCATGCGCTGCTCTGGCGAGACATTTAGTGAGTGGGCTTTAAAAAGCCGACCACAGCTTTTTGGGTGGCATAGAGCGTGCGGTTACGCGCACAGTTACGAGCAGAGGCGCCATCTGGCTTTCCTCTCGCTCTCCCAAGCGTGCGCTCGTGCTTCAATGCCCCTCCCCCACCACAGAGCGCGTCTCGCGGCCGCAGGTCTTGTTGTATTTCTTTCCACTGCTGTTTCCGTGGAGGCGTGAGGCATTGCAGCCCCACCCACTCTTTTTCTCTTTGGGTTGAGATCCCTTTAAGAAACATGTAAACAAAGCTTAACACCCACCAGCCCCGCCTCGCTGTCACGTTTTGCTTACGTTCTCCTATACGTATTATCGTCATCGATCGCACTGTCTCCCTTCTAGGAAGCGCTGTGCGTTAAGCAAGGGGAGTGCTGTTCTGGTTGCCAAGGTTGAGAGGCACTGAGCGCGCGGACGCCTGAATTTTTCTTTGCTTCCTTGCTGCTGCACCACCGAGAGGAAGTTTGCACACTGCCGCCGCTGGCACATCTGCCCGCTTCGTGCCCTCACCCGGCGCCTTGGTCCACCGCTCTCTACCAGGACTGACGCTTCCTGTCTGGACAACACCCGAAGCTCTGGTCTCCGCTGTGACTGAATTGAATGGAACGGACAGTGGCTAATAACCGGCAACACATGGTGGGTACAGTTAAAACTGTTGTGAAATCTGCGACATGCACATTCTGAATTTCTTGTAGTAAATGAAGATGCAGTACCCCTCTAAGATGGCTCCCGCTTTCTGCCATATGCGGATCGGTAGAACGCTAGGGAGCGTGTCCGTCTTATCTGTCTACTTGATGCTGCAGCTGATTTTACCGCTGTGGCTTTAGGCCTTCTGGGTGTCTGGAACATAGTACTTCACCGGGTGTGCACAGATTTGAGTCCAGACATGGCCGGTACGCGAAAGTAACCTAACCTGTATGTGCTCGTTTCTCCACCAAACAGCGTAGAAGTCGAATGGGAAGCGCTGCTGGCTATGAGCAGAGCTGCCGGTGCTATCCTTTTCAAAGTGCAGCATTCCTCCTAACAAGCTTGGGGAGAGCCAATTAAAAACATTGGAGTACTGCAGGGCTCCTGTACGTTTACAGTGCACGTCAAGTCTGCGTCGCCACTGATTTTGTGTTCCTCACCACGGCTGTTGCACCTTAAGTGGTGCACTGTCCACACTTCTCATGTCACCATTGTGCTCAAGTAGCAATGACTGCTAAAGCCATTATTGAGATATACTTCACTTAAATGGGAAGACTGAGAACTTTTCAATTGAAAAAATGCCAGTTCTGAAGAACATAACTCTACAAACCCAATAGACATATAAAGAGTCCTGCTCAGGAGTACTCGTGGTGCTCCGTTAAACGTATAGCACAATTTGTTAGAAAGGTCGGTGCGAGCCAATAAAGAAATATTGCAGCAAATTGCTGTTTCTCCCTAATGTAAATATATCGGACTGCTTCAGAAGGGCCGGCAGTGACCATGAAAACTACATCAGCCAAGAAAAGTTATTCTTCCTTTGGGCCCATTACATTTAGAGCAGCACTGCTGATACATTTTGTTGAGAACCACACTGATGAGCGTTAAACCAACGAGCATTGCAGAGAAGTTCTGTACTGTGCTCTTAGAAATGTACCAGCCACTCTAAGAAGTGCTTTAATTCTGCCATAAACCTATCAGACCAGCGTCTGCTTGTTTGCACTTGAGGTGTGTAAAGATGGAACATACATCTCTGGGTTTCTTCGGGATTATGCATGAATTTTAGACTGAACAAGCCACTAACAGCGAGCAGAGATTCCCTCTCTCTCCGCCTTGTTTTGTTTAAAATTTGTGCATTAACAAGGGAAATTCCGAGTTATATCTTTGGACTTCAGACACATCAAATGCATCAAAAACAGGTGTTCTGCTCTGCGTAGCGCCATCATGATACGGACCCTGGTGCTGTAAAGCATCTCGGCTAAGAAGTGCAGCTACCGAAATGCCGTACTACCTATCCAGAGTGCAGCAGTCTGAGAAGCCCTTGCTCTGCCGAACAACACCAGAGCAGCCCTGGCACGGATGTATGACGATACCACGCATGCATTACATCGCATGCCATTAGATAGCGGTTTTAACAACGCAAGTCGTTACAACGACTTGCGTTGGAGAGCGCTGGACTTAGGAGTAGTTTAATTTACTATTCCAACTCCAGCCTACGTACAGTAGGGAAGGTGTTGGATAGTAATTTAAACTACTCCTTGTCCTATAGCGCCCTCCAGTGCAAGTCGTTGTAACGACTTTTGTTGTAAAAACCGCAATCTAATGGCATGCGATGTAATGCATGCGTTCTAAAGGTTGTTTCCCCCCTGGCACTGTCCCATGACTGAGCAGTCTGCTTTCTGATCGCGCTTCGGAAGCCAATGCTAGGTGTCCTCAGTTTAAGCATCAGCCACTGGACAGGCTTCATCCTGTTTGTACTAGGGGTTACAATTCTGGAGAGGCGCAAGAGTTGCATTAGATATCAGAATCCCGAAACGTGGGAAATGTTAAGTTCGTTTTAAGATCATCTTCAGACTTCAACTCCACAAAATACAGGCGATTAGTTTTGAGAGGGAAATGGAAAAAAGAAGTACACAGAAAATGAATTACTCCGCAGCCTGGCTCGTTACAGTCACATAACTATGGCCGAGCATCCAGTTCTATGCGCTCCTCATGTATCCCCGCAGCACGCGATAGTGCTTGCACTCAGCACAAGTGCTAATCAGATGACAAAAAACTGAAATCCACACAAAATACACCGGTCTGAAAAAGTACACTTCTATAGTTACAAAGGCGTTGACACCTTTTATAAATGTTTTCTTTGTGGGCCATGATGTAGAATATATTTTAAGAGGGCGAGAAAATGAGGGAAAAACAAGGAATCGGTCAATTATAGATGTTACTATGTACTTTAGAGGAACAGTACAAGCATGGGACTGGGTGCCCAGGACACCCCCTTGTAACAAAATGCACCCTGAATTCAGCGACACTGTGCTATACAAGACTTCCTAGTACACCAATAACCACTATACTGAGTGCCGTTCTCCGAAATGCAGTACAGATAGGACATAGTTGCATTGGCCTGAAATGCACCGCACATCAAATTAAAAGTCCCGCTTTATTTAACATGGCTACCACCCAGTGACCTCTTAGCCTAGAAACTGAGCTTCAAGTGCACAAACACATTTAGGGCAAACTCACTTTTAGGGGCATAATCACACCTAGTGCAGAAGCAATAATCACATTTAGCAATAACAATCACATTTAGGTGCACAAACATATTTAGGTGCAAAATAACTCTTGGTGCTGGGTTATCAGAGGTGTTGTGCTACATTTCGGCGCAAAACCACCAAATGCATTAAAAAATTGATGCTAAGATTCTTAATTATGTTGAAAAGTTGTGCATCAGTATGAGACAACGTTATGTTGAGACCACATTGAGTTACAAAATTCTCTTTGGTACAGCATTAACATTAGTGTGAAAAACATTTAGAAGCACAAATCACATTTATGTGGAAAAACAAATTTAGGAGCAAAATCATCATTGGGGCATTATCAACAGAAGTGTGTTAATACTTTTAAGAGCACAAATACACATTATTGATGCTTTACTTCACCTCCAAAGTGACGAATACAGGAGTAGGACCCGTTGACCCAGGTGAGACTGGGTAAAGTTTGCAACAAACAACAATGTCTCAACTGGAGTTCATTAAAATAGGACAATAAAAAATAGTGATATAAATCACACCGGGGGGGAGAACAAAGGAAGGGAGACCACAACGAGGAAAGTAGAGTGGGAGAGGTTATTATTTGTAAGTAGTTATAGCGGCACTACAGTACAATTAATTATACAATGACCATAACACACAAAGTGAGCACTGGACGTGCTAAGTGATAGTGGTAAGTGATAGTGGATGGCGCAGTGACACAAGGGTGACGAGAGCAGCGTGAACGGCAACACAATATCTAGCTGACCGTTTGTGGTGCTGTCAATTATTTTAACAGACTCAGACCAAAATCTAGAATGTCTTGGTCTACATCATTTAATATGTCAATTATTTAGATGCATTTCATAAAGACTCATTTTCTGTGTCCACAAAAAAACAGATTTGGACAACACTCCGAAATTATATAACATCAAAACAGACTAATAAAGAAGTCAAAGACAATTTAAACAAGCATTTGCAATGCAATAGGTCTCGCAATTACGCAAGTTTGAGCTATTGGCATTGTAAATGATAATGCCTTTTATTTTTGTTCTGGTTTTTAAAACATAAATAAAAGGCTTTGTCATTTACAATGCCAATAGCTTAAACTTCGCTTAAATGCGAGACCTATTGCATTGCAAATGCTTGTTAAATAGTGACATTGGATAAGCCTCAGCATTACGAACATAAGCCCTATACGTGGTATAACGATGTGATGTTTAAGCAGAAAGGAGCCCACCCGTCACAGGCTGTTGTCTCTGCTCCACATCGCAGTGTGTCTTCAACTTCCCCCTTGCCACCATCCCCGTCTTTATTCTTCTCTTAGGTCATTGCGTCCCCTCCGCCCGGTTCTTGGAAATGTTTGAGAAACAGAGGTCTCTACGAGATGGGAGAACTGAACTGTGTTTTTATTACTAAAGAATTAAGCGTTCCGCGGGCTCTTCAGGGATGGTCTTCATGGCTTGCTTAGAGTACTTGCACTACTTTTGGGGGCCACTTCTGGTGTATTGTTTTCAGTTCTGTACTCTATTGTTGCCTGATCTAGAGACCTCTTTTGGTGAAATGTGCTCAGTTCTGGACATCTTATTTGGAGGATTTTAGCCAGTTGTGTGGACCAGTTCTGGCAATCACCACTGCCATGTTGTGTCCAATCCGGGTAGCCTACTTTGGTTTATTGTCTTTAATCTACAGACCACCTCTGGTGCGTTGTAACCACTTGTGGGGGCCTTTGTCCAGCTCTGGAAGCCACCTTTGGCTCTTATGTTTAGCTCTTTAGACTTTTTTTGGCCTGTTGTATCCAATTCCGGAAACTACCTGTGGTGTATGGTTTCTGATGGCTACTACTAACCAATGACCAATGAACAATGTCCCCACCCAAAACTACAGGGTTTAAAGCCTCCCATGACTGTCAAAAACAGATGGTGATAACAGACCTGCACAAAAGGTGCCTTTGGTGTTTCTGGGGGCACGACTCCAAGTAGTGTGAGGAGCGTACCTTCATGCACCTGAATGCCGTCCTGGACCGTGAAGCAAAGCTGTAAGTTGCCGAACATCTAAGGAAGGCACAGACCTCGAGTTACCTTCAGCGGATCTGTCCTCAGCACCATCTGAGCCCATGAAGCCCACCTCATGTTCTGCACCGACTCCAGCGCCAACTTTCATTCCAGTTCCGGTTCCAAGACCTGTGCTGGTTCCTCTTTCATCAGTGTCGGTCCTGATGTCGCTGGTGCTGGAGGGGGATCCTGTCCTGACTCTGATGCCCAACCCTGAGCCAGATCGGTCTCGACCCCAACAGAGGTCTCGGTTCGACTCCACACCAGCACACCTGGTTCTCCTACAGCCTGATTCAGACAATACACTCCTACTATCGCAGAGCAGTCTCCTGAGGCTTCATCAGCTTTTTGCTTCCGATTCTGACCAGAGTTTACCATCACTCGGAGATGACAATGTGTAGGAAATCTTCTTTTTTCTGCATCGTCACTCTGGATTTTTCACCTTTTGCTTGTTTTGGAACTCTGTCCATTTTAACCCTGCTAAGCAGCAGTAAAGTGCCTGTGCTCCCTCATTAAACCTGTTTGAAGGAGCATACTCCGAAGCGGTATATTTAACTTGGCCAAAAGTCCCTAGTATATGGTACAAATTAATCCAGTCCCCTACTCAGTGCTTTAAATGGGCCGGTACTCACCGATACTAAGTACCGTAACTTCTTCTTGTCCAAGGAGAGTACCGGTACTCATGGGGCAGCAAGCCAACTCAGTGCAATTTGGCATGCAAAAAGAAGCGTGACACGGCTGACGAGTCGGTCCGTTTCCGTGAAGCACTCAAGTGCTTATCGCCCCATACAAGGTGCTAATTGAGCAACGCCCATATGCATTCATTCAGAGCTGGCAGGGAGTTTGGGAGGGGCCCGAGTCACTGTGATTATTGACACAGTGTCCACTCAGGTTCCGTGGAGACAATAAGACTGTAGGTGTGTGAGAAGGGCCTGCTGACAGGCACATCCCGTGACTTGGGGAAACCTAAGAGAACGCTTCCTGCTGGCATAGCAGAGTAGGGCAGCACTTGATTGGAGCCAGATCGTGGAGGAAGGTGGTGAAGATGACGCTGTAGCACAGCGGGGGGGGGAATCAAGGTTTAGTAATGAGGACATCAGCGAATATGTGTTTCTAAAACACATGAACTAAATACCCTGTCTGTGTGCACGAGTGCTTTTATGTCCCTGTGCGTGTTCTTGTATGAGTGAGTGTTGTCTGCAATGTGCATATCTGCACACCAATTAAATCAAATTAAATGTGTGCCTCTGGCCCGGTTGCGGGGTACAGGCACTGCCCGTAGCCTCGCCCCCATAACCGTGCCCCTCTAACCCCGCCCCTCGTCCACATCTCAATTTGGTGAGTACCTGCACTTATTTTTTCCATTTAAAGCACTGCCCCTACTGAGCCATCCACTATAGTGCCAGTGCAAACATAGTTTCAGGCTTACCATGGTAGCTGGATTGTAACAGTGCAAAAGTTGCGACATGTGTGAAAATAAACCCCTCGGACAGGTAAAAACCTTCCTTTAATATATTATCACCCCTGTGCGAGCCCAGTAGGCACAAGGTAGGGTGCATGGTATTTAAAAGTGAGACAGAAATAGAAAATTTAATATTACCATGTCCCTACAGTAGCAAGTCCCTTAAAGCTATTTTCCCTGTGGCAGGCCTTGCTGTCCTATGTAGAAAACCAGAGTTTAGATTAAAATACTAACACTGTATCTCCGGAATGGGACCAGCTGGACCCCTTTTGGTGTGTTTCCTTTCTAGAAACGTTCATTCATCTTTAGGAAGTGTCACCTAGAAGTCGTAGAACTGCCTAGAAGTAGATTGCACCTTAATAACGTCCTGGATATACTTTACACCCCAGGCAGTGGTTCCACAAGGCGACGTAGGGAAACAGCTTTATGGCGTCACCAGTAGGTGGACAAAAGTACTAGAAAAGCCCAGCTAGTGCCTGTTTATTAGGTGACTGGGAGGTGTTCCAGAGTCAACATGCTGGTGAGCAGGACCCCGAAAGTCCGTGCACTGTTCCTGTTTAGACTCCTAACTGCGGCTCAAGGCATGTCACTGGTTAAGGCAGATATCTTTACTGTCGACCAGAATTAAGATAGCGGTAACTAGCTAAAATTAGTGCTGGTCACAAAAGTAAAGGTGCACTGCCATATACCAGTACATGATATCATGTGCTCCGCCAATGGCCAGAGTGGTTAGAAGGCGGGAAATGTGTGTAAAACACTCTCATTTATGAACAGCAGGATACTTCCTCAGTGTCATGACTGGTCAGGGGCCGACACCTGTATGCTGGATTGGTTGCTTCTGATAGGTAGATTTCCTTCATTAGAGAAAAAAAACAGTTTTCTTTACCCAGCCCTTCATCTCTAACAATCACCAGCAGCAGGGGTTCCCGAATGTTGCTTTGTTTTATGATGTCATCTGGGGCTTTGAGCAGTATTATAACGATGGCATCCTGCACAAGTGCAGGATACCATGTGATGAAGCACATAGTAGTGGGCGAAGCTTCTCCGGCTTCCAGCCAGCAGCAACATGCCCTCTGATTTCAAGTAGGGTAATTGAGAAAGTGTAGGTGAATCTACTAAACTTTTGCTTGTCCGGTAGTTTCAGTAGCAGGTTTGGTTGTAGGTTCTCAAGGGTCTAAACTGTTGAGTGCCACAAGGCCCATAGTCACAGATGCCATGTTTACAGAGAGGGAATCAGTACATGTTGGACAAACGTTAGCTGCACCTGTATCTTGATATCCTCCAGCAGGAGGCGGTATAGTGGAAGAATGACAGCAGGGGTCAGTAGTGGATGTAAGGTACTTCTCTGGAGTCTCCCTTTGTGGTAAAAGTCAACCTTTATAGAGAGCAAGGGATCATTTATACAGAGGTGGGTGGACCCTGACCTCTGCCACCTTGGTAGAGGACCGCATGCATCCTTGGACCGCCCACCATAACAGATCCCCACCTGCGCAGTGCGATCTCTTTACCTTCAGTACACCTGTAGCTGTCGTGGATTCATTGAAAGTATGGGAGAACGTCATGTGGGCGCCAATTTATTTTGGCACCCGCTAGGAATTATTTTTGTTTTTCTGAGCCAAACTCCGAAGGGGGAAGCATGATTCAGAAGAACAAAAAAGCAATGTCTCTGGCATGCAGGAAGTCTATTCCTGCATATCAGGGTCATGGTGTCTTTTCCATACCTGCGACCACTGTGCCTTGGTCAAGGGTTTCCACTGGTGTAGCCATCTAAGGCTCCACTGACAGCTACCCTGTGGATTCCTGATTCTCTGACTGCGGCAGGGCAACTGCGGGGTTGGTGGGGAACATCCCCCTACCGCTAGAAGAGGCCCCAAATTTATTGTGTCTTTAGCCCTTGAGCTCTACATGAGAATTAGGTGACAGGTGATTTTATCGAATGCTTTTAAATCAGTCGATAAAAATTGGCCAAAACAAAAAAATGGTTGCGCAATATACATTGGCAAATTTCTCCAATACTAAAATGCAGAGGAAGAGGTATGCCGTTGGGGAAGAGAGAGCCGACATTCACACTCATTCGGCAACATCGATAAGAGGGGAGGGGTTTCCTGAGCCTCTCCTTGTTGGCTCCAGATAGCCTCCCTGATGTCTGTCTGCCTGGAGGGAGGGTAGGTCTGCTGTCTGTTTAGGGGCTTTGTTTGCTTTAGAGATTTGACCGTTTTGGGGGTGAGATTCGTGAAACCCTAGTCTCCTAATAGTGTTTTGTTTTGTTTCCCTGTGTAACAGGCATCTCTGGAGGAAGAGGGGGTGACCCTAGAGGCGATCTTGTGCACACATAAACACTGGTAAGCTAAAAGTGGTTCTTTTGAGGACTTGACTCTGCTTTGGTGGTTTGCCTTTGGTGGTGATGTGCTCAAGGATGGGGCAAGGAGTGGGTTCGATGTCAAGACCAGGTTCTGACGTTGCTCGCTTCATAGAGCTCCAGGCTACACCTTGTGGCTTCATCCAGGAGCCAGGGGCTGACGGGTCAAGAATGTAGTTCATACATGCCGCATAATAATTCCCACACAATGCTTTACACTTTGACTGTCTAATAAAAAAAACCTGCTGCAGGCCAGGTTGATCACCCAGTACTGCACCGGTCCACAACAATAGAATCCCCATTTCCAACTAACAGGCATAGAATAACTGAAGAGATCTGCTGCATGCTGCTGACCAATGGCAGACTTTAATTTAATCCACCACTGGAGGTCCCAACTATCCACGTGCTATGACCACTTCTTGACATCTCTGAATGACAGTCAGATATGGATGATATTAACAAAGTCCATCCCAGTATATCTCTGCACCTGCCTTGCTCTAACCTATGCCTGCTCTGGAACATAAACTTTAAATAAAATATTTTAGAATGGACAACCCAGTGCAGTAATGTGTTAAGTGGACCATGATCATTAGAAATACCAAACGGAGACATGCAGAGCAGTTTAAAGCTATCAACTTGCTCAAAACCATAAACTGCATGCCTCTCTCACACCTCTTCATCCACCGCACTGTCAAGCTCTGCATCCCATAACATGATAACCACAGCTCCGTGGTCATCACACACAACATTAAAACTCTTCCCACATAGGATCAGAACAAAAACAACACACTTCCATCCACACATCATACATGGTGTAGCGTGCTACCCATGTAGGCAAGCGTTTCAGTGCCCCACATAGGAATAGTAAGCGCTATATAAATTGTGCAGTACTGTACAGTAGTTTACCCTCCATTGTGGTGCTTTCTGAACAGCAAGCCGCCACAATTCTCCTCAAAGCTGGGGCCTCATCCACTTCCTTTGAGGGTCTCCTTCAAAGCTCCCAGCCTGGGCTGCCCTTGTTTGAGTGTTCTCACTTCTCGCTGCTGAAGTGGGCAAGAGGAAAGTAGGTTGACCTCCTGTACTGTCTCTGCCGAGGATCCTGGAACCACTTTGTTATCCATCTAAACAGCCAGGATCCTGTAGGGACTTACATTGTGATACTTGGGGGCATTAAGGCTGACATTGTGAGGAGCTTCAGTCCCACAGACAATGTGACCCTCATGGCGAACAAGCACAGCATGAGGAGCAGACCTTGCAAAGCACTTGGGCTAATCCAAGTGTGGGGAGTCGGTACACTTGGGCACAATAAGAGGAGCATTTGGATTCCCTGGCTGTTACCTGGACAGCAAACTGCTTCTTTACCTGTATAGATACAGAGCTTTGTGCACTGGTACCGAGGACGCTTGGGTACTTCAGAGTTTACAAGCCCACATCCCTGGCCAGATGCATGCTCATACAGTTTACCTGTTTCTCACCCATCAATGTGGCAACATTTCACTTTTTCTCACCTAATGATGTGGATCAGAACCTGCTTCTCTTGCGTATTTAGCAAACCTCTACCGGCCATAACCGTAGGTTTTTGAGTCCTTTGTATGGTCTTTTCTTGCTCTTTTCATCCCCCACCTTCTTCCGACTGGGTAGCTTATGTTGCTCTTTTCCACCTTTAAGCCATGAATATCCTGTCCTTGGACATTTGAAACAGCTGATTAGCATTACTTCTGCGTCTTGTGTCAATGGGACAGTCAGAATAACTTGATTTGTATATACCACACCATACCACACTTCTATCATTTATAAGTGCTGTAAATAGCTGGTGCTACAGCTACCTAATTTGATGGTACGCAGTTCAGGGATGTGGGAAGGATGGAAGGCGGAGGTTGCTTTGCCGGGTCTTGACCTCGTAACCTACAGCTGCGAGCATTAAGCTCATAGAAGCATCCGGATATGGCATCAAGCACCCCTCTTGCTGGTCAGATAATAAGACGTCGCTGTCTCCCTCCCAATCCTCTTCCCTCTCCACCACCCACCCCCAAAGAGCCCTCCTGTCCCAGGCAAGGTCACCTTTACTGTCCAAGCGCAAGTGATGCGAGTAATCCCTGAGAAGGTCAAAGCATAAGGTCAGGAGACCATCTCCTGTCTTGCTGAGCCCAGCTCCACAAACCGGCATTGCATCAAAGGATCGATCCAGCCTGTCCTGGCTCCAGAGCGGCAGGCGCATTACCACAAGAGGTAAGTCCATCTCCCTCCCTGGGTGCGGGTCTGTGACCAGAGTCCCCTGCTGGGCTGGTGATCATGGAGCTGAGCTCAGATTTTCCTCTGGTTGATCTCTGTCTGAAGGGGGAGGGTCCTCTACTGCCCTTTTCCCCCTGCAGCTGAGCCTGGCACCTGCACTGGGCAGGTAGGAGTGCATCGCCCAGGCAACAAATGATGTGCCTGGGCAAAGGAAGCACTAGAGGTGGGCCTCGCCCAGACTCGTAGCACCGGGGGCAGAAATAGAAGAAGTATAGAAGGCACGATCCTCGCACCAGCCCATGTCAACTGCTCCATTCCTGCTGGGAGTTTGACCCCAACAAACGATGTGAGCCGTATCCAAGAGTGCGTGACCATGTCCCCCAGTGAGTCGGCTCACTACCTCGAGGAGCAGGACTTGGCACTGGCTTCCTCAGTACAGCTGTTGGCTCTCAACAGTCCACACCTGTATTCAGGACTCCACAGCCTCGTATTAAGGAAGACACCGAGTCGAGTGTTCGTAGTGTGTCTGTGCTCCTTTCACGCCGGCCACGTGTGTCAGTGGCTGAATGAAGGATTCCACCATCATGATGAAGATGATGGGTATTTATAAAGTGCAAACTCAGCACTCTGGGTGGGTGTTGTGGCGCTAGAGCTGTTTTAAGTTATATTTGCTGGAACAGCCACATTTTCAAGCTCTTACTCCATTTCTAGAGGTTAGCTTCTGACCTGCGATTCACTGGAAGGACATTCCATAACTTGGAATCTAGGACAGAAGAAGACCTACTCTCCTTTCCTTCCAGCTTAAATCTAGGAACAGTTTTAAGCTGGGGGGCTCCTTCGACCCGGTGCGCTCCTAGGTGGACATCAAGTCAGCTTGTCAGAAAGACTCACTGGCCCTGTTTGGTAGAAAGCTCGGTGCGCTGGGAAGCCATTTTAAAGTGGTTTATTGGAGCCAGTGCAGCTCTTTCCAAGTGGCTGAGGATGAATCGTACATCTCCGTGCTAGGAGCGTAGATGCCCAACTTTCGACCCTTAGGAGTTGCATCAGATTTTATGTCGGAAGCCTTTAAAACATTTACAGTAATCCAGATGAGATGCAATCAGGGCCTGGACCACAGCTATACGAGTCTGCTGAGGTAATAAATGGAGCCCTTTACGCAGAAGGCATGACGCAAGACCATGGGGGTTTGTTTCATCATATTTAATAAGGTGTCGCTAATAACTCTCAAGTTCTTTGCTATTGAAACTAGAATTGGTTAATCTCCTAGTTCTTTAGACCACTAATTTGGTGCATCGACATAGATCCGGGAACGAAGCAAATGACTCCGCTTTTGTCTCTGTTTGATTTTAGTGTATTGTTGCACATCCACTTCTGGACTTGTGTAAATTCCCTGCCGCCTTTGCTTCACTAGCCACTGATACAATGAGCTGGGTATCATCTGCATAGGACTCCGTGACTACCACATCTTCTTATTAGAAAGGCCTGTGGTGAGATGTACAAATTACACAAGGTAAGGGTTAAGGTGGAGCCCTGGGGACCTCCACATGCCAGCCAAAGCATGCGGTTATCATACCTGCCAATTTACAAAATCACTTCAACGTGTGAGAAGGGGCGGTGCCTTGGAGGGGCGAGGCCTGTGCCGAGATCTATCAAAGAGGCACTCTGCCCCTCAGTAAGACCTCCCACCCCCTCCCAAAAAAAAACCAAACAAAGGGTCATCGAGGCTGTCGCCCATGTCCTGGGGTGTTTTCACACCTTTTAATGGACATCAGCTGCTTACAGCCTCCGAAAACAAGCTGGAAATCCACTGTTTACATTGGTTTTCAGCTTGTTTTCCCTGCCACAGTGTGATTTCCTCACCGGTTGTTGACCGTGTTTAGGCGCCAAAATCGTGTGACACAGAGTGGCACCGTGTGAGTGTTCAGGAACGGGATACCATTTGGGTCAGGATTATTTAAAAAGGAGGAACCATTTTAGTGGATTTCCCTGCACTGCCAGAGTATTCACTCTTTGGGACACCTCCGTTGGAGGTAGCCGTGCGCTTTACAAGCTTCAAATAAATAAATAAAGGTTTGATGGGAAACTGTGTCAAAGGCGGCACTGAGATCTAATGGTACCAGTACCTCTCGTTGTCCCTTATCCGGCAGCATTCTTCTATTGCGTACGTTGTACTCCACGGCCTTTGAGGCTCTGCCAGTCTGGCACTGCTGACCATCAGCCCAGAGATGAACCTCTGGCCCTGTGCCCAGACACTCACACCCCTGCTGAGATCACAGAGCTATGCAGTACGCCCGGCTCAGCAGGAAGGATTCCGTGGCTGCTCTGGGCACAGACGGAGCCCTGTTTCAGCCTGGCATAAAGCCAGTGCTGTAGGGTCCAGTACTGTGCCTGTGCTCCTAGAGGCGGGGCAGGCCTCCCACCTTACCATGCTATCTATTGTACGGGGTCAGTCAGACAGAACCAGGGGTGGAAACTGGCACACGGGCTCGTTTTATAATCCGTACTTGCTTGTCTGGGCATAATCCGCTTTCATTACCTCCTAATCCTGTTGGCATTACAAGAAAACCGGCCTCTCGCGCCAATCTTTTGGCACTTTTGGGGATCAGTGCTAAACCACATACTGCTTGGGAAGCAAGAATTTTGTTTCAGAACAGGACAAAGATAAGTGATGTGTGAAGTTGTAATTTTTATGTAGGCTTCAGCCAGCAGGTGTTGCTACACAAGGTAAAAGAAACCATTCCATGCTGGGGAAGAGAAAAAGCAGAATCCTGGAAAGTAAGAACATTGTGTACTAGAAGCGTGTGGGGGTCGGGGAGGCCAGACTGTAAACACATGCATTCAGCAGCTACTGCAAGACATGTGACTTTCAGAAACTGACCACACAGGGCATGCTACACTGACTGAAAGAAAGAGACATTCAGAGGGTAGAGTGAAGCTCCTGTCTGAAGCAGGAGTCCAGGAGTGTGCTTGCCACGGTACAAGAGGTCTGCACTTAAGGAAGTTTCATCGAGTTCACTTCAATTCTTTAATACATTTTTGTCTTTAAGGAGTTGGGATCACACGTTAATCTGGTATTTTGGAGAAAAATGCACTGGTATCCGACATTGTTTCTGAAAGTTTGGCAAGTGACCTTTCCTGTGCTCTACCCCAATGCTGTGCGTGGCCCAGGCCTATCCAGGCACCCCTATCCTCCTTGAAGATGTTACGTCTTGTGTCCAAATAAAGGCGTGGCCTACCTTCAACCTCAACCAATGGAGGCTTTTATTCTGTAAAATATCCTGTGGCTCCATGGCCATCACTGAGGTCACCTTGCTGATAATAATTGTAGCATCGTCTACCAGAGCTGAATTCTGGGGGTCCTTAATTTGGTGCCGGAGGGTTTTGTTTCCATCCACTGTCCGGATTTAGGAGCCTTGGTAGTCTTACCATCTTCGACCACTACTCTGAAGTTCTCCTCTGGGCTATCCACTGCCCTGACCGGGTTGACTTTCACTGATTGGCCTTTGTATCAAGTGGTTCTAGGACAGGACATTGGCAGCAGCGCAGGGAGCTGTGCCCTTGAATAGTGGGTGCTTTGCACATGGGTTTGGGATCAGCTATTTTTCAGCAGGCCCTTTGTTGCTTCTCCCGCTGAAAGAGGTGGAGGTCGGTTTGAGTTGCTGAATTAGATTCACTTGGCCTGTGATGCGCATGAATTCACTATTCATGACTTGGATATCTGTTGCAGAACTTTTGATGTTTTTCTGTCCCAAACCTCGGCTCTTCCACCAGTTTGTTATTCTCTGACTTCTGGTTTTGACTGTCGCTCTGGAGTTGACCAAGAGGTCTCCGACACTGGTGGTTGCATATTAGATAGCCGGACTCTTGGGGAGGGTCACTGGAGGTCTCATTCGGGTTAAAATCTTCGTTGACGTAGCCACAGCCCCTATCCATTAATGAACCTTCATGTACTCTGAGGTCCGCTTTGTCACTGTAAGCCAGTCTCGGGGTGCTCATCATCGGGCTGGTTGGGGGGTTTGTAGGATCTAGAATATTTGGTACAGCCTGTTTTTCCAGGTCTGCTCCTCTATCATAGGGCCCATTGGCACAATCCATGGAGCGCGTTGCCTCTTTTAGTATCCATGAGAATGGATTGTGGGAGCAGGACGTTGGCGTGGGGGTGGATCAGCGTGCTTGCGAGGGAGGGTGACGAGCAGCAGAGATGGCTCTTCTCCAGGCTGCAGGGGATGCGGGAGTCATGGTTGCAGCTGTAATGACATTGGTACTCGTCCTTTCATCTGGGGGGCTGGTGATGAGGGCTCGCTGCCTCTTCTCTATGTTGTCGGCTATCTGGGGACCAGGCCAGGTGAACACCTTCCACAGTACGTCACAGGGACTGAGTAATTGAACCTGATGGCCCCAGGAGATGCAGTCAGGGTCCTTTGCTGCAAAACCTGTGAACAGGGCAGGCTGGGGCCTCTGATCTTTGATTTTGCCTCCAGGCTTCAGTGACCCTTCCATGACATGCTCCACTTTGGCCATTCTTTTCTCCAGGCCTGAGCCCAAAGGGTTAATAAGCTAGGGGACCCGCTGTCCTTGCAGATTTCGGCAATTTTGGCTCAGGTCCCGGTTTTCAGTGAGAGTCGACTGAAAACAGCAGAGGGACTTTTCATGAGTTGAGCTACTTAAATAACATACACAAGAAACACGATACTGGGTTTAAAACTGACTTTTATTTATTTCCTTAGTGCCTCGTCTCTGTCTCTGTATTGAGGAGGGCTGTCATTCTGTGCCCCATGGATGATGTTGAATTGCGCCCTTCTATTTTTGCGAAATGTACCGGTTTTGGCTTTCAAAATCTGGTCACGCTATAATAAGCATATTTTGTTTTTGACGTAGTCGAAGATGGCGGCCGAAAAGAGCTATCGTTAGGGATGTCGACGACACCAAAATAAATTAAACCGCGTGTGAACAGAGCCCTGTGGGCTGCTTCCTAGAGGTGGCCGTGAGACCTACATATCTGTCAGGGCGGCTGCCGTGGCTTCGGCGGCGCTGGCGCTAGACCTCTAGGCGCTGCCCTGGACGCCCTCCCATGCAGAAGCCATGTGGCAACTTGAGCAAGGTCAAGGTCTCCAAGTGCGGACATCAGGCCACTGCGGCCGCAGTCGCGCAAGTACAAATCGGTGTTTGTGTGTCTGGTCCGCTTCAGATTTGTGCCTGACCTACTTCCTGCATAGTGCATATAAATGCACTACTTCCGGTGTCTGCCTGGGTTACTTCTGCGCTTGTCTGACCTACATACTGTTTGGCTTGCGTGCGTTGTGTGCCTGTCTGCCCTGCTACTTACTCATAAAAAGGGGACCCCTGTAATCAAATATAGGTAGAGAGGCAGGGGAAAGGCAGCCAATAAAGCACAAAATAAATACTTTACCTATAATGTTTAGAATATGCCATGCGTCATCTGATTTCCACACCATTCAAGATATATTAAACATTGCTTTATTTTTTGTTCTTGATCTTTTCATCACAAATATCACAAATAAATATCACTTCTAAACGATTATAAAAACACCAGATCACATTGCAAAACTTCCACTCACAACATGCATACAATTTCATGCTCAAACATCCTCACACAGACCACAGATACATACATAACATTTATATCAAGAAGCATAATATGCACCACGTCCCCTCAAAATGTATAACAATAATAATCAAAGAAAGACTTTTCAAACAGTAAATCGATTTTCTAGCGCAAGTAGATCCGGTGTATTCATAGAGGGAACATATTCACAGCGCCGACGGTGCGTTTCGGTGAAACACCCCTTCTTTGGGTATCACCTTCTTCAGGGCGCATATGGTGTATATGAACAAAAAAGCAATAGGACCTGTCTATCGTGATGGAGACGGAAAAAGCCGATATTAGAGAAATCTCCTTGGTCTAAAATCAAGGGCCACTGCTCGATTCCAGGTAGAGAGCGGCCAAGAAACGATAAAGGAGCTCTAAAAGTTGCTTTCTCTCAGGTTTGTATAAGATATACAGCACAAGATGCTTTTCTCATGGAAGGCCGTAAAGATGAAAAACACGATAAGGGGGATTTTAGTCTTCAAGTGTATCACTGTTTGGGCTGACTCCAGGCAGTTTCTCAATTGTTTCACACCGCGTAGAAATATAAATCGCGCATTCGTCCGATAATTGATTTAATCTCTCATGGGCCAAGCTTCATAGAAAGTATCCCGCCTCCGTAGAGCTTAAATGTCGGTGCTCAACCAAAGAGAATTCCCTGAATTAAAGAGATGCTTATTCGAGACTCGGGCCGTTTTTCCTTTATGAGCGGGACGCTCTGCCATAATGCCGCTGCATGTGTCTGTGTGAGGATGTTTGAGCATGAAATTGTATGTATGTTGTGAGTGGAAGTTTTGCAATGGGATGTGGTGTTTTTATAATCGTTTAGAAGTGATATTTATTTGTGATATTTGTGATGAAAAGATCAACAACAAAAAATAAAGCAATGTTTAATATATCTTGAATGGTGTGGATAATATAGTTTGTGGTCTAGCAAGAGTGGTCAATAAATCAGATGACGCATGGCATATTCTAAACATTATAGGTAGAGTATTTATTTTGTGCTTTATTGGCTGCCCTGCTACTTAGTCATGCTTGATCTACTACTTCTGCCTACCTGACCTATTCGTGTGCCAGATCTGTGAACCTACTTCCTGTGAACGACTGTCCATTTCTTTTGCGTGCCTGACCTACATCCCATGCTTGCCTGACCTACTTCCCATGCTTGCCTGACCTACTTCCCAGCATGCTTGTCTGGTTAACTCCTTGGGCGCACCTGACCTACCTTCAGAGCATGTCCTTTTTAGGTCTCGCAGACCTGCGTTGCAGCGCGTATGCGCTGCTCAGCTCTGCGAGGCTTATTCTAATTGAGGAGATTTCAGAAGTGGAGTTGAAGCCATGCCCATCATTCTTATTGGCTGGCGTCATCGTTTATGCTAAACGCTGGCTTCCGATTCAAAATGAGCCTTCTTTGTTACCGCCCTGTCTCCTTTTTGGACGGCCCATCCGGACTGGATCTTTTGCCTGCGGCGTTATACAGTCTCCTTTAACTAATAGGTAAGCACTTTTTTTTCCTATTCGCGTAATGGCGACAGCTTGTTTCAATCGCCTTCGGCAAGGCGGCCACGTGTTTATTTTTGCATTGCGCTTTCACTTATGCGGAGCGCTTTACTTTAATAGTGGCCAACTTCACCTCCCCCGCCCAGCACTCGCGGAACAATGACGGACATTATTTGTACACAGAGCGCGCAATGCGCGCTTTCACTTTGATAGCGGCTGCCAGTAGTGGAGTACCGCCGGGTGATTTTTTTTTTTTTAAACTTTAATTCTAAGCGCGGTGCCCGCTTCAGGGACACCGCGCTCTGTTTATTATTATTTTTTTACTTTAAGCCTAGCCCTTAGCTGCTGCATGCCCCGCCTCCCCAGGGTGGGCGGCCTCCTGCTCGGAGTGCAGAGATACCCGACTCTGAACTAAGTGACGGGTTGTCTGGGAGGGACCAGCGGCCCGTGCCCCAGCGAGACTGTCCGAACGAGTGAGCGCCCAGTCCAGAGGCCTGCTCCATGACACACCGGTGAGTAGACTCACATCCAGGTACTCATTCTGGGGTGATCGGTTTAGGAAGCGCCAGGCTGGCTGCGGGATACCGCTTTCATTGTAACAGGATCCATTAGTGGTTTCTGCTGAGCTCGGCCAGTGGGGGCTGTCCTTTCATGGCATGGGTCCAGAGATTTTCCTCAGCCATAGGTGGCATCGTGTGGCTCCTCGTCGGGTCCGTCCCAGCATATGCATTTCGTTGGCCCATAATATTACCGCTACCTCCGCTCGTCGACGTCAGTTCCTTCCTTTCTTACTGTGCCTTGTGCGTACAGAGCTACTGAATTAGTCGCTTTACGAATTGCTGCAAGGATCTGCGCACTTCCCCTCCTGTTCAGTATTTAACTGCTCATCTTCTTTATGCACTGGGTATTATGATGTTCCAGTGGTGGGTGAACATCAGTGGTCTCTTTAAGAGCATCGTTACGAGTAGCCCATTATCGGATGTGATAATCAGATCGCACCCGTTAAAATCGGACACTGAGGTGGTCTGAACTTACCAGTTGGAGAGCATGTTAAAAGGTTAAGGGTTTTGGATAATAGTATGCAGATTTTGCATGCTTGACCTGTCTAAATTCACCTGGGGATAATTGTGGAGGAGTGGTGCTAGTCGGAACACTCATAACTCCAGTATGTGCAGTAACGGGAGTTATCACGCATAACGAAATCTAGAAGGCAACTCCTAATGAGGGCCTAAGTCTGAAATCTTCCCAAGAAAGAGTAAAGTGAACTTCTGGTATGCTGTACTTCAGCCAATATCTGTGAGTACTACCTCCACCCATGTGAAGTTAATAATTCAGGGGTACTTTTACACACTGAACTTTCCTGCACTTCGCAGATTTTGGCAATAACTAAAGCTTGTTTCTACCAGCGACATGTTTTACCTTTGTAAATGCAAATCTGGGCCGCTCAGGCCAGTCCCGGCGCTTCTCTCATGCTGCCAGCAGCATGAGAGCAGTGTCTGGCTTGGCCGTAGGGGAGTCTGCGTGCCTCAGACTGTGCTGCAGTGGAGCCAGGTGAGCAGAAGAGCTGCGATGCGGGCGGCAGGTAAGTTCTATTGTGTTTTGTTTTATTTGTGCTATTGCTATTGTTGTCTTCCGTCCCGTCCCGTCCCTCCACCCCCACCTCCTGCGCTGCCTCACCACTTTTCCCTGCCACCAGCCGCTACTGCCACAGGGTTCAACACTTATACTTGAGTTAAGAGCATCATCTCTGTCAGTCCGATCCCATGTCCCTCCAAGCACAGTGTAACAGTTGCATGAGGTACTGTTGAAAGTTAAGTGCATGTAACAGAGAGAATGCTGCAGTTTACCTTTCTAAGGTGCGTTGTGAAATCACAATTGCATATTAAATACATGCCACACGAACAAGCAGCTCTTCATAGCTCCTTTTACCGTCAACTACTAGCAGCGCCTGCCCTGGCTTCTCACTGTAACAAACATAATACCTAAAAGTAGCTTTATTTATTGGTGCAGCCAATCCCCATCAAGACACAGTACGTAGCAAGCACAAGTAACACCCAAACTGCTAACAAAAACAAGCATTTGCAATGCAATAGTCTTTCATTTGCGAGAGTAAGCAATTAGCATTGTAAATGACAATGACTTTATTTATGTTTTAAAAACCAAAACATAAATAAAGCGCTGTCATTTACAATGCCAATAACAAACTTGCATAAATGCGAGACATATTGCATTGCAAATGCTTGTTCTATGTGTTACAGTTAGTCTTGGTCCAGTGGAAGGGTCCCCTTGGCATGCACCCATACTGGCATCTGTCAAGAAAAGGCCGCATGAAGTGCCCTGCCCATTAGGTGGAACCTCATATTCATTATTTCTATACAATGTATTTCTTTTGCCACGGGTGCACATTTCCATACGTGCAAACAAAAACTCCTCCCCCCCCACGTATTCTGTGCAAACATTAGTTACAGATTGCCAAGCATTGGGTATAGATTGCCAAGCTTTAGGTATAGATTTCCATGCATTAGTTATAGATTTCCAAGCATTAGGTACAGATTTCCAAGCATTAGGTACAGATTGCCAAGCATTAGTTACAGATTGCCAAGCAGTATTTGCCAGATTGCTAAGCTTTGGTTAAAGATTGCCAAGCATTAGGTACAGATTTCCAAGCATTAGGTACGGATTGCCAAACATTAGGTACACATTGCCAAGCATTAGTTGCCGATTGCCAGAGCAGTAGTTACCAGATTGCTAAGCTTTGGTTAAAGATTGCCAAGCATTGGTACAGATTTCCAAGCATTAGGTACGGATTGCCAAGCAGTATTTACCAGATTGCCAAGCAGTATTTACCAGATTGCCAAGCAGTATTTACCAGATTGCCAAGCAGTATTTACCAGATTGCCAAGCAGTATTTACCAGATTGCCAAGCAGTAGTTACCAGATTGCCAAGCAGTAGTTACCAGATTGCTAAGCTTTGGTTAAAGATTGCCAAGCATTAGGCTACAGATTTCCAAGCATTAGGTACGGATTGCCAAGCAGTATTTACCAGATTGCCAAGCAGTATTTACCAGATTGCTAAGCAGTATTTACCAGATTGCCAAGCAGTATTTACCAGATTGCCAAGCAGTATTTACCAGATTGCCAAGCAGTAGTTACCAGATTGCTAAGCTTTGGTTAAAGATTGCCAAGCATTAGGTACAGATTTCCAAGCATTAGGTCACGGATTGCCAAGCAGTATTTACCAGATTGCCAAGCAGTATTTACTAGATTGCCAATGACAGTATTTACCAGCTTGCCAAACAGTATTTACCAGATTGCCAAGCAGTATTTACCAGATTGCCAAGCAGTATTTACCAGATTGCCAAGCAGTATTTACCTGATTGCCAAGCAGTATTTACCTGATTGCCAAGCAGTATTTACCAGATTGCAAGTAGTATTTACCAGATTGCCAAGCATTAGTTACCGATTGCCAAGCAGTAGTTACCAGATTGCTAAGCTTTGGTTAAAGATTGCCAAGCATTAGGTACAGATTTCCAAGCATTAGGTACGGATTGCCAAGCAGTATTTACCAGATTGCCAAGCAGTATTTACCAGATTGCCAAGCAGTATTTACCTGATTGCCAAGCAGTATTTACCAGATTGCAAGTAGTATTTACCAGATTGCCAAGCATTAGGTACAGATTGCCAAGCATTAGGTACAGATTGCCAAACATTAGGTACAGATTGCCAAACATTAGGTGCAGATTGCCAAGCAGTATTTACCGGATTGCCAAACATTATGTACAGATTGCCAAGCATTAGGTACAGATTTCCAAGCATTAGGTACGGATTGCCAAGTAGTATTTACCAGATTGGCAAGCATTAGTTATAGATTTCCAAGTATTGGGACAGATTTCCAAGCATTAGGTACAGATTGCCAAGCATTAGTTACAGATTGCCAAGCAGTATTTGCCAGATTGCCAAACATTAGGTACAGATTGCCAAACATTAGGTACACATTGCCAAGCATTAGTTACCGATTGCCAAGCAGTAGTTACCAGATTGCTAGCTTTGGTTAAAGATTGGTAAGCATTAGGTACAGATTGCCAAGCATTAGGTACAGATTTCCAAGCATTAGGTGCGGATTGCCAAGCAGTATTTACCAGATTGCCAAGCAGTATTTACCTGATTGCTAAGCAGTATTTACCAGATTGCAAGTAGTATTTACCAGATTGCCAAGCATTAGGTACAGATTGCCAAGCATTAGGTACAGATTGCCAAGCATTAGGTGCAGATTGCCAAGCAGTATTTACCTGATTGCCAAGCAGTATTTACCTGTGATTGCCAATCAGTGTTTACCAGATTGCCAAGCATTAGGTACAGATTGCCAAGCATTAGGTACAGATTGCCAAACATTAGGTGCAGATTGCCAAGCAGTATTTACCGGATTGCCAAGCATTATTTACCGGATTGCCAAGCATTATGTACAGATTGCCAAGCATTAGGTACAAATTTCCAAGCATTAGGTACGGATTGCCAAGCAGTATTTACCAGATTGCCAAGCAGTATTTACCAAATTGCCAAGCAGTATTTACCAAATTGCCAAGCAGTATTTACCAGATTGCCAAGCAGTATTTACCAGATTGCCAAGCAGTATTTACCAGATTGCCAAGCAGTATTTACCAGATTGCCAAGCAGTATTTACCAGATTGCCAAGCAGTATTTACCAGATTGCCAAGCAGTATTTACCAGATTGCCAAGCAGTATTTACCAGATTGCCAAGCATTAGGTACAGATTGCCAAGCATTAGGTACAGATTGCCAAGCATTAGGTACAGATTGCCAAGCATTAGGTACAGATTGCCAAGCATTAGGTACAGATTGCCAAGCATTATTTACAGGATTGCTGAGCATTATTTACAGGATTGCTGAGCATTAGGTATAGATTGTCAAGCATTTAGGTACAGATTTCGAGCAGTGTTTAACAGATTGCCAAGCATTGGGTACAGGTTTCCAAGCAGTATTTACCGGATTGCCAAGCATTAGGTACAGATTTCCATGCAGTATTTACCAGATTGCCAAGCATAGGATACAGATTTCCAAGCAATATTTACCAGATTTCCAAGCATTAGTTATAGATTTCCAAGCATTAGGTATAGATTTCCAAGCTTTATGTACAGATTGCCAAGCTTTATGTACAGATTGCCAAGCATTGGGTTATAGAGTTCCAAGCTTTAGGTACAGATTGCCAAGCAGTATTGACCAGATTGCTAGGCAGTATTTACCAGGCTGCCTAGCATTAGTTATAGATTTTCCAAGCATTAGGTACGGATTGCCAAGCATTAGGTATAGATTGCCAAGCATTAGGTACTGATTGCCAAGCAGTATTTACCAGATAGCCAAGCATTAGGTACTGATTGCCGAGCAGTATTTACCAGATTGCCAAGCATTAGGTACAGATTTCCAAGCAGTGTTTACCAGATTGCCAAGCATTAGGTACAGATTTCCAAGCAGTATTTACCAGATTGCCAAGCATTAGGTACAGATTGCCAACAGTATTTTCCAGATTGCCAAGCATCGGTTACAGATTTCCAAGCAATAATTACCAGATTAGCGGTACAGATTGCCAAGCATTAGGCACAGAGTGCCAAGCATTAGGCACAGATTGCCAAGCATTAGGCACAGATTGCCAAGCATTAGGCACAGATTGCCAAGCATTAGGTACAGATTGCTCAAGCATTAGGTACAGATTGCCAAGCATTAGGTACAGATTGCCAAGCAGTATTTACCAGATTGCCAAGCATCAGGTACAGATTTCCAAGCAGTATTTACCAGATTGCCAAGCATTAGGTACCAGATTGCCAAGCATTAGGTACAGATTGCCAAGCATTAGGTACAGATTGCCAAGCTATTAGGTACAGATTGCCAAGCATTAGGTACAGATTGCCAAGCATTAGGTACAGATTGCCAAACATTAGGTACAGATTGCCAATCATTAGGTACAGATTGCCAAGCATTAGGTACAGATTGCCAAGCAGTATTTACCAGATTGCCAGGCAGTATTCACCAAAGCATTAGTTACAGATTGCCAAGGATTAAGGTACAGATTTCCAAGCTTTAGGTACAGATTGCCAAGCATTAGTTATAGATTTCCAAGCATTAGGTACAGATTGCCAAGCAGTATTTACCAGATTGCCAAGCATTAGGTACAGATTTCCAAGCAGTGTTTACCAGATTGCAAAGCATTAGGTACAGATTTCCAAGCAGTATTTACCGGATTGCCGAGCATTAGGTACAGATTTCCAAGCAGTATTTACCGGATTGCCGAGCATTAGGTACAGATTTCCAAGCAGTATTTACCAGATTGCCAAGCATTAGGTACAGATTTCCAAGCAGTATTTACCAGATTGCCAAGCATTAGGTACAGATTTCCAAGCAGTATTTACCAGATTGCCAAGCATTAGGTACAGATTGCCAAGCAGTATTTTCCAGATTGCCAAGCATCGGTTACAGATTTCAAGCAATAATTACCAGATTGCCAAGCATTAGGTACAGATTGCCAAGCATTAGGTACAGATTGCCAAGCATTAGGTACAGATTGCCAAGCATTAGGTACAGATTGCCAAGCATTAGGTACAGATTGCCAAGCATTAGGTACAGATTGCCAAGCATTAGGTACAGATTGCCATGCATTAGGCACAGATTGCCAAGCATTAGGTACAGATTGCCAAGCATTAGGTACAGATTGCCAAGCATTAGGTACAGATTTCCAAGCAGTAGGTACAGATTTCCAAGCAGTATTTACCAGATTGCCAAGCATTAGGTACAGATTGCCAAGCAGTATTTTGCAGATTGCCAAGCATCGGTTACAGATTTCCAAGCAATAATTACCAGATTGCCAAGCATTAGGTACAGATTGCCAAGCATTAGGTACAGATTGCCAAGCATTAGGCACAGATTGCCAAGCATTAGGCACAGATTGCCAAGCATTAGGCACAGATTGCCAAGCATTAGGCACAGATTGCCAAGCATTAGGCACAGATTGCCAAGCATTAGGCACAGATTGCCAAGCATTAGGCACAGGTTGCCAAGCATTAGGCACAGATTGCCAAGCATTAGGCACAGATTGCCAAGCATTAGGCACAGATTTCCAAGCATTAGGCACAGATTGCCAAGCATTAGGTACAGATTGCCAAGCATTAGGTACAGATTGCCAAGCATTAGGTACAGATTGCCAAGCAGTATTTACCAGATTGCCAAGCAGTATTTACCAGATTGCCAAGCATTAGGTACAGATTGCCAAGCATTAGGTACAGATTGCCAAGCATTAGGTACAGATTGCCAAGCATTAGGTACAGATTGCCAAGCATTAGGTACAGATTGCCAAGCAGTAGTTACCAGATTGCTAAGCTTTGGTTAAAGATTGGTAAGCATTAGGTACAGATTGCCAAGCATTAGGTACAGATTTCCAAGCATTAGGTACGGATTGCCAAGCAGTATTTACCAGATTGCCAAGCAGTATTTACCTGATTGCCAAGCAGTATTTACCAGATTGCAAGTAGTATTTACCAGATTGCCAAGCATTAGGTACAGATTGCCAAGCATTAGGTACAGATTGCCGAACATTAGGTGCAGATTGCCAAGCAGTATTTACCGGATTGCCAAGCAGTATTTACGGATTGCCAAGCATTATGTACAGATTGCCAAGCATTAGGTACAAATTTCCAAGCATTAGGTACGGATTGCCAAGCAGTATTTACCAGATTGCCAAGCAGTATTTACCAAATTGCCAAGCAGTATTTACCAAATTGCCAAGCAGTATTTACCAGATTGCCAAGCAGTATTTACCAGATTGCCAAGCAGTATTTACCAGATTGCCAAGCAGTATTTACCAGATTGCCAAGCAGTATTTACCAGATTGCCAAGCAGTATTTACCAGATTGCCAAGCAGTATTTACCAGATTGCCAAGCATTAGGTACAGATTGCCAAGCATTAGGTACAGATTGCCAAGCATTAGGTACAGATTGCCAAGCATTAGGTACAGATTGCCAAGCATTAGGTACAGATTGCCAAGCATTAGGTACAGATTGCCAAGCATTAGGTACAGATTGCCAAGCATTAGGTACAGATTGCCAAGCATTATTTACAGGATTGCTGAGCATTATTTACAGGATTGCTGAGCATTAGGTATAGATTGTCAAGCATTTAGGTACAGATTTCCAGAGCAGTGTTTAACAGATTGCCAAGCATTGGGTACAGGTTTACAAGCAGTATTTACCGGATTGCCAAGCATTAGGTACAGATTTCCATGCAGTATTTACCAGATTGCCAAGCATGGGGTACAGATTTCAAGCAATATTTACCAGATTTCCAAGCATTAGTTATAGATTTCCAAGCATTAGGTATAGATTTCCAAGCTTTATGTACAGATTGCCAAGCTTTATGTACAGATTGCCAAGCATTGGGTTATAGAGTTCCAAGCTTTAGGTACAGATTGCCAAGCAGTATTGACCAGATTGCTAGGCAGTATTTACCAGGCTGCCTACGCATTAGTTATAGATTTTCAAGCATTAGGTGCGGATTGCCAAGCATTAGGTATAGATTGCCAAGCATTAGGTACTGATTGCCAAGCAGTATTTACCAGATAGCCAAGCATTAGGTACTGATTGCCGAGCAGTATTTACCAGATTGCCAAGCATTAGGTACAGATTTCCAAGCCAGTGTTTACCAGATTGCCAAGCATTAGGTACAGATTTCCAAGCAGTATTTACCAGATTGCCAAGCATTAGGTACAGATTGCCAAGCAGTATTTTCCAGATTGCCAAGCATCGGTTACAGATTTCCAAGCAATAATTACCAGATTCTGGTACAGATTGCCAAGCATTAGGCACAGATTGCCAAGCATTAGGCACAGATTGCCAAGCATTAGGCACAGATTGCCAAGCATTAGGCACAGATTGCCAAGCATTAGGTACAGATTGCCAAGCATTAGGTACAGATTGCCAAGCATTAGGTACAGATTGCCAAGCAGTATTTACCAGATTGCCAAGCATCAGGTACAGATTTCCAAGCAGTATTTACCAGATTGCCAAGCATTAGGTACAGATTGCCAAGCATTAGGTACAGATTGCCAAGCATTAGGTACAGATTGCCAAGCATTAGGTACAGATTGCCAAGCATTAGGTACAGATTGCCAAGCATTAGGTACAGATTGCCAAGCATTAGGTACAGATTGCCAAGCATTAGGTACAGATTGCCAAACATTAGGTACAGATTGCCAATCATTAGGTACAGATTGCCAAGCATTAGGTACAGATTGCCAAGCAGTATTTACCAGATTGCCAGGCAGTATTCACCAAAGCATTAGTTACAGATTGCCAAGGATTAGGTACAGATTTCCAAGCTTTAGGTACAGATTGCCAAGCATTAGTTATAGATTTCCAAGCATTAGGTACAGATTGCCAAGCAGTATTTACCAGATTGCCAAGCATTAGGTACAGATTTCCAAGCAGTGTTTACCAGATTGCAAAGCATTAGGTACAGATTTCCAAGCAGTATTTACTGGATTGCCGAGCATTAGGTACAGATTTCCAAGCAGTATTTACCGGATTGCCGAGCATTAGGTACAGATTTCCAAGCAGTATTTACCAGATTGCCAAGCATTAGGTACAGATTTCCAAGCAGTATTTACCAGATTGCCAAGCATTAGGTACAGATTTCCAAGCAGTATTTACCAGATTGCCAAGCATTAGGTACAGATTGCCAAGCAGTATTTTCCAGATTGCCAAGCATCGGTTACAGATTTCCAAGCAATAATTACCAGATTGCCAAGCATTAGGTACAGATTGCCAAGCATTAGGTACAGATTGCCAAGCATTAGGTACAGATTGCCAAGCATTAGGTACAGATTGCCAAGCATTAGGTACAGATTGCCAAGCATTAGGTACAGATTGCCAAGCATTAGGTACAGATTGCCAAGCATTAGGTACAGATTGCCATGCATTAGGCACAGATTGCCAAGCATTAGGTACAGATTGCCAAGCATTAGGTACAGATTTCCAAGCAGTAGGTACAGATTTCCAAGCAGTATTTACCAGATTGCCAAGCATTAGGTACAGATTGCCAAGCAGTATTTTGCAGATTGCCAAGCATCGGTTACAGATTTCCAAGCAATAATTACCAGATTGCCAAGCATTAGGTACAGATTGCCAAGCATTAGGTACAGATTGCCAAGCATTAGGTACAGATTGCCAAGCATTAGGCACAGATTGCCAAGCATTAGGCACAGATTGCCAAGCATTAGGCACAGATTGCCAAGCATTAGGCACAGATTGCCAAGCATTAGGCACAGATTGCCAAGCATTAGGCACAGATTGCCAAGCATTAGGCACAGATTGCCAAGCATTAGGCACAGATTGCCAAGCATTAGGCACAGATTGCCAAGCATTAGGCACAGATTGCCAAGCATTAGGCACAGATTGCCAAGCATTAGGCACAGATTGCCAGCATTAGGCACAGATTTCCAAGCATTAGGCACAGATTGCCAAGCATTAGGTACAGATTGCCAAGCATTAGGTACAGATTGCCAAGCATTAGGTACAGATTGCCAAGCAGTATTTACCAGATTGCCAAGCAGTATTTACCAGATTGCCAAGCATTAGGTACAGATTGCCAAGCATTAGGTACAGATTGCCAAGCATTAGGTACAGATTGCCAAGCATTAGGTACAGATTGCCAAGCATTAGGTACAGATTGCCAAGCATTAGGTACAGATTGCCAAGCATTAGGTACAGATTGCCAAGCATTAGGTACAGATTGCCAAGCATTAGGTACAGATTGCCAAGCATTAGGTACAGATTGCCAAGCATTAGGTACAGATTGCCAAGCATTAGGCACAGATTGCCAAGCATTAGGCACAGATTGCCAAGCATTAGGCACAGATTGCCAAGCATTAGGCACAGATTGCCAAGCATTAGGTACAGATTGCCAAGCATTAGGTACAGATTGCCAAGCAGTATTTACCAGATTGCCAAGCAGTATTTACCAGATTGCCAAGCAGTATTTACCAGATTGCCAAGCATTAGGTACAGATTGCCAAGCATTAGGTACAGATTGCCAAGCATTAGGTACAGATTGCCAAGCATTAGGTACAGATTGCCAAGCATTAGGTACAGATTGCCAAGCATTAGGTACAGATTGCCAAGCATTAGGTACAGATTGCCAAGCATTAGGTACAGATTGCCAAGCATTAGGTACAGATTGCCAAGCATTAGGTACAGATTGCCAAGCATTAGGGTACAGATTGCCAAGCATTAGGTACAGATTGCCAATGCCAAGCATTAGGTACAGATTGCCAAGCATTAGGTACAGATTGCCAAGCATTAGGTACAGATTGCCAAACATTAGGTACAGATTGCCAATCATTAGCTATAGATTGCCAAGCATTAGGTACAGATTGCCAAGCATTGGGTACAGATTGCCAAGCATTGGGTACAGATTGCCAAGCATTGGGTACAGATTGCCAAGCATTGGGTACAGATTGCCAAGCATTAGGTACAGATTGCCAAGCATTAGGTACAGATTGCCAAGCATTAGGTACAGATTGCCAAGCATTAGGTACAGATTGCCAAGCATTAGGTACAGATTGCCAAGCATTAGGTACAGATTGCCAAACATTAGGTACAGATTGCCAATCATTAGCTACAGATTGCCAAGCATTGGGTACAGATTGCCAAGCATTAGGTACAGATTGCCAAGCATTAGGTACAGATTGCCAAGCATTAGGTACAGATTGCCAAGCATTAGGTACAGATTGCCAAGCATTAGGTACAGATTGCCAAGCATTAGGTACAGATTGCCAAGCATTAGGTACAGATTGCCAAGCATTAGGTACAGATTGCCAAGCATTAGGTACAGCTAGCCAAGCATTAGGTACAGATTGCCAAGCAGAATTTACCAGATTGCCAGGCAGTATTCACCAAAGCATTAGTTACAGATTGCCAAGGATTAGGTACAGATTTCCAAGCTTTAGGTACAGATTGCCAAGCATTAGGTACAGATTGCCAAGCAGTATTTACCAGATTGCCAAGCATTAGGTACAGATTTCCAAGCAGTGTTTACCAGATTGCAAAGCATTAGGTACAGATTTCCAAGCAGTATTTACCAGATTGCCAAGCATTAGGTACAGATTTCCAAGCAGTATTTACCAGATTGCCGAGCATTAGGTACAGATTTCCAAGCAGTATTTACCGGATTGCCGAGCTTTAGGTACAGATTTCCAAGCAGTATTTACCAGATTGCCAAGTATTAGGTACAGATTTCCAAGCAGTATTTACCAGATTGCCAAGCATTAGGTACAGATTTCCAAGCAGTATTTACCAGATTGCCAAGCATTAGGTACAGATTGCCAAGCAGTATTTTCCAGATTGCCAAGCATCGGTTACAGATTTCCAAGCAATAATTACCAGATTGCCAAGCATTAGGTACAGATTGCCAAGCATTAGGTACAGATTGCCAAGCATTAGGTACAGATTGCCAAGCATTAGGTACAGATTTCCAAGCAGTATTTACCAGATTGCCAAGGCCAAGCATTAGGTACAGATTGCCAAGCATTAGGTACAGATTGCCAAGCATTAGGTACAGATTGCCAAGCATTAGGTACAGATTGCCAAGCATTAGGTACAGATTGCTAAACATTAGGTACAGATTGCTAAACATTAAGTACAGATTACCAATCATTAGCTATAGATTGCCAAGCATTAGGTACAGATTGCCAAGCATTAGGTACAGATTGCCAAGCAGTATTTACCAGATTGCCAGGCAGTATTTACCAAAGCATTAGTTACAGATTGCCAAGGATTAGTTATAGATTTCAAGCTTTAGGTACAGATTGCCAAGCATTAGGTACAGATTGCCAAGCATTAGGTACAGATTGCCAAGCAGTATTTACCAGATTGCCAGGCAGTATTTACCAAAGCATTAGTTACAGATTGCCAAGGATTAGTTATAGATTTCCAAGCTTTAGGTACAGATTGCCAAGCATTAGTTATAGATTTCCAAGCATTAGGTACAGATTGCCAAGCAGTATTTACCAGATTGCCAAGCATTAGGTACAGATTTCCAAGCAGTGTTTACCAGATTGCAAAGCATTAGGTACAGATTGCCAAGCATTAGGTACAGATTTCCAAGCAGTATTTACCAGATTGCCGAGCATTAGGTACAGATTTACAAGCAGTATTTACCGGATTGCCGAGCATTAGGTACAGATTTCCAAGCAGTATTTTCCAGATTGCCAAGCATTAGGTACAGATTTCCAAGCAGTATTTACCGGATTGCCGAGTATTGGGTACAGATTGACAAGCAGTATTTACCGGATTGCCAAGCATTAGGTACAGATTTCCAAGCAGTATTTACCAGATTGCCAAGCATTAGGTACAGATTTCCAAGCAGTATTTGCCATATTGCCAAGAACTAGTTATCAGATAGAGCCCTTTGGTTTCTAGCCATAGGATGTGAGTGTCTGGAGAAGGATTGGAGTAACGCTGAGCCTGGGATAACCAGCAAAGGAACATTACTTAACACTGGATCATTTCAGGGGGCATCTGCTGATGTTACATGAGGCCTTGGAAAGAATACTGGAATGACACTGGCTTTGTTCATGTCAAAGTCTGAGAGCTGAAGATGAGAGCGGTGGCTGCACACTCACATGGCCACTTGTCCTGATGAGGTTAGCCTGGTCCAGGAGAAGATCAGACCCGGCTCAAGGAGGTGGGCTGCTCTGTAGGTGCATCAGAAGTGTCCTCAGGCCGGAGCATCAAACCTGCTCGTAGAGCTGGGGGAAAGTCACATGCCAGGCTCGCCCCAGTAAGAGCTCGTTCACGTAGAAGGGATGGCTGCCAAGAGGCAGCTGTCAGGGCGCAATGTTTACTGTTCAGATGAGTGAACCCAGAAGTATCGGCAACATTATTTCGACAAAAAGTTTTTTCAGGAAGGCAATCTGGATTTAGTCTTTGCTGCCCCTTTTTCAAGTTATTTTATTTATTTTACTCACAGTCCTTTACATCTAGAGTGTGTGGTCATTCATAGTAATGTCGTATATAAGGGACAGATGTATAAGGAATATTCATTGTCTCATTTCCAAATATAGATAAACACATTATCACTGAATCCCGGACTGGAGATTAATACAGTTAAGCAGTCCTTGTAAACTTTCTCTCAGAAAGCATTATGCTTAAAGGCCAATATGGTGATTGATATTTTTGGCTGAGTTAGAAAGGGTCTCAGAGAAGCACAACAGTTCATCCTTCTCGTAGACTTGACACTATTTCAAAGGCTTTTTGATTGAAAAATACTTCAAGCACCGAAAGTCATGACAAATGCAGACAATAGACAAACATCACGCTTACAAACAGTGTTATGATACTGCGACAGAATACGGGCAGGTTGGAGCACTCTGTCATAGGCAGTCAGTAACCTTTGTTATTCAAGTCATGGCTTGGCAAAGGTGTCAGTTAAGAGCCTCCCAATTATCCCTAAATCCTACCATCTCAGTTCTGATAAAGGATGACATAGGGAACATTTTTGGGGTGAAATGCCTACCAGTAGGCCCTTTGTATTGGCTAAAAAGACTCATTGCGCCCAAGTTACACTCCAGCCAGGACCACCTCTGAGCCACCTCCCCGCTGGTCATCCAGCAGGCGCCAGAGGCCCTGAATCCCAGATTCGTGGATTGCCCAAGGGCAGAACCTGGCACTCTGAGTCCGGATGCAGTGGAAACTCCGTTGTTCAGGCTGGTATTCGAACCTGCAGCCAGACTCTGTGTACAGCCAGGCATACGCAGATCAGCCGTGTGTGTTTTTGTCATCAGTGCGACACCCCAAGTGTGATGTGGACTCGAGCTGCACTCTACTGATGGCTTTTGGTATGAAAAAGCATTAGGTAACCAGAAGGTTGACCTGCACTGTTGTCTAACTGCATTATGATATAATGGGCTTGCCCGCTAGTCGAGAAGCGCGAGGCTCTTAGCTGATCATCGCGTGCTTTGCCCCTCATCATATACACTCAAACCTAGGCGCCTGTGGCTTCTGCCCTAACTATGAGCTGCCACAAGTTGTTTATGACCAGCCTCCCTCCATCTCTCCCACTGCTCCCAGGCCTGTTTCCAAAGCACAAAAACGGTCGTTCTTCTCTCCCTGGACTTTAGTGATTTTTTTTTTTTATATATCTTTATTACATTTTGTGGCAAACATTTTACAAAAATCGGTATGTATCATTAGTTTCCATGCCCTGCAAAGTAACAAATGTGCATACACGTTAGGGTTAATAACCCATTTATCGTGCATGGGTTTAGATCGTAACTTAACTAACATATATAAGAATCATTCCATCTTCATGCATGTTTCTTCGTTATATTCCAACCCCACTGTTGTCTACAATGATACATTTCTCCAAACTTATAAACTACCAGAGTCTACCAATTCCCCTTTTAACCCTCCCCCCCCCAACTAAAAACTCCCCCGACCCCCCTCCATGTCTGGTGTACGGTCTCAGGTTGTGTATCCTTGTCATTTCGCCTCCCCTTTCGTGCCCATTTGGTGTCCATTATGTCAGCGATGGCCAGTCCCCTCTGTCTCTTGAGTACCATCTGGTCCGCTACCTGACTGTGTGCTACCCCAGTCTCCTCTCGGTCTGCATCTTCATTTTCCGCCCTCCCACTCGCCAACTCTCCCAACATTGCCCTCCAGGCCTGTAAGCCATCTTCTAACTTTTCGTCTCGTCTAGTCTGCTGCTTTCGAATCGCCTCAGCTGTTGCCCATTCCTTCATATCTCTTACCCATTGTGTCAGTTTGGGCGGTCTGCGGCTCAGCCACGAGATGGCAATATGTCGCTTCGCTAGCACCAGTCCCAAGAGGACAAACTTCCTGCTAAGAGTCTTATTCTTAGGTCGGGGCAGCAGACCCAGCAACACCACCCGGATCTCTCCTGCTATCTCCCAACCTGTTACTCCCGCAACGCATTCAGGACTTCAGTCCAATATCCCTAAAGCGTCGGGCAAGCCCAGACCATGTGGATGAATGTAGCTTCCTCTCCCCACATCTAGGACACTGCCTCGAAGGTTCCGGGTAAATCTTATGCAGCAGCTTGGGGGTCAGATACGTCTGATGTACGTAGTTGAATTGGATTAGCTTGAACCTCGTGTTCGCGCTTACTTGCTTAACCCTTTCATGAATCTTGACCCAATCCCTTTCAGTAATATTGTCCTCAGTCAGTGCCTCCCACTTTGCTTGAATTGGCAGCGCCCGACCTCCCTGTCGTCCCTTATCGCCCGATAGAGATGGGAAACCAATCTGCGGCCTTTGGCCATTATTAGCAGGGTCTGTAACACCTTTGAAATAGGTGGCTTGTCCGGTAACATAGGCCATACTTCCCTCGCCACTTGCGCTATCTTCCCATATTGTAGGAACTGACCTGGACCTAATTCAGAGGTTTCTATGGCCTGTTCATGTGTAATATACTGTGCGTTGTCATAGAGGTCGCCCATAGTCAGACATCCCCCTCTTGCCACCTCCGCACTGACATAGATGCCGAGATCTGTTGAAAAGGTCGGATGACCCACAAAGGCATGTCCGGGGCATACGGGGCTCTCTTCAACACTCTCCGGACCACCAGTTCCCACATTTCCGCCACATGAGGAACAATATAGGGGAATGTCGAGGCACCCGCGCCCCATCATTAACAGCTCTGGCAACTCCCTATTTCCTAAGGTCCCTGCCAGCAGGGCCTTCTCCCAATTATCATCCCCATCTAACCAGTATGTCGCGTGTTGTAATTGTGAGGCCGTATAATAGTATTCCAAACATGGGACCTCTAGGCTTCCGTTTTGCCATGTTCTTTGTAAAGTGGTCAGACTGACCCGTTTGCGCTTGGGTCCCCAGAGTAAATCAGTTAGTAGCCTGTCCATTGTGATAAAAAAATGTCGGGGATCCTAAAGAAGGAGTGCTGCATCGCGTACAGGCACCTAGGCAGGACCACCATTTTGATCAAAGCTATCCTCACTATAAGTGACAGAGGCAGCTCCCGCCAAAAGCATACCGATCCTCGCAGTCCCTCCACTACTCTGCCGATATTTAGCGCCAGGTATTGGTCGGCGGGTTCCGCCAGTTTAACCCCCAGATATCGAGGTGCGGTCCTCACCCACGGAAGCCCCGTCTCTGGCAGTTCCCCGCCCAGGCGCAAGGCCAGTCTTCCCAGTGGCACCAGCTTAGACTTCCCGGGTTTATCCGTAGGCCCGATCACGTGACCAAACCTCTCCAGGTCACCCAACAAAATCGAGTATTGCACAGGCCGGGTCTCGAACATACACCAATGTGTCGTCCGCATACATGGACACCACATGGTTAGTCTTGCCCAGCGTAATCCCGAATGCCTCCAACCCTGTTCGTAGACCTGCCGCCAGGGTCTCCATTGCCATGGCAAAAGCAATGGTGATAATGGGCATCCCTGCCTGGTACCCCGCTGTAACCAAAAGGCCTGTGATACCAATCAACCCACTCTGATCCTAGCACTGGGTGCCGAATACAACAACTGCACCCATCCCAAGAACTGTGACCCTACCCCCATTGCCCGCAGGACCTCCCAGAGGTACACCCACCCAACAGAGTCAAACGCTTGTTCAATATCTAAGAGTGCCAAAGCGCACTCCTGCTGTTGAAGGATGGGTGAGTGCCAAACGTGAGCCAGTCGTCGTAAATTAAGGGCCGTGTTTCGTTTGGGGACAAAACCCGCCTGGTCGGGAGTGAATCAGACGCTGCATATATGATTGCAGTCGTGCCGCCATGATCCCGCTAAGGACCTTCATGTCAATATTCAGCAGGGATATGGGTCTATATGACCCTGGAAGCTGAGCGTCTCTATCCGCCTTAGGGAGCATGACTACCACTGCTTCATTCATGGAAGGCGGGAGTGCCCGTTGTTGAAACGCCTCATTATATACCTCCAGAAGGCAGTCTGCTAGAATATGCGCAAGTTTCTTACAAAATTCGGCCGGTAGGCCATCATTCCCCGGACTCTTAGCCGATTTCAGGGACTTGATACCCCCTAGTATTTCCTTCTTCGAGATCGGTTCCTCCAGCACTTGGCTGGCCTCATCCTCCAAACGAGGAAGGTTCAGAGTAGTAAGAAACCTCTCCATCTCCTCTAGGGCCGGTGTGGGCGCCCCGCGTACACTCCGGCCAAATGATCCGCCAAAGTATCCAGGATGCCTTGCTGGCTGTACACCGTATGTCCGTCTGAGGTTTTCATCTGTACAATAGGGAGGTCCGCATCTCATTACGTATCAGTTTCACCAGCAGTGCCCTGAGCGATCCCCCTCCGCATGTAAGCGCTGTCGATATGTGGTATAGTGGAACTTCTTGAGGCGGCACATCGCCGTTAATAGTTCCTTCCGTGCCTCCCGCCACTCATTCAAGCGGCCAGGCGCTGAAGGCAGCACTTCTTCCAGCTCAGCCAACCTCTTCTCGGTAGTCTGAATGTCCCGTTCGAGCTGTTTCCGAACCCCATAGGTTGTGCTGAGGCAAAACCCACGTACCACCACTTTCATTGCCTCCCATTCCACACCCCTTGTTGATGCCCAGCCCCAGTTATTCACAGAAATAATTAGTAATTTCCTCCCCTAACTTCCCGGCGAAGGGCGGGTCTGTAAGTGCCTCCGTTGGGAGCCGCCATGTGGTGATTGCCGCTCTGTGTTTGCTCATGCCCAGGGTTAAGAGCAGCAGGGAGTGATCCGATATATGTCTCAGGAGGTACACTATCTCCTCCACCTTGGGCATCAGAGTCTGCGACTAGAGGAATTGATCCAACCTGCTGAACGTATTGGTCGCAGGTGTGTGCAGGAGAACACCCTGGACTCCGGGTGCCAAACCCGCCATGCATCCAATAGGCCCAACTCCCTCATCATGTCCACCAACGCCCCAGTCATGCCGGGCTTGGTGTTCTCCCACGGCGTTTCACGGTCCAACGTCCCATCTCGGACACAGTTAACATCCCCAAAAAGGACAATATACCCACCCAAGTAGGGAGTCGCTGCCGTAAATACCTCGTAAAAAAGGCGTGGGTGTCCGAGTTAGGGGCATACACATTTATCAAGCACATCTCCTGACCATCCAACCTACCATGCAATATAACATAACGTCCCTCTGGGTCAAGGACATGGTGTAAGTGTTGAAATGGGGTCCCAGGGGCCACCCAGATCATCGCCCCCCTTGCACATCCCGAGAATGAAGTGGCATACAGTTGCCCCTGCCATCTGCGCCTAATGTACGGCAGCGTATCACTCCAGATGTGTCTCCTGCAAACCTGCTATGGCTATTTTATACCGCCTTAGGTAGGAATGCACCCTTCTACGTTTCTCAAGCGTCGCCATCCCCTTATGTTCCACGTAAGGAGTTTCATCAGGGACGTAGCCATAAACCCTCACACCTGGCGTCCCACTTCCGTTCCCATCCCGCCAGTACAGTATCGGACTGAGCACTCTTTAGTGAACCACATCCTAGACATGGATCTCTTGAACTTCCCGGTAACCCTGAATAACAAGGAAAGTAAGTTGAACTCCCAGGACCCCCCTCCACCCACTGGCAGTGCGACACGACTATCCCTCCCGCCAACATAGCGAGTGAACAGCTCCATCTTCCGCCCCATACCACCCCCCCTCCGGATTTCCAAATGGAACATTAATACACTGCATCAACACCTCCCCAGTACAATATACGGTACATGGCCTGCTGGGCCACGCCCTGCGTAAGTCCGTCCACACAAATGCCATGCAAGCAACCGGTTCCCGGACCAGGCGCGAGGGCTAAGCCTCCAGCTTCCGAGCGGGACCCAACCGCTAGTGAGGGTGTGTCCTATCCCCCCCGGCAAACATACCCCACTTAGTCCTCACCCACAATTATGAAAGTGCAAAAGAGAATAAATTGACATGGAATAACATAACTTGTGGAAGTCACTTATCTGCGTGTCCATAGCCCCGGACCAGTACTCCCATCCCATCATAGGATTCAGCCAACATTAGTGTCAGGAATGACCCCGAGGAGGCCATGTCAGAGTCCGGCGACCCTTCCACCATCTGCAAGGTCCCATCCTCGCACACTCGAACTCTTCCAGAAGCACTCACGTCCCTCAGTCGCACGTCTCCAGACATTCTGCGCGCCGTCCGGTCCGGTCTGTAGAGTCCACATGCGGGCCCGAATGTGTCCTCGGCCCCTCCGCGGCTCCCGATCTCCCGTGGTATCCATCCAGTCTGAAGCCTCCTCCGCTGATCCGAAGAACAGAGTCTTGCCCTTGTGTTCCACTCTAAGCTTGGCTGGATAGAGAAGGCTGCACATTATTCCAGCCTCCCTCATGCGTCTCTTCACCGCCAAGAAAGTGCGTCGTTGATCCTGCACCCTTTGCGTATAATCCGGTAAAATTGCAATGTGATGCCCTTCATAGTGCAGGTTGGTCTTGGCACGGGTGGACTGCAGGAGCATGTCTCGATCCCGGAAATTAAAGAATCGAGTCTCAGTTGCTCAGCACCTCTTCCTCCGCTGTCACCAGGCTCAACCGGTTGTCCTCCCTGGGGTCACAGGAAGACTCCCCTCGATGCCCCTCTCAATACGGGAATAGCGGCCCCTCCGTATGTAGCCCCCCAGTGTGCACGTCTAGCAGCATGCATGGGGCACCAGCCTCCCATCCAATGCCGCGCCGCAAAGAAGGCAGACAAGTAGGACCGACGTCGAGTTGCTGCAGGCCTCCTCCTCACCTTAATCTGGCTGGGGGACTCCACCACTTACTTCATGGGCACCCGGAGCGTCCCCCAGCGTCTGTGGCCCAGGCTCTGGGTCCCCACACTTCTGCCAGGTGCCCACAGTCTGATGTGCTTCACTGCCCTCAGTATTCAGGAGTCCAGACAGGACCGGGCCCCTCCTGCTACCCAGCGCGCCTCAACTATGGAGAGCCCGGCCCCCAGCAGAGTCTCAGAGGCTGCGCGCGCGGGCCGCACAGAAGCAAACGCACTATGCTCCGCTGCCCGCGTACCTCTTAATCCCCATCCAATTGTGCCACTCCGTGGTCGGGTATAATCCAGTCCGTGGCCGCCGCGCTCCTCTCATCCGCACAGCAATGGGCCGATGAGGCAGTCCGATCCGGGCCTCTCCCGCACTCCGCTGCAGTCGCCGTGCCCCCCCCAGGTGGCGGCCTCGACCCGGCGTCGCTTTGCTCCGCGACGCCGCGCTCTCGCCTCCTCAGCTTCTCTTGTGTCCAGACCGGCTCAGGGGATGCACCGGCCGGTATTCATGCAGGGTGAGGTTGGTGCCCGTCCGGTACCGCAGGATCTTAAAGGATTACGCCCTGGTAGGACGGAGCTCTGTGAAGCACGTCCTACTCGGCCATCTTGTTGGGCACGCCCCTCCCTGGATTTTAGTGATCAATCAATCAATCAGAACATTTGTAAAGCGCACTACTCACCCGCAAGGGTCTCAAGCCGCTGGGGGGTGGGGGTGGGGGAGTGGGGTGCTACTACTGCTCGAACAGCCAGGTCTTGAGTAGCCTCCTGAAGGTTAGCAGGTCCTGGGTCTGCCGTAGGAGGATGGGGAGGGTGTTCCAGGTCTTGGCGGCGAGGTGGGAGAATGATCTGCCGCCAGTGGTCGCTCTTCGGATGCGGGGACGGAGGCGAGGCGAGGTTGGCTGAGCGGAGCTGGCGGTTCGGGGCGTAGAAGGTGGGTCGACTGTTGAGGTATGCCGGTCCGGTGTTGTGGAGTGCCTTGTGTGCGTGGGTGAGGAGCTTGAAGGTGATCCTCTTGTTGACGGGGAGCCAGTGCAGGTCTCTCAGGTGGGGTGTGATGTGGCTGTGGCGCGGGACGTCGAGGATCAGGCGTGCCGAGAGGCGTTCTGTATACGTTGCAGTCGTTTCAGGAGTTTGGCCGAGGCTCCCGCGTAGAGGGCGTTTCCGTAGTCCAACCTGCTGCTGACGAGGGCCTGGGTGACCGTTCTTCTTGTTTCGGTGGGGATCCACCTGTAGATCTTGCGGAGCATGCGGAGGGTGTTGAAGCAGGAGGAAGAGACAGCGTTGACCTGCTTTGTCATGGAGAGAGTGGAGTCTAGGATGAACCCTAGGTTGCGTGCGTGGTCGGTGGGTGTTGGAGCTGTTCCCAGTGCGGTCGGCCACCAGGAGTCGTCCCAGGCCGAGGGGGTGGAGCCGAGGATGAGGAGTTCCGTCTTGTCCGAGTTTAGCTTCAGTCGGCTGTTCTTCATCCACTCGGCGACGGCTTTCATTCCTTCGTGGAGGTTGGTTTTGGTGGTGAGGGGTCCTTGGTGAGGGAGAGGATCAGCTGGGTATCGTCGGCGTAGGAGATGATGTTGAGGTCGTGCAGTCGGGCGACGTGGGCGAGCGATGCCATGTAGACGTTGAACAATGTCGGGCTCAGGGATGATCCTTGGGGTACGCCGCAGATGATCTCGGAGGCTTCGGAGCGGAATGGGGGGAGGCGGACGCTCTGGGTTCTGCCGGAGAGGAAGGAGGTGGTCCATTCCAGAGCCTTGTCTCGGATCCCTGCGTTGTGGAGGCGTGTGCGTAGGGTGCGGTGGCAGACAGTGTCGAAGGCGGCTGAGAGCTCCAGGAGGATGAGGGCCGCAGTTTCACCGTTGTCCAGCAGGGCCCTGATGTCATCGGTGGCAGTGATGAGGGCAGTTTCGGTACTGTGGTTGCTGCGGAACCCGGACTGGGACGGGTCCAGGATGTTGTTCTCCTCGAGGTAGCGGGACAGTTGTCCGTTGACTATCTTCTCGATGACCTTCACCGGGAACGGGAGCAGGGAGATGGGCCGGAAGTTCTTGAGGTCTCTCGGGTCCGCCTTGGGTTTCTTGAGTAAGGCGTTGATCTCGGCGTGCTTCCAGCTCTCCGGGAAGGTCGCGGTCTCGAAGGAGATGTTGATGACCTTGCGGAGATGGGGTGCGATGGTGGCGCTGGCTTTGTTGAAGATGTGTGCGGGCATGGGTCTGACGGAGAGCCGGAGTGGATGGTGTTCATGATTTTGATGGTGTCGTCGTCGTTCACGTTGGCCCAGGCGAGCAGGGGGTCGAAGTGGATGGTGGGCGGCGGGACTGAGGTGTCGGAGGCTGCCGGGGTGGTCTGGTTGTTGAAGCTGTCGTGGATGTCTGCGATCTTGTGATGGAAGAAGGTGGCTAGGGAGTCGCACAGGTCTTGCGATGGTGGATGTCGTTGGTGTTGGAGCTGGGGTTGGAGAGTTCCTTCACGATGTTGAAGAGCTCTTTGCTGTTGTGTGCGTTGTTGTCAGGCGGTCCTTGAAGGAGGTCCTTTTGGCGGATCTGATGAGGTGATGGTGTCTGCGGATGGCGTTCTTGTGGGCCGCATAGCTGTCCGGTGTCTGTTCGCGTTGCCATTTCTTCTCTAGTTTCCGGCAGGTTTGCTTGGAGGCCTGGAGGTCCGCGGTGAACCAGCTGGCTTTCTTGTCGGTGCGTCTGTTGGAGGGTTTCTTGATCGGGGCGAGAGTGTTGGCGCAGTCGTCGATCCATCGCCTGAGGTTGCGGGTGGCGGTGGCGTCGGCGGGTGGGCTTCGGGCGAGGGTGGTGTTTAGCTGGTCTTCGGTGACTTTGCTCCAGCTGCGGCGGGGGATCTGTTGAGTGCGGTGGTGCGTGGTGGGTTTCCGGAAGGTGAAGTGGATGCAGCGATGGTCGGTCCAGTGGAGTTCGGTGGTGTGGCTGAAGGTGACGTGGGAGCTTGCGGAGAAGATGGGGTCAAGCGTGTGGCGGCGGAGTGGGTGGGCGTTGTGACGAGCTGTCTGAGTCCGAGGTTGTCGATCAGGGTGGTGGAGTTGATGTCGTTGTTGTTCTCGAGGTGGAAGTTCAGGTCTCCGAGGAGGATGTAGTCTGTGGAGGCCAGGGCGTGCGTGCTGACGAAGTCGGCGATGGAGTCGCTGAACTGGGGCCGGGATCCGGGGGGTCTGTAGACGAGAGTTCCTCTGAGGGTGGTGTTGGGGTCAGTGTGGATCTGGAAGTGCAGGTGTTCGGCAGTGCTGAGGGTGTCGTCGGTGCTGGTCGAGACCCTGAGGGTGTTCTTGTGGACGACGGCGATTCCACCTCCTACTCCGTTGGTGCGGTCCCTGCGGGTGATCTTGTAGCCGTCCGGGATGGCTATGGCGATGTCGGGAGCCGAGGAGGCGTTCATCCAGGTCTCTGTCAGGAAGGCGACGTCCGGAGAGGATGTGTCGAGCAAGTCCCAGAGTTCGACGGCGTGTTTGCGTGCGGAGCGGGTGTTGAGTAGTATGCATCTGAGGTGGTTGCGACCTTCCTCGGTGGGCGGTTTGCCGGCTCGGAGGCTGGTGAAGCTGCAGTTCCGGCAGGAGAAGGGTCCTTGGGTGCGCTTCGGGGTGGCCAGGAAGCAGGTGTGTAGTCGTCCGGTGTTGAGTGCGTCGAGGGTGCTGGCGTCGTAGTGGCGGCGGTCGTCGTGGCGGTCGGGGGGGCCAGGGGTTCTGGCGCTGGTCACGGTCCAGGTGCGGACGGGCGCAGACGGGCCTGCCTGAGGCGTGCCTTTGGCGCGCCAGCGGCGCGCCCTGTGTGCGTCCGCTGCGCGGCCGCCATAATAAGGGGAGGTGGGAGGGAGGAGCAGCTGGGAGGCGGGGAGCGGGACGAATGGGCGAGCAGGGGGCGGGGACGCAGCGGCAGGAACGGGCAAAAATGCAGGGGCACAGAAGGCAAAAGGGGAAAGGGGCACAAAGGACAAGAGGGCAAAGGGGCACAGAAGGCAAAAAGGGCAACAGGCAGAAAAGGTTAAGAAGGCAAAGGGGCACAGAAGGCAAAACGGCAATGAGGGCACAGGAGGCAGAATGACAATGAGGGCACAGAAGGCAAAACGGCAATGAGGGCAAAAAGGAAGAAACAGTACAACAATAACAGCAATTACACCATGAAACACAATCGAGGCAGAGGGGCCTCGAACTTGCGGCGCCAGCAGCGAGCACAAGGGACACGGGCACACAGGTAGTGATGTTACTTTTTCTGACGAGCTGATCCTGCAATACCTAAAAATAACCCACTTGCTCTCCTTCTCTCCAAATCTGAGTCAGACAGGGTCAAGTAGGATCTGGTGGTCTCAGTCATCAGCGGTTGTCGTACAGGGCAGGCTTGGACTCCTCTGAATCCACTACAGATGGTTCCAAAATGTGGGGCTCGGATCCTTGCCCACAAACCACTGGCTGGTAGAATCCTCCCAATGTGTCATGACCCCGTCATAGATATTTGTTTTCTAAGCTGAAAAATTATACTTTGAGTGCCTTGTTGGCTCAATCTATGCATCAAATCCTAACGCGTGTCCCTTTTCGTTTTGTAATTTTCCAAACTATCTATTAATTTTCATTACACGCTTTGGGTGGGGCTCGGTCCTTTATTGGGCAGCCTGGACGTCACAAAGGGACCCATGAAAATGACAGAGCAATGCTCGGGAATGTGATAGGCTCCCATGCATTCATTGATGCATGGCATTTACTCCACCTGACGGAGAAAGATGACGCATTTGTTTCCATGCGCGCACCCACCAGCTCAAGCAGTGGTTATTTTCTGATGCAGGGTTTAGTGCTTCCTAACGTCTCCCCGTGCCATATACTTGGGTTTCACTTTGGTTGTCTCTCTGGCACCAGCTACGTGGAGGATGCTGACACTCAAATGTTAAGTCACCTAGTGCAAAAACCCTGCTGCGTTACCTCGTTTTCCAATATAAGAATGACCATGAAGACACGGTGTCCTTGTCTCGTGTGTCCTAGACAGCTGGGAAGTCATCATGGAGAGGGCTCTTAATGAGGGATTCTGCTTGGCGAAGCTGAAGTTGGACCAGTTATGCTTTGAGAGCACCATTAAAGCACTGACGGTGCAATATAAGGCCTGTCTTATGCTTTTACTTCACCACCGCCTAAAGGCGAGACGTTCTCTCTTAACTCTCTTCACTTCTAAAGCTGAGTGTGGCCTTCAGAAATTGAAATGAGACATGATGAGTGTGGGGGAAAAGACTTTAAGCTTCATCTAAGGCGGGGAGAGGCACAGATGGTGATCCCAGCTCTACTAGATCTGGGGGGCAACTGGTTTCTGACTCGATAGGCATTTTCCAAATCCTTCGCCTCCCTCTGGGAAAGTTTATATGCCTTGGGCTATGTAGACATATCGGAGGCCGAGAAGGCCTTTTATGTTCTTTCCGTACAATCTGTCAGACGGAATATAGAAGCCCCTTGAGTGGGCCACTTCTGATCTCCCGTGGCAAGACTGATTCCCTGGTGAATTTTATAAAGCTAGGATCCTTCTTGATATGGTGAGGCACTTTCCAGCCATGTTCCCTCTCCTGTTACTGCTGGCTAAAGTACCTATACCTGCAGCGATTGGACTCTCGCCTGGAGTGTCGAGTTTTACTGCCACTTTGGCTGTTGACATCCATCTTGCTGACTCCTATCAAAGTAAACTTATCTGTCCCGGCTGTCTTGTCCCTCTTTCATTTTCAATCTTTTCTGGCTCTAATGTGAACTGGAGGAAGTGTGAATCCCTTGCTATGTCTTGTATCTCTGCAGAAGCGTGCTAGGGAAAAGTGGGTGTCAGGGACTCGCGATCTTGGTGTGTTGATGAACCAGAGGTTAGAGAGAATGGTTGAGGGTAGTTTGATTCAGAGAATAGAATGGCTTTGCATGCTGGCCACAAATTCCCCTCTCGCTGTGGGGCAAGGCCCAAAGACCGATATCTCTTGGTCATTGTTGTCTTAATGGGACACCTTGATCTTGTCCTGAATTCAGAAAGAGGTAAAGTGCTTTGTACATTGGGGGTTGAGGTAGAAGACCCAGAGTAAAGGCACTGAGGCGACACGCTCACTCTGACTCGCGAGGCCTTAGACTCCCACACATTGATTCGAGTACTCGGCCCATCACCTCTCCCAGTTTGTGTATTTTCTGCCACAAACAAGCGAGCCTCCATCATGGCCTTATATGGAAAATGTACACCTAGATAAGGTGGGGACCCCATGCCTCATGCCATATATGGCCTAATGCTGGCATTACGATCAGAGGTGGGACCGTATGTTGGAGGGAGTGGGAGACCAAGGCGATCTCAGTATTAGATCATTCCTTTGAAGGAACTCAATCTGATCCTTCTAGACACGGTACTCTGACTGTGACTTGTCTGACCGCCGCGACTGGTGAAATCGCCAACTCGCACACTGCTTGGGGCATAGGCTAGGTCTACTTTTTGTGATCATTTTGAAACCTCCAGTGATAGGTTTGGGGCTTGCTGAAAGGGATGTGATGCTCATGCGTACCTTAATTTCTACCAAAGTGGAATCTATTGCCCAGCTGCACTAGCAAACTGTGTCACAGAGAGATCATGACCGGGTCACTTTACCGTATTCTCGTGACGGGTGTCTGAGAGGGGGACGGCATATATTTTAGTACTTTCAAATTATTCCTAATTGGTGCTGGTCCCCCGTGAAATTACACTCAGTCTGGTTCACTCCACCATTTAAAATGTTGGCGCCGGGGTGTGATCTGGTCCGCACCCTGTGGAGCTGTATTAAATTAGACCGTTATTGGAGGAAGCTGTGGGAAATGCTTCCGTCTGTTAATGGCGTCACAGTCTCTCCATCTGTGCACTCGGCACTACTATATGATCTGTGGGACAGGATGGTTCTTAATAATCACAAACACACAAGTATGGATGCCCACCTTCTAAGCTGAATGGCACATTCTCTAGAATTGTTTTACTGGGAATGGCGCAGAATTACCCAAAGTGGCATAATTTGGGGAATTTCATGGAACAAGCCTAATGTCTAAATCCCAAAATTATCAAACCACTTCAGCAAAATTAAAATTTCGACCAGGCCTAGCCGTGATGTCTCGGGCTAGCCTTGCTGATTCCTTGGCGCTCGCCCTTTCCTGCCACCCTTTGCATTGCAGAGATATGACCCGCACGCTGCCTTTTTCAGCGTTGGAAGATACAAGCACGCGGAACCCTGCCAGTGCGTCCTACCACATTAAGGGTGGTCGCAATGTCTCGGGCCAGCCCTGCTGAATCCTAGGGAATTAGTCCCTTCCTCATGACCCCTCCTATTGTGAAGCTATGGCCCGTAATCTGCCTTTATCAGCATTAGAAGATGAAAGTATGTTGAGCCCTGCAGCCCAGGAAAAATCAAACTACCACATCACATTACGGCTGGTCGCTACGTCTCGGGTTAGCCTTGCTGATCCTGGGCGCTCATCCCATCCTGCTGACCCTTCTCATCGCATAGATGTGGCTTGCACTCTGCTTTTTTCAGTATTAATAGATGCTGGTGCGCTGACCCTGCAGCACACCCTATCTCAGTGAGGCTGGTCGCAATGTCCTCGCTGCGCCCCCGGCGGGTGGAAGGGCCTGGACTTCCCTTGCTCTCAAGCTCGGAAAGATCAGAAGCTTTAATCTTTCTAGGCAGGCTTTGGTGCTTATTTATTCTGATAATTTATGTCCCTTTTCTCTAATATAAAGGTTTCCGTTGTCACGGCGTAGGTGCGCCTCAGAGCTGCATCACGACACGTGGACACTCGTGCGCTGGAGACGGTTTGGGCATCATCTGTGCTCGAAATGTTTCTTCTTTGTTTACTTCCGCTGCGAGGCCTTGCTCGGTAATCAGATTAGTTAAATGTGACGATATTTCTGGAACTACGTGTTCCAAACTGACCACAAAACCAGAAAATGTATGTGTGGGCAGAGTGGGGGGAGGGGAGGCAAATTATTGCTCAAGCTTCACCACGTCCAATGTGGCTCTATTTCCTTTGCACCACACTTGCCCTGCCTCGTTGTTTTCACGCAGAATGCAGTGGATTTGCATGTGATTACTGTGTCAAACTGCTAATAAATTCATGCTTCAAGAAGTGTGCTTGCGGGAGTGACCGGCATTTGTCCGTGCGTTTACTGGTAGACGCGCTACGTTGGATCGGTGGTAGCGTGACGGTGGACAGGTCACCAAGGGAGGTCTAACACAAACTACAAACAACTCCACCACTTCAGCTCTTGAGCTATCAGTGGCCCGCTGCAACAACTTTCTGGACTTCTTTGACAGAAAAGTCTGAGACATCCATATCTCGCGACACACCAGCTAACAGCCAGAAACGGAGATTCTACATTGCAAGGCGCTTCATTCGTGGTCCTTTTTCTCGCTCATTTCCGAACGAGACCAACAGCGATCAATCTTCAAAGTGAAACCCTCGGACCACCTTCAGGATGCCATTCCAGGGTCGATCAGCAAATCTCTTGCTGCACACCTACTCCCCCTAGGGACCAACATGGTTAACTCCTCTCTTCAACAGGGCCTATTTCCAGAATGACTAAAGGTGGGTCGAGTCTCTCCTCTCTTGGAAAAACAATCTCTCGACCCAGAGAACAAGAACAACTACCGCACAGTCTCCACACTTCCATTTTTAGGCAAAGTCATTGAAAGTTGCTTGCTTCCCAGCTCACTTCACACATTCGAACAAACAACCTCCTAGACTCTCTCCAATCAGGTTTCAGCCAGGGCCACAGTACAGAAACTGTGATCCGACAAATAGTCGACGACTCCCTTAGAGTCCTCAACTCTGGGAACTCCTGCCTGCTGGTCCTTCTGGACTTGTCAGCTGCGTTCAATACTGTCAACCATCTGTACCTCTTTCTCACTCTTGAACAGTGCATGGGCTGTGGAGGCACAGTCCTCAACTGGTTCTACTCTTACCTAACCAACCGCTCCCAAATTGCGAAAATGGGCAACACGTTCTGGAGACCAGACAATGTACATCAAGGGGTCCCTCAAGGCTCAATCCTCTCCCCAACCCTCTTTAGCCTATACCTAAAACCACTGTGTGTGATTCTCTTCCACTTCTACGCTGACGACACTCAAATAATTGTTAAAATCTCCTCCCCTGAAGACCTTGCCCTCCTTTCAGTCACGTTCCTAAAGCTTCACAACAGGATGTCTAACCATCATCTAAAACTCAACCCAACTAAAAGAGAATTTCTTTTGATCTCACTTCCGAAAGCAAAAACCCTGGTACAGGAATGGATGACCAACTTTCCCACCCTGGATGGGTGCCCGGCCTTTGTCCAGAGTGCTAGATCTCTTGGTATCACCCTGGACCATCATCTAAACCTCCACTGCCACATCACAGCCAGGGCCAGAAGTGCATGACACCAACTCAGGCAGCTGTGGGTCGTCAGACAATTGATCCCGGAACAAGACATCAGAACAGTGGTGCAGTCTCTCGTCCTCTCCAGACTAGATTACAGAATAGCCCTTCTCTCAGGCATTCACAAAGTTCTTCTAGGCCCATTGAGAGCAACTCTACATGCAGCAGCGCACTTCGTGTTCCATATCAAGGAATGTGACCACATTCCCCAGCCCTGCTAACCCTCCAATGGCTTCCCATTGAAGCTCGGGCCCAATTCAAAACCACCTGCATTACCCACAGAGCGCTACACTCCTTTTCACCCTCCTAACTAAGTGATTAACTGAAAATCTCTGGAGCAAATAGGGGTTCCAGAAATTCCCAATCCCTGCTCCTGGAACCCCCCACCTTAAGTCGAGAACGGTACATGAGCCAGTCATTCTCTGGTAGAGCCACAAGAATCTAGAACTCCGTACCTCCCTCCCTTCGCCTAACAACCTGCACAGTCACCTTCAAAGAGTAAACATCAAGCTCCTCCTGTTTGACAGGCACCTGGGTTAATCACCCTCAGCCATACGTAAGTGCTCTATCCAGGAGACGAACTACCTTCATTATGTGTCCCCACCATCTTAAGCAATGCTTGAACCGTGTATCTCCCTTGTCCAATGGCTGCATTTGTCCTGTTTGCAGCTACTGATGCAATATGTCTGAACGTACTACTGTAAAGCGCTGTGAAGCCTTCGGGCCATGTCTGCGCTATATAAAATTGCAAAAAGAAACACTCAAAGGTCCCGGATTGCCACCCGCTGTGAGCAGCCTATCTGTTTTCTTCTAGCATAGTTTTATTACAGGAACAGGGACTGCGGTTTCAGCAAACATAAACATGGACACACATCTTTTGTGTCCATATCCTAAGGAACTGTTTCAGGATCCTCTTAATTCCATCTCCGGGTGATGAAGAAAGACCAATCCGCACGAGCCTTATTTGGTTACAACCAATCAGTGAGTGACTCTGGAGCATCTCTAGTCTGGAGGATTGAAAGGCCTCTTGAATTTCGAAACTTTTCTGGGATTCTAAGTGATTTCTGACCTTGTGAGGGGGTTGGAGGTATTAGCAGGGGGCCTGACAGGTTGTTACACCTGCACATCATAGTGTGTATTTCTGAATTTTCCCCCGCTGGCCAGCCTTTGTGGACACCCGCCCTTTTGTTGGTATTGTTTGACAGGCGGGCAGAGGCCTTGTTTACTAACGATGCCCATTGACAGTGGCAGCTTTAGTGACTCTGAGAAACACGTTTCCTGGCCTGGTTAAAGATTCGCCTTCAATTCGCCTGACGAAGGAGGAAGCTAAGAGCCTTTCACTGACCCCAAAGTGCGCCCACCTCTCCCAATTCAGGCTGGCTTGTTCTCCCATTGGAGGACCAAAGGAATGTTAACAAGCAATATCCCTACATTCCTGACTCTCCAGTGTGTTGTTCAGAAGAGCTTGCATCTCACCTCTTCAGAGTTACTGTGCTTCCAGGGTGCACCTCTGCAACTGACACCATACCTCTTCAAAGAGCTGCTGTGGCTTCCAGGGTGGACCTCTGCAACTGAGACCATACCTCTTGCAAAGAGCTGTGGTGCTTCCAGAATGGCCTCTGCAACTGAGAGCAGGATGGAACTCTGCAACAGAGACCACACCTCTTCAATGAGCTGCTGTGGCTTCCAGGGTGGATCTCTGCAACTGAGACCACACCTCTTCAATGAGCTGCTGTGGCTTCCAGGGTGGACCCCTGCACCTGAGACCACACCACTTTAGAGAGGGGCTTTGGCTTCCAGGCTGGACCTCTGCAAATGAGACCACACCTCTTTAAAGGCTGATGTGGCTTCCAGGGTGGACCTCTGCAACGGAGACCACACCTCTTGCAAAGAGCTGCTGTGGTTTCCCGGGTGGATCTCTGCAACTGAGAGCACACCTCTTTAAAGAGCGGCTGTGGCTTCCAGGGTGGACCTCTGCAACTGAGACCACACCTCTTCAAAGAGCTTCTGTGGCTTCCATGGAGGACCTCTGCAACTGAGACCACACCTCTTTAAAGAGCGGCTGTGGCTTCCAGGGTGGACCTCTGCAACTGAGTCCACACCTCTTCAAAGAGCTGCTGTGGCTACCAGCCAGGGTGGACCTCTGCAACTGAGACCACACCTCTTTAAAGAGCTGCTCTGGCTTCCAGTGTGGACCTCTGCAACTGAGACCACACCTCTTTAAAGAGCTGCTGTGGCTTCCAGCCAGGATGGACATCTGCAACTGAGACTACACCTCTTTAAAGAGCTGCTCTGGCTTCCAGTGTGGACCTCTGCAACTGAGACCACACCTCTTCAAAGAGCTGCTGTGGCTTCCAGCCAGGGTGGACATCTGCAACTGAGACCACATCTCTTGCAAAGAGCCGCTGTGGCTTCCATGGAGGACCTCTGCAACTGAGACCACACCTCTTTAAAGAGTTGCTGTCGCTTCCTGCCAGGGTGGACCTTTGCAACTGAGACCACACCTCTTCAATGAGCTGCTGTGGCTTCCAGAGTGGACCTCTGCAACTGAGATCACACCTCTTTAAAGAGCTGCTCTGGCTTCCAGGGTGGACCTCTGCAACTGAGACCACACCTCTTTAAAGAGCTGCTGTGGCTTCCATGGAGGACCTCTGCAACTGAGACCACACCTCTTCAAAGAGCTGCTGTGGCTTCCATGGAAGACCTCTGCAACTGAGACCACACCTCTTTAAAGAGCTGCTGTGGCTTCCAGGGTGGACCTCTGCAACTGAGACCACACCTCTTCAAAGAGCTGCTGTGGCTTCCAGGGTGGACCTCTGCAACTGAGACCACAGCTCTTCAAAGAGCTGCTGTGGCTTCCATGGAAGACATCTGCAACTGAGACCACACCACTTTAAAGAGCTGCTGTTGCTTCCAGCCAGGGTGGACCTCTGCAACTGAGACCACACCTCTTTAAAGATCTGCTCTGGCTTCCAGAGTAGACCTCTGCAACTGAGACCACATCTCTTGCAAAGAGCTGCTCTGGCTTCCAGGGTGGACCTCTGCAACTGAGACCACACCTCTTCAAAGAGACAGGTTGTTACACCTGCACGTCATAGTGTGTATTTCTGAATTTTCCCCACTGGCCAACCTTTGTGGACACCCGCCCTTTTATTGGTATTGTTTGACAGGCGGGCAGAGGCCTTGTTTACTAACGATGCCCATTGATGCCCATTGACAGTGGCAGCTTTAGTGACTCTGAGAAACACGTTTCCTGGCCTGGTTAAAGATTCGTCTTCTGCTCGCCTGACGAAGGAGGAAGCTAAGAGCCTTTCACTGACCCCAAAGTGCGCCCACCTCTCCCAATTCAGGCTGGCTTGTTCTCCCATTGGCGGACCAAAGGAATGTTAACAAGCAATATCCCTACATTCCTGACTCTCCAATGTGTTGTTCAGAAGAGCTTGCATCTCACCTCTTCAGAGTTACTGTGCTTCCAGGGTGCACCTCTGCAACTGACACCATACCTCTTCAAAGAGCTGCTGTGGCTTCCAGGGTGGACCTCTGCAAGTGAGACCATACCTCTTGCAAAGAGCTGTGGTGCTTCCAGAATGGCCCTCTGCAACTGAGAGCAGAATGGAACTCTGCAACAAAGACCACACCTCTTCAATGAGCTGCTGTGGCTTCCAGGGTGGACCCCTGCAACTGAGACCACACCTCTTCAATGAGCTGCTGTGGCTTCCAGGGTGGACCCCTGCAACTGAGACCACACCACTTTAGAGAGGGGCATTTGCTTCCAGGGTGGACCCCTGCAACTGAGACCACACCACTTTAGAGAGGGGCTTTGGCTTCCAGGCTGGACCTCTGCAAATGAGACCACACCTCTTTAAAGGCTGATGTGGCTTCCAGGGTAGACCTCTGCAACTGAGAGCACTCCTCTTTAAAGAGCTGCTCTGGCTTCCAGGGTGGGCCTCTGCAACTGAGACCACACCTCTTTAAAGAGCGGCTGTGGCTTCCAGGGTGGACCTCTGCAACTGAGACCACACCTCTTCAAAGAGCTGCTGTGGCTTCCACGGAGGACCTCTGCAACCGAGACCACACCTCTTAAAAGAGCGGCTGTGGCTTCCATGGAGGACCTCTGCAACTGAGACCACACCACTTTAAAGAGCTGCTGTGGCTTCCAGCCAGGATGGACATCTGCAACTGAGACCACACCTCTTCAAAGAGCTGCTGTGCCGTCCATGGAGGACCTCTGCAACTGAGACCACACCTCTTTAAAGAGCGGCTGTGGCTTCCAGGGTGGACATCTGCAACTGAGACCACATCTCTTGCAAAGAGCTGCTCTGGCTTCCAGGGTGGACCTCTGCAACTGAGACCACACCTCTTCAAAGAGCTGCTGTGGCTTCCATGGAGGACCTCTGCAACTGAGACCACACCTCTTCAAAGAGCTGCTGTGGCTTCCATGGAGGGCCTCTGCAACTGAGACCACACTCTTCAAAGAGCTGCTGTGGCTTCCATGGAAGACCTCTGCAACTGAGACCACACCACTTTAAAGAGCTGCTGTGGCTTCCAGCCAGGATGGACATCTGCAACTGAGACCACACCTCTTCAATGAGCTGCTCTGGCTTCCAGGGTGGACCTCTGCTACTGAGACCACACCTCTTTAAAGAGCTGGTGTGGCTTCCAGCCAGGATGGACATCTGCAACTGAGACCACACCTCTTCAATGAGCTGCTGTGGCTTCCAGGGTAGACCTCTGCAACAGACACCACACCTCTTTAAAGAGCGGCTGTGGCTTCCAGCCAGGGTGGATCTCTGCAACTGAGACCACACCTCTTTAAAGAGCTGCTCTGGCTTCCAGGGTAGAACTCTGCAACTGAGACCACATCTCTTGCAAAGAGCTGCTCTGGCTTCCAGGGTGGACCTCTGCAACTGAGACCACACCTCTTCAAAGAGCTGCTGTGGCTTCCATGGAGGACCTCTGCAACCGAGACCACACCTCTTTAAAGAGCTGCTGTGGCTTCCAGCCAGGATGGACATCTGCAACTGAGACCACACATCTTCAATGAGCTGCTGTGGCTTCCAGCCAGGATGGACATCTGCAACTGAGACCACACCTCTTTAAAGAGCTGCCGCGGCTTCCATGGAAGACCTCTGCAACTGAGACCACACCTCTTCAAAGAGCTGCTGTTGCTTCCATGGAGGACCTCTGCAACTGAGACCACACCTCTTCAAAGAGCTGCTGTGGCTTCCATGGAGGACCTCTGCAACTGAGACCACACCTCTTCAAAGAGCGGCTGTGGCTTCCATGGAGGACCTCTGAAACTGAGACCACACCTCTTCAAAGAGCTGCTGTGGCTTCCATGGAAGACCTCTGCAACTGAGACCACACCACTTTAAAGAGCTGCTGTGGCTTCCAGCCAGGATGGACATCTGCAACTGAGAGCACATCTCTTGCAAAGAGCTGCTCTGGCTTCCAGGGTGGACCTCTGCAACTGAGACCACACCTCTTCAAAGAGCTGCGGTGGCTTCCATGGAGGACCTCTGCAACTGAGACCACACCTCTTCAAAGAGCTGCTGTGGCTTCCAAGGTGGACCTCTGCAACTGAGACCACACCTCTTTAAAGAGCGGCTGTGGCTTCCAGCCAGGGTGGATTCTGCAACTGAGACCACACCTCTTTAAAGAGCGGCTGTGGCTTCCAGGGTGGACATCTGCAACTGAGACCACATCTCTTGCAAAGAGCTGCTCTGGCTTCCAGGGTGGACCTCTGCAACTGAGACCACACCTCTTCAAAGAGCTGCTGTGGCTTCCATGGAGGACCTCTGCAACTGAGACCACACCTCTTCAAAGAGCTGCTGTGGCTTCCATGGAGGGCCTCTGCAACTGAGACCACACCTCTTCAAAGAGCTGCTGTGGCTTCCATGGAAGACCTCTGCAACTGAGACCACACCACTTTAAAGAGCTGCTGTGGCTTCCAGCCAGGATGGACATCTGCAACTGAGACCACACCTCTTCAATGAGCTGCTCTGGCTTCCAGGGTGGACCTCTGCAACTGAGACCACATCTCTTGCAAAGAGCTGCTCTGGCTTCCAGGGTGGACCTCTGCAACTGAGACCACACCTCTTCAAAGAGACAGGTTGTTACACCTGCACGTCATGATGTGTATTTCTGAATTTCCCCCGCTGGCCAGCCTTTGTGGACACCCGCCCTTTTGTTGGTAATGTTTGACAGGCGGGCAGAGGCCTTGCTTACTAACGATGCCCATTGATGCCCATTGACAGTGGCAGCTTTAGTGACTCTGAGAAACACGTTTCCTTGCCTGGTTAAAGATTCGTCTTCAGCTCGCCTGACGAAGGAGGAAGCTAAGAGCCTTTCACTGACCCCAAAGTGCGCCCACCTCTCCCAATTCAGGCTGGCTTGTTCTCCCATTGGAGGACCAAAGGAATGTTAACAAGCAATATCCCTACATTCCTGACTCTCCAATGTGTTGTTCAGAAGAGCTTGCATCTCACCTCTTCAGAGTTACTGTGCTTCCAGGGTGCACCTCTGCAACTGACACCATACCTCTTCAAAGAGCTGCTGTGGCTTCCAGGGTGGACCTCTGCAAGTGAGACCATACCTCTTGCAAAGAGCTTTGGTGCTTCCAGAATGGCCCTCTGCAACTGAGAGCAGGATGGAACTCTGCAACAGAGACCACACCTCTTCAATGAGCTGCTGTGGCTTCCAGGGTGGACCCCTGCAACTGAGACCACACCTCTTCAATGAGCTGCTGTGGCTTCCAGGGTGGACCCCTGCAACTGAGACCACACCACTTTAGAGAGGGGCTTTGGCTTCCAGGCTGGACCTCTGCAAATGAGACCACACCACTTTAGAGAGGGCTTTGGCTTCCAGGCTGGACCTCTGCAATGAGACCACACCTCTTCAAAGAGGTTCTGTGGCTTCTAGGGTGGAACTCTGCAAATGAGACTACACCTCTTTAAAGAGCGGCTGTGGCTTCCAGGGTGGACCTCTGCAACTGAGACCACACCTCTTCAAAGAGCTTCTGTGGCTTCCATGGAGGACCTCTGCAACTGAGACCACACCTCTTCAAAGAGCTGCTGTGGCTTCCAGCCAGGGTGGACCTCTGCAACTGAGACCACACCTCTTTAAAGAGCTGCTCTGGCTTCCAGTGTGGACCTCTGCAACTGAGACCACATCTCTTTAAAGAGCGGCTGTGCTTTCCAGGGTGGACCTTTGCAGCGGAGACCACACCTCTTCAAAGAGCTGCTGTGGCTTCCAGCCAGGGTGCACATCTGCAACTGAGACCACATCTCTTGCAAAGAGCCGCTGTGGCTTCAATGGAGGACCTCTGCAACTGAGGCCACACCTCTTTAAAGAGCTGCTCTGGCTTCGAGGGTGGACCTCTGCAACTGAGACCACACCTCTTTAAAGAGCTGCTGTGGCTTCCATGAAGGACCTCTGCAACTGAGACCACACCTCTTAAAAGAGCTGCTGTGGCTTCCATGGAAGACCTCTGCAACTGAGACCACACCTCTTGAAAGAGCTGTTGTGGCTTCCAGGGTGGACCTCCGCAATCTGAGACCACACCTCTTCAAAGAGCTGCTGTGGCTTCCAGGGTGGACCTTTGCAACTGAGACCACACCTCTTCAAAGAGCTACTGTGACTTCCATGGAAGACATCTGCAACTGAGTCCACACCACTTTAAAGAGCTGCTGTGGATTCCAGCCAGGATGGACATCTGCAACTGAGACCACACCTCTTAAAGAGCTGCTGTGGCTTCCAGCCAGGGTGGACCTCTGCAACTGAGACCACACCTCTTTAAAGAGCTGCTCTGGCATCCAGGGTAGACCTCTGCAATTGAGACCACATCTCTTGCAAAGAGGTGCTCTGGCTTCCAGGGTGGACCTCTGCTACTGAGACCACACCTCTTTAAAGAGCTGCTGTGGCTTCCAGCCAGGATGGACATCTGCAACTGAGATCACACCTCTTCAATGAGCTGCTGTGGCTTCCAGGGTAGACCTCTGCAACAGACACCACACCTCTTTAAAGAGCGGCTGTGGCTTCCAGCCAGGGTGGATCTCTGCAACTGAGACCACACCTCTTTAAAGAGCTGCTCTGGCTTCCGGGGTAGACCTCTGCAACTGAGACCACATCTCTTGCAAAGAGCTGCTCTGGCTTCCAGGGTGGACCTCTGCAACTGAGACCACACCTCTTCAAAGAGCTGCTGTGGCTTCCATGGAGGACCTCTGCAACTGAGACCACACCTCTTCAAAGAGCTGCTGTGGCTTCCATGGAGGACCTCTGCAACTGAGACCACACCTCTTCAAAGAGCGGCTGTGGCTTCCATGGAGGACCTCTGCAACTGAGACCACACCTCTTTAAAGAGAGGCTGTGGCTTCCATGGAGGACCTCTGCAACTGAGACCACACCTCTTCAAAGAGCTGCTGTGGCTTCCATGGAAGACCTCTGCAACTGAGACCACACCACTTTAAAGAGCTGCTGTGGCTTCCAGCCAGGATGGACATCTGCAACTGAGAGCACATCTCTTGCAAAGAGCTGCTCTGGCTTCCAGGGTGGACCTCTGCAACTGAGACCACACCTCTTCAAAGAGCTGCTGTGGCTTCCATGGAGGACCTCTGCAACTGAGACCACACCTCTTCAAAGAGCTGCTGTGGCTTCCAGGGTGGACCTCTGCAACTGAGACCACACTTTTTAAAGAGCGGCTGTGGCTTCCAGCCAGGGTGGATCTCTGCAACTGAGACCACACCTCTTTAAAGAGCGGCTGTGGCTTCCAGCCAGCGTGGATCTCTGCAACTGAGACAACACCTCTTTAAAGAGCTGCTCTGGCTTCCAGGGTGGACATCTGCAACTGAGACCACATCTCTTGCAAAGAGCTGCTGTGGCTTCCAGGGTGGACCTCTGCAACTGAGACCACACCTCTTCAAAGAGCTGCTGTGGCTTCCATGGAGGACCTCTGCAACTGAGACCACACCTCTTCAAAGAGCTGCTGTGGCTTCCATGGAAGACCTCTGCAACTGAGACCACACCTCTTTAAAGAGCTGCTGTGGCTTCCAGCCAGGATGGACATCTGCAACTGAGACTACACCTCTTTAAAGAGCTGCTCTGGCTTCCAGTGTGGACCTCTGCAACTGAGACCATACCTCTTCAAAGAGCTACCGTGGCTTCCAGCCAGGGTGGACATCTGCAACTGAGACCACATCTCTTGCAAAGAGCCGCTGTGGCTTCCATGGAGGACCTCTGCAACTGAGACCACACCACTTTAAAGAGCTGCTGTGGCTTCCAAGGTGGACCTCTGCAACTGAGACCACATCTCTTTAAAGAGCTGCTGTGGCTTCCAGCCAGCATGGACATCTGCAACTGAGACCACACCTCTTCAATGAGCTGCTCTGGCTTCTAGGGTGGACCTCTGCAACTGAGACCACATCTCTTCAAAGAGCTGCTGTGGCTTCCATGGAGGACCTCTGCAACTGAGACCACACTCTTCAAAGAGCTGCTGTGGCTTCCAAGGTGGACCTCTGCAACTGAGACAACACCTCTTTAAAGAGTGGCTGTGGCTTCCAGCCAGGGTGGATCTCTGCAACTGAGACCACACCTCTTTAAAGAGCTGCTCTGGCTTCCAGGGTGGACATCTGCAACTGAGACCACATCTCTTGCAAAGAGCTGCTCTGGCTTCCAGTGTGCACATCTGCAACTGAGACCACACCTCTTTAAAAAGCTGCTGTGGCTTCCTTGGAAGACTTCTGCAACTGAGACCACACCTCTTCAAAGAGCTGCTGTGGCTTCCAGCCAGGATGGACATCTGCAACTGAGACCACACCTCTTTAAAGAGCTGCTGTGACTTCCAGCCAGGATGGACATCTGCAACTGAGACCACACCTCTTCAAAGAGCCGCTGTGGCTTCCCGGGTGGATCTCTGCAACTGAGACCACACCTCTTTAAAGAGCGGCTGTGCTTTCCAGGGTGGACCTTTATAACTGAGCCCACACCTCTTGCAAAGAGCTGCTGTGGCTTCCCGGGTGGAACTCTGCAACTGAGACCATACCTCTTTAAAGAGCTGCTGTGGCTTCCAGCCAGGATGGACATCTGCAACTGAGACCACACATCTTCAATGAGCTGCTGTGGCTTCCAGCCAGGATGGACATCTGCAACTGAGACCACACCTCTTTAAAGAGCGGCTGTGGCTTCCAGCCAGGATGGACATCTGCAACTGAGACCACACCTCTTGCAAAGAGCTGTTGTGGCTTCCGGGTGGATCTCTGCAACTGAGACCACACCTCTTTAAAGAGCGGCTGTGCTTTCCAGGGTGGACCTTTGCAACTGAGACCACACCTCTTTAAAGAGCTGCTGTGGCTTCCAGTGTGGACCTCTGGAACTGAGACCACACCTCTTCAAAGAGCGGCTGTGGCTTCCATGGAGGACCTCTGCAACTGAGACCACACCTCTTTAAAGAGCGGCTGTGGCTTCCATGGAGGACCTCTGCAACTGAGACCACACCTCTTCAGAGAGCTGCTGTGGCTTCCATGGAGGACCTCTGCAACTGAGACCACACCTCTTCAAAGAGCTGCTGTGGCTTCCATGGAAGACCTCTGCAACTGAGACCACACCACTTTAAAGAGCTGCTGTGGCTTCCAGCCAGGATGGACATCTTCAACTGAGAGCACATCTCTTGCAAAGAGCTGCTCTGGCTTCCAGGGTGGACCTCTGCAACTGAGACCACACCTCTTCAAAGAGCTGCTGTGGCTTCCATGGAGGACCTCTGGAACTGAGACCACACCTCTTCAAAGAGCTGCTGTGGCTTCCAGGGTGGACCTCTGCAACTGAGACCACACCTCTTTAAAGAGCTGCTGTGGCTTCCCGCCAGGGTGGATCTCTACAACTGAGACCACACCTCTTTAAAGAGCTGATCTGGCTTCCAGGGTGGACATCTGCAACTGAGACCACATCTCTTGCAAAGAGCTGCTGTGGCTTCCAGGGTGGACATCTACAACTGAGACCACACCTCTTTAAAGAGCTGCTGTGGCTTCCATGGAAGACCTCTGCAACTGAGACCACACCTCTTCAAAGAGCTGCTGTGGCTTCCATGGAGGACCTCTGCAACCGAGACCACACCTCTTCAAAGAGCTGCTCTGGCTTCCAGTGTGGACCTCTGCAACTGAGACCACACCTCTTCAAAGAGCTGCTGTGGCTTCCATGGAGGACCTCTGCAACTGAGACCACACCTCTTCAAAGAGCTGCTGTGGCTTCCATGGAAGACCTCTGCAACTGAGACCACACCACTTTAAAGAGCTGCTGTGGCTTCCAGCCAGGATGGACATCTGCAACTGAGACCACACCTCTTCAATGAGCTGCTCTGGCTTCCAGGGTGGACCTCTGCAACTGAGACCACATCTCTTCAAAGAGCTGCTGTGGCTTCCATGGAGGACCTCTGCAACTGAGACCACACCTCTTCAAAGAGCTGCTGTGGCTTCCAAGGTGGACCTCTGCAACTGAGACCACTCCTCTTTAAAGAGCGGCTGTGGCTTCCAACCAGGGTGGATCTCTGCAACTGAGACCACACCTCTTTAAAGAGGTGCTCTGGCTTCCAGGGTGGACATCTGCAACTGAGACCACATCTCTTGCAAAGAGCTGCTGTGGCTTCCTTGGAAGACCTCTGCAACTGAGACCACACCTCTTCAAAGAGCTGCTGTGACTTCCAGCCAGGATGGACATCTGCAACTGAGACCACACCTCTTTAAAGAGCTGCTGTGGCTTCCAGCCTGGATGGACATCTGCAACTGAGACCACACCTCTTGCAAAGAGCTGTTGTGGCTTCCCGGGTGGATCTCTGCAACTGAGACCACACCTCTTTAAAGAGCGGCTGTGCTTTCCAGGGTGGACCTTTACAACTGAGACCACACCTCTTGCAAAGAGCTGCTGTGGCTTCCCGGGTGGAACTCTGCAACTGAGACCATACCTCTTTAAAGAGCTGCTGTGGCTTCCAGCCAGGATGGACATCTGCAACTGAGACCACACCTCTTGCAAAGAGCCGCTGTGGCTTCCCGGGTGGATCTCTGCAACTGAGATCACACCTCTTTAAAGAGTGGCTGTGCTTTCCAGGGTGGATCTCTGCAACTGAGACCACACCTCTTGCAAAGAGCCGCTGTGGCTTTCCGGGTGGATCTCTGCAACTGAGATCACACCTCTTTAAAGAGCTGCTCTGGCTTCCAGTGTGGACATCTGCAACTGAGACCACATCTCTTGCAAAGAGCTGCTGTGGCTTCCAGGGTGGACCTCTGCAACTGAGACCACACCTCTTCAAAGAGCTGCTGTGGCTTCCATGGAGGACCTCTGCAACTGAGACCACACCTCTTCAAAGAGCTGCTGTGGCTTCCATGGAAGACCTCTGCAACTGAGACCACACCTCTTGAAAGAGCTGTTGTGGCTTCCAGGGTGGACCTCCGCAACTGAGACCACACCTCTTCAAAGAGCTGCTGTGGCTTCCAGGGTGGACCTTTGCAACTGAGACCACACCTCTTCAAAGAGCTACTGTGGCTTCCATGGAAGACATCTGCAACTGAGTCCACACCACTTTAAAGAGCTGCTGTGGATTTCAGCCAGGATGGACATCTGCAACTGAGACCACACCTCTTAAAGAGCTGCTGTGGCTTCCAGCCAGGGTGGACCTCTGCAACTGAGACCACACCTCTTTAAAGAGCGGCTGTGGCTTCCAGGGTGGACATCTGCAACTGAGACCACATCTCTTGCAAAGAGCTGCTCTGCCTTCCAGGGTGGACCTCTGCAACTGAGACCACACCTCTTCAAAGAGCTGCTGTGGCTTCCATGGAGGACCTCTGCAACTGAGACCACACCTCTTCAAAGAGCTGCTGTGGATTCCATGGAGGGCCTCTGCAACTGAGACCACACCTCTTCAAAGAGCTGCTGTGGCTTCCATGGAAGACCTCTGCAACTGAGACCACACCACTTTAAAGAGCTGCTGTGGCTTCCAGCCAGGATGGACATCTGCAACTGAGACCACACCTCTTCAATGAGCTGCTCTGGCTTCCAGGGTGGACCTCTGCAACTGAGACCACATCTCTTGCAAAGAGCTGCTCTGGCTTCCAGGGTGGACCTCTGCAACTGAGACCACACCTCTTCAAAGAGACAGGTTGTTACACCTGCACGTCATAGTGTGTATTTCTGAATTTTCCCCCGCTGGCCAGCCTTTGTGGACACCCGCCCTTTTGTTGGTATTGTTTGACAGGCGGGCAGAGGCCTTGCTTACTAACGATGCCCATTGATGCCCATTGACAGTGGCAGCTTTAGTGACTCTGAGAAACACGTTTCCTGGCCTGGTTAAAGATTCGCCTTCAGCTCGCCTGACGAAGGAGGAAGCTAAGAGCCTTTCACTGACCCCAAAGTGCGCCCACCTCTCCCAATTCAGGCTGGCTTGTTCTCCCATTGGAGGACCAAAGGAATGTTAACAAGCAATATCCCTACATTCCTGACTCTCCAATGTGTTGTTCAGAAGAGCTTGCATCTCACCTCTTCAGAGTTACTGTGCTTCCAGGGTGCACCTCTGCAACTGACACCATACCTCTTCAAAGAGCTGCTGTGGCTTCCAGGGTGGACCTCTGCAAGTGAGACCATACCTCTTGCAAAGAGCTGTGGTGCTTCCAGAATGGCCCTCTGCAACTGAGAGCAGGATGGAACTCTGCAACAGAGACCACACCTCTTCAATGAGCTGCTGTGGCTTCCAGGGTGGACCCCTGCAACTGAGACCACACCTCTTCAATGAGCTGCTGTGGCTTCCAGGGTGGACCCCTGCAACTGAGACCACACCACTTTAGAGAGGGGCTTTGGCTTCCAGGCTGGACCTCTGCAAATGAGACCACACCTCTTCAAAGAGGTTCTGTGGCTTCTAGGGTGGAACTCTGCAAATGAGACTACACCTCTTTAAAGAGCGGCTGTGGCTTCCAGGGTGGACCTCTGCAACTGAGACCACACCTCTTCAAAGAGCTTCTGTGGCTTCCATGGAGGACCTCTGCAACTGAGACCACACCTCTTCAAAGAGCTGCTGTGGCTTCCAGCCAGGGTGGACCTCTGCAACTGAGACCACACCTCTTTAAAGAGCTGCTCTGGCTTCCAGTGTGGACCTCTGCAACTGAGACCACATCTCTTTAAAGAGCGGCTGTGCTTTCCAGGGTGGACCTTTGCAGCGGAGACCACGCCTCTTCAAAGAGCTGCTGTGGCTTCCAGCCAGGGTGCACATCTGCAACTGAGACCACATCTCTTGCAAAGAGCCGCTGTGGCTTCAATGGAGGACCTCTGCAACTGAGGCCACACCCCTTAAAGAGCTGCTGTGGCTTCCATGAAGGACCTCTGCAACTGAGACCACACCTCTTCAAAGAGCCGCTGTGGCTTCCAGGGTGGACCTCTGCAACTGAGACCACACCTCTTTAAAGAGCTGCTGTGGCTTCCATGAAGGACCTCTGCAACTGAGACCACACCTCTTCAAAGAGCTGCTGTGGCTTCCATGGAAGACCTCTGCAACTGAGACCACACCTCTTGAAAGAGCTGTTGTGGCTTCCAGGGTGGACCTCCGCAACTGAGACCACACCTCTTCAAAGAGCTGCTGTGGCTTCCAGGGTGGACCTTTGCAACTGAGACCACACCTCTTCAAAGAGCTACTGTGGCTTCCATGGAAGACATCTGCAACTGAGTCCACACCACTTTAAAGAGCTGCTGTGGATTCCAGCCAGGATGGACATCTGCAACTGAGACCACACCTCTTAAAGAGCTGCTGTGGCTTCCAGCCAGGGTGGACCTCTGCAACTGAGACCACACCTCTTTAAAGAGCTGCTCTGGCTTCCAGGGTAGACCTCTGCAATTGAGACCACATCTCTTGCAAAGAGGTGCTCTGGCTTCCAGGGTGGACCTCTGCTACTGAGACCACACCTCTTTAAAGAGCTGCTGTGGCTTCCAGCCAGGATGGACATCTGCAACTGAGACCACACCTCTTAAAGAGCTGCTGTGGCTTCCAGCCAGGGTGGACCTCTGCAACTGAGACCATACCTCTTTAAAGAGCTGCTCTGGCTTCCAGGGTAGACCTCTGCAATTGAGACCACATCTCTTGCAAAGAGGTGCTCTGGCTTCCAGGGTGGACCTCTGCTACTGAGACCACACCTTTTTAAAGAGCTGCTGTGGCTTCCAGCCAGGATGGACATCTGCAACTGAGACCACACCTCTTCAATGAGCTGCTGTGGCTTCCAGGGTAGACCTCTGCAACAGACACCACACCTCTTTAAAGAGCGGCTGTGGCTTCCAGCCAGGGTGGATCTCTGCAACTGAGACCACACCTCTTTAAAGAGCTGCTCTGGCTTCCAGGGTAGACCTCTGCAACTGAGACCACATCTCTTGCAAAGAGCTGCTCTGGCTTCCAGGGTGGACCTCTGTAACTGAGACCACACCTCTTCAAAGAGCTGCTGTGGCTTCCATGGAGGACCTCTGCAACCGAGACCACACCTCTTTAAAGAGCTGCTGTGGCTTCCAGCCAGGATGGACATCTGCAACTGAGACCACACATCTTCAATGAGCTGCTGTGGCTTCCAGCCAGGATGGACATCTGCAACTGAGACCACACCTCTTCAAAGAGCTGCTGTTGCTTCCATGGAGGACCTCTGCAACTGAGACCACACCTCTTCAAAGAGCTGCTGTGGCTTCCATGGAGGACCTCTGCAACTGAGACCACACCTCTTCAAAGAGCGGCTGTGGCTTCCATGGAGGTCCTCTGAAACTGAGACCACACCTCTTCAAAGAGCTGCTGTGGCTTCCATGGAAGACCTCTGCAACTGAGACCACACCACTTTAAAGAGCTGCTGTGGCTTCCAGCCAGGATGGACATCTGCAACTGAGAGCACATCTCTTGCAAAGAGCTGCTCTGGCTTCCAGGGTGGACCTCTGCAACTGAGACAACACCTCTTCAAAGAGCTGCGGTGGCTTCCATGGAGGACCTCTGCAACTGAGACCACACCTCTTCAAAGAGCTGCTGTGGCTTCCAAGGTGGACCTCTGCAACTGAGACCACACCTCTTTAAAGAGCGGTTGTGGCTTCCAGCCAGGGTGGATCTCTGCAACTGAGACCACACCTCTTTAAAGAGCGGCTGTGGCTTCCAGCCAGGGTGGACCTCTGCAACTGAGACCACACCTCTTAAAGAGCGGCTGTGGCTTCCAGGGTGGACATCTGCAACTGAGACCACATCTCTTGCAAAGAGCTGCTCTGGCTTCCAGGGTGGACCTCTGCAACTGAGACCACACCTCTTCAAAGAGCTGCTGTCGCTTCCATGGAGGACCTCTGCAACTGAGACCACACCTCTTCAAAGAGCTGCTGTGGCTTCCATGGAGGGCCTCTGCAACTGAGACCACACCTCTTCAAAGAGCTGCTGTGGCTTCCATGGAAGACCTCTGCAACTGAGACCACACCACTTTAAAGAGCTGCTGTGGCTTCCAGCCAGGATGGACATCTGCAACTGAGACCACACCTCTTCAATGAGCTGCTCTGGCTTCCAGGGTGGACCTCTGCAACTGAGACCACATCTCTTGCAAAGAGCTGCTCTGGCTTCCAGGGTGGACCTCTGCAACTGAGACCACACCTCTTCAAAGAGACAGGTTGTTACACCTGCACGTCATAGTGTGTATTTCTGAATTTTCCCCCGCTGGCCAGCCTTTGTGGACACCCGCCCTTTTGTTGGTATTGTTTGACAGGCGGGCAGAGGCCTTGCTTACTAACGATGCCCATTGATGCCCATTGACAGTGGCAGCTTTAGTGACTCTGAGAAACACGTCTTCCTGGCCTGGTTAAAGATTCGTCTTCAGCTCGCCTGACGAAGGAGGAAGCTAAGAGCCTTTCACTGACCCCAAAGTGCGCCCACCTCTCCCAATTCAGGCTGGCTTGTTCTCCCATTGGAGGACCAAAGGAATGTTAACAAGCAATATCCCTACATTCCTGACTCTCCAATGTGTTGTTCAGAAGAGCTTGCATCTCACCTCTTCAGAGTTACTGTGCTTCCAGGGTGCACCTCTGCAACTGACACCCTACCTCTTCAAAGAGCTGCTGTGGCTTCCAGGGTGGACCTCTGCAAGTGAGACCATACCTCTTGCAAAGAGCTGTGGTGCTTCCAGAATGGCCCTCTGCAACTGAGAGCAGGATGGAACTCTGCAACAGAGACCACACCTCTTCAATGAGCTGCTGTGGCTTCCAGGGTGGACCCCTGCAACTGAGACCACACCTCTTCAATGAGCTGCTGTGGCTTCCAGGGTGGACCCCTGCAACTGAGACCACACCACTTTAGAGAGGGGCTTTGGCTTCCAGGCTGGACCTCTGCAAATGAGACCACACCACTTTAGAGAGGGGCTTTGGCTTCCAGGCTGGACCTCTGCAAATGAGACCACACCTCTTCAAAGAGGTTCTGTGGCTTCTAGGGTGGAACTCTGCAAATGAGACTACACCTCTTTAAAGAGCGGCTGTGGCTTCCAGGGTGGACCTCTGCAACTGAGACCACACCTCTTCAAAGAGCTTCTGTGGCTTCCATGGAGGACCTCTGCAACTGAGACCACATCTCTTCAAAGAGCTGCTGTGGCTTCCAGCCAGGGTGGACCTCTGCAACTGAGACCACACCTCTTTAAAGAGCTGCTCTGGCTTCCAGTGTGGACCTCTGCAACTGAGACCACATCTCTTTAAAGAGCGGCTGTGCTTTCCAGGGTGGACCTTTGCAGCGGAGACCACGCCTCTTCAAAGAGCTGCTGTGGCTTCCAGCCAGGGTGCACATCTGCAACTGAGACCACATCTCTTGCAAAGAGCCGCTGTGGCTTCAATGGAGGACCTCTGCAACTGAGGCCACACCTCTTTAAAGAGCTGCTCTGGCTTCCAGGGTGGACCTCTGCAACTGAGACCACACCTCTTTAAAGAGCTGCTGTGGCTTCCATGAAGGACCTCTGCAACTGAGACCACACCTCTTCAAAGAGCTGCTGTGGCTTCCATGGAAGACCTCTGCAACTGAGACCACACCTCTTGAAAGAGCTGTTGTGGCTTCCAGGGTGGACCTCCGCAACTGAGACCACACCTCTTCAAAGAGCTGCTGTGGCTTCCAGGGTGGACCTCTGCAACTGAGACCACACCTCTTCAAAGAGCTACTGTGGCTTCCATGGAAGACATCTGCAACTGAGTCCACACCACTTTAAAGAGCTGCTGTGGATTCCAGCCAGGATGGACATCTGCAACTGAGACCACACCTCTTAAAGAGCTGCTGTTGCTTCCAGCCAGGGTGGACCTCTGCAACTGAGACCACACCTCTTTAAAGAGCTGCTCTGGCTTCCAGGGTAGACCTCTGCAATTGAGACCACATCTCTTGCAAAGAGGTGCTCTGGCTTCCAGGGTGGACCTCTGCTACTGAGACCACACCTCCCTAAAGAGCTGCTGTGGCTTCCAGCCAGGATGGACATCTGCAACTGAGACCACACCTCTTCAATGAGCTGCTGTGGCTTCCAGGGTAGACCTCTGCAACAGACACCACACCTCTTTAAAGAGCGGCTGTGGCTTCCAGCCAGGGTGGATCTCTGCAACTGAGACCACACCTCTTAAAGAGCTGCTCTGGCTTCCAGGGTAGACCTCTGCAACTGAGACCACATCTCTTGCAAAGAGCTGCTCTGGCTTCCAGGGTGGACCTCTGCAACTGAGACCACACCTCTTCAAAGAGCTGCTGTGGCTTCCATGGAGGACCTCTGCAACCGAGACCACACCTCTTTAAAGAGCTGCTGTGGCTTCCAGCCAGGATAGACATCTGCAACTGAGACCACACATCTTCAATGAGCTGCTGTGGCTTCCAGCCAGGATGGACATCTGCAACTGAGACCACACTCTCTTTAAAGAGCTGCCGCGGCTTCCATGGAAGACCTCTGCAACTGACACCACACCTCTTCAAAGAGCTGCTGTTGCTTCCATGGAGGACCTCTGCAACTGAGACCACACCTCTTCAAAGAGCTGCTGTGGCTTCCATGGAGGACCTCTGCAACTGAGACCACACCTCTTCAAAGAGCGGCTGTGGCTTCCATGGAGGACCTCTGAAACTGAGACCACACCTCTTCAAAGAGCTGCTGTGGCTTCCATGGAAGACCTCTGCAACTGAGACCAGACCACTTTAAAGAGCTGCTGTGGCTTCCAGCCAGGATGGACATCTGCAACTGAGAGCACATCTCTTGCAAAGAGCTGCTCTGGCTTCCAGGGTGGACCTCTGCAACTGAGACCACACCTCTTCAAAGAGCTGTGGTGGCTTCCATGGAGGACCTCTGCAACTGAGACCACACCTCTTCAAAGAGCTGCTGTGGCTTCCAAGGTGGACCTCTGCAACTGAGACCACACCTCTTTAAAGAGCGGCTGTGGCTTCCAGCCAGGGTGGATCTCTGCAACTGAGACAACACCTCTTTAAAGAGCTGCTCTGGCTTCCAGTGTGGACATCTGCAACTGAGACCACATCTCTTGCAAAGAGCTGCTGTGGCTTCCAGGGTGGACCTCTGCAACTGAGACCACACCTCTTCAAAGAGCTGCTGTGGCTTCCATGGATGCCCGTTTTGTCTGCTTGTCTCCCCTGTTTTTCCTTTCTGTGCCCCTCGCTGCCCCACTGTTGTTGTGCCCGTGATTTTGCCTGCTCTCCCCCCGTTTTTCCTTTCTGTGCCCCTCGCTGCCCCACTGTTGTTGTGCCCGTGATTTTGCCTGCTCTCCCCCGTTTTTCCTTTCTGTGCCCCTCGCTGCCCCACTGTTGTTGTGCCCGTGATTTTGCCTGCTCTCCCCCCGTTTTTCCTTTCTGTGCCCCTCGCTGCCCCACTGTTGTTGTGCCCGTGATTTTGCCTGCTCTCCCCCCGTTTTTCCTTTCTGTGCCCCTCGCTGCCCCACTGTTGTTGTGCCCGTGATTTTGCCTGCTCTCCCCCCGTTTTCCTTTCTGTGCCCCTCGCTGCCCCACTGTTGTTGTGCCCGTGATTTTGCCTGCTCTCCCCCGTTTTTCCTTTCTGTGCCCCTCGCTGCCCCACTGTTGTTGTGCCCGTGATTTTGCCTGCTCTCCCCCCGTTTTTCCTTTCTGTGCCCCTCGCTGCCCCACTGTTGTTGTGCCCGTGAGTTTGCCTGCTCTCCCCCGTTTTTCCTTTCTGTGCCCCTCGCTGCCCCACTGTTGTTGTGCCCGTGATTTTGCCTGCTCTCCCCCGTTTTTCCTTTCTGTGCCCCTCGCTGCCCCACTGTTGTTGTGCCCGTGATTTTGCCTGCTCTCCCCCGTTTTTCCTTTCTGTGCCCCTCGCTGCCCCACTGTTGTTGTGCCCGTGATTTTGCCTGCTCTCCCCCCGTTTTTCCTTTCTGTGCCCCTCGCTGCCCCACTGTTGTTGTGCCCGTGATTTTGCCTGCTCTCCCCCGTTTTTCCTTTCTGTGCCCCTCGCTGCCCCACTGTTGTTGTGCCCGTGATTTTGCCTGCTCTCCCCCGTTTTTCCTTTCTGTGCCCCTCGCTGCCCCACTGTTGTTGTGCCCGTGATTTTGCCTGCTCTCCCCCGTTTTCCTTTCTGTGCCCCTCGCTGCCCCACTGTTGTTGTGCCCGTGATTTTGCCTGCTCTCCCCCCGTTTTTCCTTTCTGTGCCCCTCGCTGCCCCACTGTTGTTGTGCCCGTGATTTTGCCTGCTCTCCCCCCGTTTTTCCTTTCTGTGCCCCTCGCTGCCCCACTGTTGTTGTGCCCGTGATTTTGCCTGCTCTCCCCCGTTTTTCCTTTCTGTGCCCCTCGCTGCCCCACTGTTGTTGTGCCCGTGATTTTGCCTGCTCTCCCCCCGTTTTTCCTTTCTGTGCCCCTCGCTGCCCCACTGTTGTTGTGCCCGTGATTTTGCCTGCTCTCCCCCCGTTTTTCCTTTCTGTGCCCCTCGCTGCCCCACTGTTGTTGTGCCCGTGATTTTGCCTGCTCTCCCCCGTTTTTCCTTTCTGTGCCCCTCGCTGCCCCACTGTTGTTGTGCCCGTGATTTTGCCTGCTCTCCCCCCGTTTTTCCTTTCTGTGCCCCTCGCTGCCCCACTGTTGTTGTGCCCGTGATTTTGCCTGCTCTCCCCCCGTTTTTCCTTTCTGTGCCCCTCGCTGCCCCACTGTTGTTGTGCCCGTGAGTTTGCCTGCTCTCCCCCCGTTTTTCCTTTCTGTGCCCCTCGCTGCCCCACTGTTGTTGTGCCCGTGATTTTGCCTGCTCTCCCCCGTTTTTCCTTTCTGTGCCCCTCGCTGCCCCACTGTTGTTGTGCCCGTGATTTTGCCTGCTCTCCCCCCGTTTTTCCTTTCTGTGCCCCTCGCTGCCCCACTGTTGTTGTGCCCGTGATTTTGCCTGCTCTCCCCCCGTTTTTCCTTTCTGTGCCCCTCGCTGCCCCACTGTTGTTGTGCCCGTGATTTTGCCTGCTCTCCCCCGTTTTTCCTTTCTGTGCCCCTCGCTGCCCCACTGTTGTTGTGCCCGTGATTTTGCCTGCTCTCCCCCGTTTTTCCTTTCTGTGCCCCTCGCTGCCCCACTGTTGTTGTGCCCGTGATTTTGCCTGCTCTCCCCCGTTTTTCCTTTCTGTGCCCCTCGCTGCCCCACTGTTGTTGTGCCCGTGATTTTGCCTGCTCTCCCCCCGCTTTTCCTTTCTGTGCCCCTCGCTGCCCCACTGTTGTTGTGCCCGTGATTTTGCCTGCTCTCCCCCCGTTTTTCCTTTCTGTGCCCCTCGCTGCCCCACTGTTGTTGTGCCCGTGATTTTGCCTGCTCTCCCCCGTTTTCCTTTCTGTGCCCCTCGCTGCCCCACTGTTGTTGTGCCCGTGATTTTGCCTGCTCTCCCCCGTTTTTCCTTTCTGTGCCCCTCGCTGCCCCACTGTTGTTGTGCCCGTGATTTTGCCTGCTCTCCCCCGTTTTTCCTTTCTGTGCCCCTCGCTGCCCCACTGTTGTTGTGCCCGTGATTTTGCCTGCTCTCCCCCCGTTTTTCCTTTCTGTGCCCCTCGCTGCCCCACTGTTGTTGTGCCCGTGATTTTGCCTGCTCTCCCCCGCTTTTTCCTTTCTGTGCCCCTCGCTGCCCCACTGTTGTTGTGCCCGTGATTTTGCCTGCTCTCCCCCGTTTTTCCTTTCTGTGCCCCTCGCTGCCTCTCGCCTTTCCCGCCGCTGCGTCCCTGCGGCCCCGCCCCCTGACTGCCCATTCGCTGCCCCTGCCTCCCCATAAATGGCGGCCGCTGCACGCGCCGCGCAGCGGACGTGCGCAGAGGGCGCGCCGCTGGCGCGCCGAAGGCGCGCCTAAGGCAAGCCCGTCTGCGCCCGTCCGCGACTGGACCGCGCCCAGCGCCAGAACCCCTGGAACCCACCAACGCAACACTACTCGACGGACCTACGACGCCGCCACCCTCACCGCACTCAATGCCGGCCGGAACCCTGCCTGCTACCGAGCCTCACCGAGACGCACCCACGGACCCTTCACCTGCCAAACCTGCCGATTCACCTGCCCCCTGACGTGCACCACCTCCGCCAAGTCGAGCACCAGCAGCAACCACCTGAAATGCATCCTGCTGAACACCCGCTCCGTCCACAGGCACGCCGTGGAACTCTGGGACCTGCTCGACGCAACAGCACCGGACATCGCCTTCCTCACCGAAACCTGGATGAACGCCTCCTCAGCGCCCGACATCGCCATAGCCATCCCGGATGGATACAAGATCACCCGGAAGGACCGCGTCAACCAGACGGGAGGAGGCATCGCCATCGTACACAAGAACACCATCCGCATCTCGACTAACTCCGACGAGACCTTCACCGCCGCCGAACACCTACACTTCCAGATACACACTGACCCCAAGACCACCCTCCGAGGCACCCTCATCTACAGACCCCCGGGACCACGCACACTATTCAGCGAAGACATCGCAGACTTCATCAGCCCGCACGCCATGCCCTCCGTCGACTACATCCTCCTAGGGGACCTCAACTTCCACCTGGAGAACAACAACGACAGAAACACCACCGCCCTGCTGGACAACCTCGCCAACCTCGGACTCAAGCAACTGGTGAACACGCCCACCCACTACGCCGGCCACACGCTTGACCCCGTCTTCTCGTCCAGCAAGCACATCTCCTTCAGCCACGCCACCGGACTCCACTGGACCGACCACAGCTGCGTCCACTTCAGCTTCAGAAAGACTGCGACCCACCACCACCCGCAACAGGCTCCCCGCCGGAGCTGGAGCAAGATCACCGCCGAGCAGCTCACCGCCTCCCTCAGCCAGAACACACCCACCAACACAACGGACCCAAACGAAGCAGCCAGCAACCTCGCCAAGTGGCTGACCGCCTGCGCCGACAACCTCGCACCACTAAAAACCCTCCCAGCAGACCCGGAAGCAAGAAAACCCCTTGGTTCACCAACGAACTCAAGGAATCCAAGAAGAACTGCCGCACTCTCGAGAAAACCTGGCGACTCGACCAGACCACAGACAACAGGACCGCCCTCAAGCACGCCACCCGCAAACACCACCAGCTGATCCGTGCCACCAAGAAGTCGGCACTCAAAGAACGACTGGACAACAACGCCCATGACAGCAAGGAACTTTTCAGCATCGTCAAAGAGTTCTCCAACCCCAGCGCCGGAAACAACGACATCACCCCCTCGCAAGACCTCTGCAACTCACTCTCCGCGTTCTTCCACCGCAAGATCACCGACATACACAACAGCTTCGACGCACAAACAACGCACCCTACCGCCGAACCAACGCCCGCCACCACCACCCTCTGCAACTGGACCCCGATCAGCACCGAAGACACCACCCGCACGATGAACTCCATCCACTCCGGATCACCAACCGACCCCTGCCCACACCACGTCTTCAACAAAGCCGACGCCACCATCGCACCCCATCTCCGGGACATCATCAACTCCTCCTTCCACACCGCCACCTTCCCGGAGAGCTGGAAGCACGCCGAGCTTACCGCCCTCCTGAAGAAACCAACGGCGGACCCCACCGACCTCAAGAACTACCGCCCCATCTCGCTCCTTCCGTTTCCGGCCAAAGTCATCGAGAAGACCGTCAACAGACAGCTTGCCGCCTTCCTCGAGACGAATGGATCCCTCGACCCCTCGCAGTCCGGGTTTCGGGCCAACCACAGCACCGAGACCGCCCTTATTGCAGCCACCGACGACATCAGAACCCTAACCGACAACGGGGAAACAGCTGCCCTCATCCTCTTGGACCTCTCCGCGGCGTTCGACACCGTCTGCCACCGCACCCTAGTGAAGCGCCTCAGCAACATCGGAATCCGAGAGAAAGCACTGGAATGGATCATCTCGTTCCTCGCCGGAAGAACCCAGAGAGTCCGCCTCTCCCCGTTCAGATCCGAAGCCACCGAAGTCATCTGCGGCGTTCCACAAGGATCCTCACTCAGCCCGACCCTCTTCAACGTCTACATGAGCCCCCTCGCAGCCATTGCACGCCGACACAACCTCAACATCATCTCCTACGCCGACGACACCCAGCTGATCCTCTCCCTCACCAACGACCCCACCACCGCCAGAGCCAACCTACACGACGGGATGAGAGACGTCGCCGACTGGATGAGGAACAGCCGCCTTAAACTGAACTCAGACAAGACGGAAGTCCTCATCCTGGGCTCATCACCCTCCGCCTGGGACGACTCCTGGTGGCCCCCGGCCCTGGGCACCGCACCCAAGCCAACGGACCACGCACGCAACCTGGGCTTCATCCTGGACTCCTCCCTGTCGATGACCAGACAAGTCAACGCCGTCTCATCTTCATGCTTCAACACCCTGCGCATGCTCCGCAAGATCTTCAGATGGATCCCCACTGAAACCAGGAAGACCGTCACCCAGGCACTCGTCACCAGCCGACTGGACTATGGGAACACCCTCTACGCCGGAACCACAGCCAAACTTCAAAAGAGACTCCAGCGCATCCAGAACGCCTCCGCACGACTCATCCTGGACATCCCCCCGACACAGCCACATCACCGTACACCTGAAAGACCTGCACTGGCTCCCCGTCAGCAAGAGAATCACGTTCAGACTCCTCACCCACGCACACAAGGCCCTCCACGACCTGGGCCCAAAGTACCTCAACGACCGCATGACCTTCTACACGCCCACACGCCAGCTAGGATCAACCAGCCACGCCCTCGCCACCGTACCACGCATCCGCAGAACCACCGCCGGAGGAAGATCCTTCTCCTACCTGGCGGCCAAGACCTGGAACTCCCTCCCCACTCACCTTCGGCGAACCCAGGACCATCTCTCCTTCAGGAAGCAGCTCAAGACCTGGCTGTTCGAGCAGTAACTTACCCCCTCCCCCAGCGCCTTGAGACCCTCCCGGGTGAGTAGCGCGCTCTATAAATGCCGTGATTGATTGATTGATTGACTGCAACTGAGACCACACCTCTTCAAAGAGCTGCTGTGGCTTCCATGGAAGACCTCTGCAACTGAGACCACACCTCTTGAAAGAGCTGTTGTGGCTTCCAGGGTGGACCTCCGCAACTGAGACCACACCTCTTCAAAGAGCTGCTGTGGCTTCCAGGGTGGACCTTTGCAACTGAGACCACACCTCTTCAAAGAGCTACTGTGGCTTCCATGGAAGACATCTGCAACTGAGTCCACACCACTTTAAAGAGCTGCTGTGGATTCCAGCCAGGATGGACATCTGCAACTGAGACCACACCTCTTAAAGAGCTGCTGTGGCTTCCAGCCAGGGTGGACCTCTGCAACTGAGACCACACCTCTTTAAAGAGCTGCTCTGGCTTCCAGGGTAGACCTCTGCAATTGAGACCACATCTCTTGCAAAGAGGTGCTCTGGCTTCCAGGGTAGACCTCTGCTACTGAGACCACACCTCTTTAAAGAGCTGCTGTGGCTTCCAGCCAGGATGGACATCTGCAACTGAGACCACACCTCTTCAATGAGCTGCTGTGGCTTCCAGGGTAGACCTCTGCAACAGACACCACACCTCTTTAAAGAGCGGCTGTGGCTTCCAGCCAGGGTGGATCTCTGCAACTGAGACCACACCTCTTTAAAGAGCTGCTCTGGCTTCCAGGGTAGACCTCTGCAACTGAGACCACATCTCTTGCAAAGAGCTGCTCTGGCTTCCAGGGTGGACCTCTGCAACTGAGACCGCACCTCTTCAAAGAGCTGCTGTGGCTTCCATGGAGGACCTCTGCAACCGAGAGCACACCTCTTTAAAGAGCTGCTGTGGCTTCCAGCCAGGATGGACATCTGCAACTGAGGCCACACATCTTCAATGAGCTGCTGTGGCTTCCAGCCAGGATGGACATCTGCAACTGAGACCACACCTCTTTAAAGAGCTGCCGCGGCTTCCATGGAAGACCTCTGCAACTGAGACCACACCTCTTCAAAGAGCTGCTGTTGCTTCCATGGAGGACCTCTGCAACTGAGACCACACCTCTTCAAAGAGCTGCTGTGGCTTCCATGGAGGACCTCTGCAACTGAGACCACACCTCTTCAAAGAGCGGCTGTGGCTTCCATGGAGGACCTCTGCAACTGAGACCACACCTCTTTAAAGAGCGGCTGTGGCTTCCATGGAGGACCTCTGCAACTGAGACCACACCTCTTCAAAGAGCTGCTGTGGCTTCCATGGAAGACCTCTGCAACTGAGACCACACCACTTTAAAGAGCTGCTGTGGCTTCCAGCCAGGATGGACATCTGCAACTGAGAGCACATCTCTTGCAAAGAGCTGCTCTGGCTTCCAGGGTGGACCTCTGCAACTGAGACCACACCTCTTCAAAGAGCTGCTGTGGCTTCCATGGAGGACCTCTGCAACTGAGACCACACCTCTTCAAAGAGCTGCTGTGGCTTCCAGGGTGGACCTCTGCAACTGAGACCACACTTTTTAAAGAGCGGCTGTGGCTTCCAGCCAGGGTGGATCTCTGCAACTGAGACCACACCTCTTTAAAGAGCGGCTGTGGCTTCCAGCCAGCGTGGATCTCTGCAACTGAGACAACACCTCTTTAAAGAGCTGCTCTGGCTTCCAGGGTGGACATCTGCAACTGAGACCACATCTCTTGCAAAGAGCTGCTGTGGCTTCCAGGGTGGACCTCTGCAACTGAGACCACACCTCTTCAAAGAGCTGCTGTGGCTTCCATGGAGGACCTCTGCAACTGAGACCACACCTCTTCAAAGAGCTGCTGTGGCTTCCATGGAAGACCTCTGCAACTGAGACCACACCTCTTGAAAGAGCTGTTGTGGCTTCCAGGGTGGACCTCCGCAACTGAGACCACACCTCTTCAAAGAGCTGCTGTGGCTTCCAGGGTGGACCTTTGCAACTGAGACCACACCTCTTCAAAGAGCTACTGTGGCTTCCATGGAAGACATCTGCAACTGAGTCCACACCACTTTAAAGAGCTGCTGTGGATTCCAGCCAGGATGGACATCTGCAACTGAGACCACACCTCTTAAAGAGCTGCTGTGGCTTCCAGCCAGGGTGGACCTCTGCAACTGAGACCACACCTCTTTAAAGAGCTGCTCTGGCTTCCAGGGTAGACCTCTGCAATTGAGACCACATCTCTTGCAAAGAGGTGCTCTGGCTTCCAGGGTAGACCTCTGCTACTGAGACCACACCTCTTTAAAGAGCTGCTGTGGCTTCCAGCCAGGATGGACATCTGCAACTGAGACCACACCTCTTCAATGAGCTGCTGTGGCTTCCAGGGTAGACCTCTGCAACAGACACCACACCTCTTTAAAGAGCGGCTGTGGCTTCCAGCCAGGGTGGATCTCTGCAACTGAGACCACACCTCTTTAAAGAGCTGCTCTGGCTTCCAGGGTAGACCTCTGCAACTGAGACCACATCTCTTGCAAAGAGCTGCTCTGGCTTCCAGGGTGGACCTCTGCAACTGAGACCGCACCTCTTCAAAGAGCTGCTGTGGCTTCCATGGAGGACCTCTGCAACCGAGAGCACACCTCTTTAAAGAGCTGCTGTGGCTTCCAGCCAGGATGGACATCTGCAACTGAGGCCACACATCTTCAATGAGCTGCTGTGGCTTCCAGCCAGGATGGACATCTGCAACTGAGACCACACCTCTTTAAAGAGCTGCCGCGGCTTCCATGGAAGACCTCTGCAACTGAGACCACACCTCTTCAAAGAGCTGCTGTTGCTTCCATGGAGGACCTCTGCAACTGAGACCACACCTCTTCAAAGAGCTGCTGTGGCTTCCATGGAGGACCTCTGCAACTGAGACCACACCTCTTCAAAGAGCGGCTGTGGCTTCCATGGAGGACCTCTGCAACTGAGACCACACCTCTTTAAAGAGCGGCTGTGGCTTCCATGGAGGACCTCTGCAACTGAGACCACACCTCTTCAAAGAGCTGCTGTGGCTTCCATGGAAGACCTCTGCAACTGAGACCACACCACTTTAAAGAGCTGCTGTGGCTTCCAGCCAGGATGGACATCTGCAACTGAGAGCACATCTCTTGCAAAGAGCTGCTCTGGCTTCCAGGGTGGACCTCTGCAACTGAGACCACACCTCTTCAAAGAGCTGCTGTGGCTTCCATGGAGGACCTCTGCAACTGAGACCACACCTCTTCAAAGAGCTGCTGTGGCTTCCAGGGTGGACCTCTGCAACTGAGACCACACTTTTTAAAGAGCGGCTGTGGCTTCCAGCCAGGGTGGATCTCTGCAACTGAGACCACACCTCTTTAAAGAGCGGCTGTGGCTTCCAGCCAGCGTGGATCTCTGCAACTGAGACAACACCTCTTTAAAGAGCTGCTCTGGCTTCCAGGGTGGACATCTGCAACTGAGACCACATCTCTTGCAAAGAGCTGCTGTGGCTTCCAGGGTGGACCTCTGCAACTGAGACCACACCTCTTCAAAGAGCTGCTGTGGCTTCCATGGAGGACCTCTGCAACTGAGACCACACCTCTTCAAAGAGCTGCTGTGGCTTCCATGGAAGACCTCTGCAACTGAGACCACACCTCTTTAAAGAGCTGCTGTGGCTTCCAGCCAGGATGGACATCTGCAACTGAGACTACACCTCTTTAAAGAGCTGCTCTGGCTTCCAGTGTGGACCTCTGCAACTGAGACCATACCTCTTCAAAGAGCTACTGTGGCTTCCAGCCAGGGTGGACATCTGCAACTGAGACCACATCTCTTGCAAAGAGCCGCTGTGGCTTCCATGGAGGACCTCTGCAACTGAGACCACACCACTTTAAAGAGCTGCTGTGGCTTCCAAGGTGGACCTCTGCAACTGAGACCACATCTCTTTAAAGAGCTGCTGTGGCTTCCAGCCAGCATGGACATCTGCAACTGAGACCACACCTCTTCAATGAGCTGCTCTGGCTTCTAGGGTGGACCTCTGCAACTGAGACCACATCTCTTCAAAGAGCTGCTGTGGCTTCCATGGAGGACCTCTGCAACTGAGACCACACCTCTTCAAAGAGCTGCTGTGGCTTCCAAGGTGGACCTCTGCAACTGAGACAACACCTCTTTAAAGAGCGGCTGTGGCTTCCAGCCAGGGTGGATCTCTGCAACTGAGACCACACCTCTTTAAAGAGCTGCTCTGGCTTCCAGGGTGGACATCTGCAACTGAGACCACATCTCTTGCAAAGAGCTGCTCTGGCTTCCAGTGTGCACATCTGCAACTGAGACCACACCTCTTTAAAAAGCTGCTGTGGCTTCCTTGGAAGACTTCTGCAACTGAGACCACACCTCTTCAAAGAGCTGCTGTGGCTTCCAGCCAGGATGGACATCTGCAACTGAGACCACACCTCTTTAAAGAGCTGCTGTGGCTTCCAGCCAGGATGGACATCTGCAACTGAGACCACACCTCTTCAAAGAGCCGCTGTGGCTTCCCGGGTGGATCTCTGCAACTGAGACCACACCTCTTTAAAGAGCGGCTGTGCTTTCCAGGGTGGACCTTTATAACTGAGCCCACACCTCTTGCAAAGAGCTGCTGTGGCTTCCCGGGTGGAACTCTGCAACTGAGACCATACCTCTTTAAAGAGCTGCTGTGGCTTCCAGCCAGGATGGACATCTGCAACTGAGACCACACATCTTCAATGAGCTGCTGTGGCTTCCAGCCAGGATGGACATCTGCAACTGAGACCACACCTCTTTAAAGAGCGGCTGTGGCTTCCAGCCAGGATGGACATCTGCAACTGAGACCACACCTCTTGCAAAGAGCTGTTGTGGCTTCCGGGTGGATCTCTGCAACTGAGACCACACCTCTTTAAAGAGCGGCTGTGCTTTCCAGGGTGGACCTTTGCAACTGAGACCACACCTCTTTAAAGAGCTGCTGTGGCTTCCAGTGTGGACCTCTGGAACTGAGACCACACCTCTTCAAAGAGCGGCTGTGGCTTCCATGGAGGACCTCTGCAACTGAGACCACACCTCTTTAAAGAGCGGCTGTGGCTTCCATGGAGGACCTCTGCAACTGAGACCACACCTCTTCAGAGAGCTGCTGTGGCTTCCATGGAGGACCTCTGCAACTGAGACCACACCTCTTCAAAGAGCTGCTGTGGCTTCCATGGAAGACCTCTGCAACTGAGACCACACCACTTTAAAGAGCTGCTGTGGCTTCCCGCCAGGGTGGATCTCTACAACTGAGACCACACCTCTTTAAAGAGCTGATCTGGCTTCCAGGGTGGACATCTGCAACTGAGACCACATCTCTTGCAAAGAGCTGCTGTGGCTTCCAGGGTGGACATCTACAACTGAGACCACACCTCTTTAAAGAGCTGCTGTGGCTTCCATGGAAGACCTCTGCAACTGAGACCACACCTCTTCAAAGAGCTGCTGTGGCTTCCATGGAGGACCTCTGCAACCGAGACCACACCTCTTCAAAGAGCTGCTCTGGCTTCCAGTGTGGACCTCTGCAACTGAGACCACACCTCTTCAAAGAGCTGCTGTGGCTTCCATGGAGGACCTCTGCAACTGAGACCACACCTCTTCAAAGAGCTGCTGTGGCTTCCATGGAAGACCTCTGCAACTGAGACCACACCACTTTAAAGAGCTGCTGTGGCTTCCAGCCAGGATGGACATCTGCAACTGAGACCACACCTCTTCAATGAGCTGCTCTGGCTTCCAGGGTGGACCTCTGCAACTGAGACCACATCTCTTCAAAGAGCTGCTGTGGCTTCCATGGAGGACCTCTGCAACTGAGACCACACCTCTTCAAAGAGCTGCTGTGGCTTCCAAGGTGGACCTCTGCAACTGAGCCCACTCCTCTTTAAAGAGCGGCTGTGGCTTCCAACCAGGGTGGATCTCTGCAACTGAGACCACACCTCTTTAAAGAGGTGCTCTGGCTTCCAGGGTGGACATCTGCAACTGAGACCACATCTCTTGCAAAGAGCTGCTGTGGCTTCCTTGGAAGACCTCTGCAACTGAGACCACACCTCTTCAAAGAGCTGCTGTGACTTCCAGCCAGGATGGACATCTGCAACTGAGACCACACCTCTTTAAAGAGCTGCTGTGGCTTCCAGCCTGGATGGACATCTGCAACTGAGACCACACCTCTTGCAAAGAGCTGTTGTGGCTTCCCGGGTGGATCTCTGCAACTGAGACCACACCTCTTTAAAGAGCGGCTGTGCTTTCCAGGGTGGACCTTTACAACTGAGACCACACCTCTTGCAAAGAGCTGCTGTGGCTTCCCGGGTGGAACTCTGCAACTGAGACCATACCTCTTTAAAGAGCTGCTGTGGCTTCCAGCCAGGATGGACATCTGCAACTGAGACCACACCTCTTGCAAAGAGCCGCTGTGGCTTCCCGGGTGGATCTCTGCAACTGAGATCACACCTCTTTAAAGAGTGGCTGTGCTTTCCAGGGTGGATCTCTGCAACTGAGACCACACCTCTTGCAAAGAGCCGCTGTGGCTTTCCGGGTGGATCTCTGCAACTGAGATCACACCTCTTTAAAGAGTGGCTGTGCTTTCCAGGGTGGATCTCTGCAACTGAGACCACACCTTGCAAAGAGCCGCTGTGGCTTCCCGGGTGGATCTCTGCAACTGAGATCACACCTCTTCAAAGAGCTTCTGTGGCTTCCATGGAGGACCTCTGCAACTGAGACCACACCTCTTCAAAGAGCTGCTGTGGCTTCCAGCCAGGGTGGACATCTGCAACTGAGACCACACCTCTTGCAAAGAGCCGCTGTGGCTTCCCAGGTGGATCTCTGCAACTGAGATCACACCTCTTTAAAGAGTGGCTGTGCTTTCCAGTGTGGACCTTTACAACTGAGACCACACCTCTTGCAAAGAGCTGCTGTGGCTTCCAGCCAGGATGGACATCTGCAACTGAGACCACACCTCTTTAAAGAGCGGCTGTGCTTTCCAGGGTGGACCTTTGCAACTGAGACCACACCTCTTCAAAGGGCTGCTGTGGCTTCCAGCCAGGGTGGACATCTGCAACTGAGACCACACCTCTTGCAAAGAGCCGCTGTGGCTTCCCAGGTGGATCTCTGCAACTGAGATCACACCTCTTTAAAGAGTGGCTGTGCTTTCCAGGGTGGACCTTTACAACTGAGACCACACCTCTTGCAAAGAGCTGCTGTGGCTTCCAGCCAGGATGGACATCTGCAACTGAGACCACACCTCTTTAAAGAGCGGCTGTGCTTTCCAGGGTGGACCTTTGCAACTGAGACCACACCTCTTCAAAGAGCTGCTGTGGCTTCCAGGTTGGACCTCTGCAACTGAGACGTCTAGTATGTAAATGCAATAGTTCTAGAGGGCTATGTAGCTTTGTCTTCTTCCTCAAAGTCTTGAACTGATTCACATTCTGTATTAGTCTAGTGGCTTGAGACAAATTGTTTCCCTCAAAGCACTCCAGTGTTGCCTGGGAGCGGTCTATGCCTTCTTACTACATCCTTTTTCTCTTTCAGTGCAACATAGAAAGTACAGTGCAGAGAAGTCGCTATCCCTCCCTAGAGCTGCAGTTTAGATTACCATTTCGACCTCTACTGACAATGGGAGCCTTTGACCCACACCCTGCCAGGATTGTAGGGCACCATGGCTACCATATGACAACTTTACCGTTACTGAAGGTGTAGCGGCTAAGGGACCTAGCAAGGCCTCGTGGCCCCATCAGATACCTCCCGCTTGAGGACGTGATTTGCAGCTGCGGGTGCTAGTGGCCCTGAGTTTACCACCGTCTCCCTGCACCACCAGCTCCCACTCTCAAGAAGGGAGTGGGAGCAGGGAAGACCTGCAGGCGAGTCGGCTGTTCCCTCTCAGAGCACCCTTTCGGCAACTTCACAAGCGTTCGGGTGCTGGACAACTTGTACGGTGGCTGGAACAAGTGAACTCATTTCACTAGTGTTACACAAAACTGAGCTGGTTATTGTCCTCTAAACCCATCTCTGTATGCTGCATTCTGGCCGCCCCCACGCCAAAGTAAAGTCAGTAGTATTATTTGATTTAACATCTTCTAAAGCGCGCAATTGCCTACAGGCATCTTGGCGCTGGGCTTAATACTATGTTCTTCAACCTAAAACCAGACTATCTATTCCACAGAATTATTAATCGCTATAGGAATGTTGGAAACAGGGAGGTTTTAAATTGCTTAATTCATGCTTTAATAAAGATACTTGTGTTGTTTAGATATCTTGTTAATGGACAATAATTTGTTGCTTATCAAAGTATGAATTGAGCCTGGTTCTGATGACCACTCCCGCCAGGTCTAGCCTTGTGCTGGGCGCAGGTAGCACATGTGGTCATTGCGTGCTCTAGGGGGGCTTTGTGCTTACCCATTGTGTGCGTCTGTGGGTTCTTGTACCTCATGGGAACTGGGGTAGATGACATAGAACCTCCATCTTTTCTCCTCCGCGATCCTTGCAGTAGGATCTTGCGCAGAACTTAAAAGTGCCCACCCGCTCTCTTTACGGGCTGCAGTGCCTCAGCCCACCCAGTAGATGACGCATTAGAATTTGCTGTAGTGCTTCCTGGTGACTGTTGATCTTTCTAGAGTGGATTTTGTGTTGATTGTTCAGGGATCCATAGTGGGCATGGCAGCTTCTTGAAATGTTGACATGGTTGGCAGGGTCCTAGCTTAGCACGCTAAGCTCTCCAAGACTTTCCCCAGACCTCCTCCAGCATGGACTGTAGGATTGCTCTAACTTCCTGATTCTTGAACAATGTCTCTAATTTTCTCTCTAAGCCTTTGCTTCACCTGCGTGTCCTTATATGACACAGCAGATGCGTTCTTTTTATTTAAAAATAAATTAAATTTCTTGCAATGTATTACTGTGGGCATTGCATTTTAAATCTGATTTCATCCATGCAATGTAGTGGCCCTCTCCTTCAAACAGGTCATCGTTACACGCAGTCCCTGCTGCCTTGGCAATGGCAGCCGATCCTGTAACTTAAACAGAGTTTTCCATGGCACCGCTGAGGCCGCTCTAAAGCTGTCCCCGGATGTTGGATTCACCGTACTAGGCTTTTAAATCCCAGCCCGAGTCTAAAACCCTTGACTGGGTGTCCCTAATCCCACACCATATGGTGGCGAGCTTCAATTCAGGCAGGGTTGACTCAGCCTTCCATCTTGTCGAGGTCACAGGAACCAGCGCCATTGTGATGGGTAATAACCATGTTTACATTTAGCAAACAAGGTGCTGTTTGGAAAAAAAGCTCCCACAGCTGACACAAATGTGCTATAAAAGATCCAGAACCGGTCTGTGTTAAAACATACTTATGGAATCCAGCTGTTCTGCAGGATCATTTTAAGGAGGTATTAGAGTGATTACAGCTTAATGGCTGGCAGTCTTCTTACTGGTATGTTCTTGGCCAGGTATGTAATAATGTGCAGTGGTGACCAGATCCGTCATTCAAACCTCGACCATTTCCTTTGCTTCCAGGGACCACAGCGGGGTAACAAGGCCTTGAAACGGCGTCACAAGTCCTGCCGAGTGTATGGGAGCGCCATCGACCGCATTCCGGAGCTCACCAAGTAAGTGATGGAATTACCTATCCCAGGCGCGTTGCTAATACCGGGGAGTGGGAGTAGCACATTATGATTGGCCAAAGACCTTGGAGGTGCTTCAGTTGTTTTGCTGACTATTGTTTGTGCAACAAGTTTCTCCAAAATATGCATACAGAGAGCGGCTTTTGGTCAGCAGGCACCATCAATTGGTTTCTTAAATTGTCATTCACAATTTGCATCCGCCCAACACAGCAGGAAGCATTGGGTCAGCCCCCATCACCTGTTGGCTCCCTTAACTTTGAGTGGCTGCACGAAGCCTGTGCACATTGTTCACCTAAAAATAGTTCATTTATCACAAAGCTGGTTCAATTTGTTTTTTTAAAATTATCTTTAAATAACTCTTATGTTTTTTTGCCTGCGCTACAGGTGATTTATTTTCAGTCTCCTTTTAATGTTGCTGTTATAAAATGTGCATGTTGCATTGTAGCTGCCTGCAGTTGGAGTCTTTGGTTAGGCTTTTATGGTTGTCTCCTTCACAAATAATAAAAATCATAAAATGCACGTCACAACTGAAAGGCTTGTTATTTAAAAACACCACTAGTAAAATGCCTACATCAGTGAATGTTTTATACATTTCAAACATTTATTGCAAGCGTACTCTGTCATGTTTCGGTGTCAGCATACATATTTCTCTTTACTTTTTGTGGCATATGCTTGCAATGAAAAAAACGAAATAAACATTGCATCAGTTTGCCAAGCCCAGACCTTTGGCTTTGCCAGTGCTTGTTATTAGGCCTGGGGTTAATAGTGTTTCTGTTCAAAAGACAGGCAGAGGAAGATCTGGATAATTCTTGTATTTTGATTTAGGTAGCCCCGATGAAAAGATTTGAAGCATGGCTTAACAAGGGCAACTATGGTTTTCAGATGCTAAACATCTTTTCACTTTTTTCTTGCGATTGAAATTTGCTTAATATGATTCCCCAATGATGCATGATTATGTTCTACCCACAGCCACATGTTTTGATTTTTTTCATTAATTATGTTAAGCTTAGAGCGTGGGACTCCAATTATCCCTCTAGCAAGACATCTGGCAGACTTTATCCTGTGGGGCATTGATAATTAACCCATTAGCATCCTGTTAACCAGCTCTGTTTACCTGCTAATGTCATTTGCTTCGAAGGGTTCTTGGACATAAAATATATTGTTTTTGGTGACTGCGCCCAGTGCCAGGAACACCTGGAGTGGATGAGTCTTTGCGCTGAAGCCTCTTTTATCAAAGGAAGGACAGTTCTTGATTGGTCTTAGAAGGTTGCTAAGCTCCCTCTAGCAAAGACCAAAACAGGCCAATGTCTGGAAGATGAAACCAGTTTAGTAGAATTTGAGAGAATGCGGGAATATGCGTCTCGCGTCTTTGAAGGAAGCTCTCCTTTTGTATCTGTGGTCAGTCCATGAGTTTGTAGCTTGGCACAAGCTGCCTAAAGGAAGAGTCACCCAACAAGTGCCCCTTTGGAAGTGGGCTTCATACACTCACACAGCCTTGTGCTCTTGTGCAGACAGACAGGAATATATACCTCTGCGTAGAACAGCTGCCAGTAAAGTGCTAGTCAGGAGGTAACCTTTGTTTCAAGGAAGCAATACTAAATGTTGTAAAACCCATTTAGGTACATTTTAACTCTCTCTCTTTATTTAATTTTTTTAATCAAAAGTGCAAGTAAGTTTAAAAGGCGTGAGAGCAGGGTGGGCCATCTTTGGATGCATGTACCATATCAAAAGAGCTCATGGGAGGAGCGGGGAGTTTCTGTGAAAGAATCTGACAACAGTTCGCTTTTTGGTCATTGAACTTCAGAAAGCGGATTTATGCGAACAGGTTTATAGTCAAACCTCTTTTCTAGATACTCTGTGTGGCTTGTTCGGGGCTTGTTTGTTGCATTTTCTGAAGCCATTTTTTTTTTTAAATAAATGAGCAGTATGTCATCTTTTTTTGTGAAGCGCCTTGTTAAAGCTTGATTAAGGCCAACTGAAGGTGATTTGTAAATGTCTTCAAACTCTACTGTTAAGGTTTACTCTATAAGGAGCTGGAATTGCCTAGAGAAGAAAGGACAAGGCGGCTCTGGGGCCAGGAAGATGCCCCGGTCTCACCAAGTGCAGGACTTTAGTCCTATAAGCAGGGAGAATTCCATGGCTATGAACGGAGCACCTCCAAACTTGTGTCTGCCCCTCTTGTGTAAGCGCTCAGGGAAAGAGTGAAGACGAATAGGAAAGGGACGTCTGACATCGCCACAGATGGGCTTTTACACCCTGAAAGGCACTGCAAGCTGGAGAGTAGATGAGCAGCAGAGATCCAGTGGGATGGATACAGCTCAGGATTGGCACAGTTTTCAGAAGGACCCAGGAAGGCCAGTGATGGCTTCTGGAGAAGCCAGAGAATTCTAGCCTTGGGTGCAAAGAAGGTCTGCTGACCTGTCTCTGCTTGCTCCCATTATATCATCCCTTCCAGCTGATGTCACTGAGATTTAAGATCTCAAATTTTGAAGTTACCTCTCTCCTCTCTATGCAGGTATTTGGAGAACAGGGAATGGTTTAGCATTGCCCTGCACAGAGACTCAGTGCAGCCGGGCATCATGTAAGGGAGGGTCCATGGCCCACCCTCTCTCAAGGATCTGTCCCCTCCAAGGCTCTTCTCCTCCTCCCCTGTAGGAGCGCATGTGTAATTTATTGCGAAACTGGTAAGTCTGCGTGCTGATTGGATGTTTGGCTCTGGTGCAACTATAAAAACTAAAAACGTGGCTATTCAGGCAGACCTAAGCGGTTAAATCTTGAGTGTGCCTCCTCGGTTCAGCATCTGAGAGTTAAACCTTAGCACAGGGACACTTCGGTAGAAGTAACCAGGCGCTTTATAAATCACTTTATTATTATTATCATAGCCATGCGCACAAGTTAAACATCAGGGCTGATTGAGTTCCACCATGAAATACAGAGGGTACTGTTGAGTGAGGCAGTGGTGGTAACCCGTATGGCAGGTGATGAGGTAAGAGGCACAGTGACGTAAGAGAAACTCTAACTCATACACTAGGCAGCAGTGAATGATAATGTATGGTTTTTGCGAATCAGAGCCGGTTGTCTTATTGCTGCATATGTTCTAACTGCCAGGGATATGGCATAATGCTGCCAAGGGAAGTTGTGATTCCTGCTTGGAGCAGGTGAAAAGCACTTGGTGGGTGCAGAAGGTCTGCGCAGGTTGCCTGGGGGATAACCAAAGGTGAATGTGCGGAAGAATAAGCTCTCTCACTTTTAGGGTTCAGCCTGAAAATACTTATTAAACAAATCAGTAGACCACCGAGGGCTGGTCTTGTAATAATATCCCTGTATAATTATGTACTTTGTTGTAAAAGTACTATGAAATGTGTTTTAAAAGATCAATAGTCAGTGAATCACAGAGATTGTTGACAAGGGGATCCCCCATTCATCAGCAGTGGAGCAGGTCTTCCCAAAGCAAAGCAGAGCTCAAATGTATACCCCACCTTACACAGAGTGTTACTAGTGGTCACATGACCGAATTCCCACCAAAAGAACAAACAGTTGCCCAGCAGAGCTCATGAGAATAAGTAGATGACTGTCACCTTCAAGAGTAGCAAACATGTAAACAGTTTCGGCTGAGCAAGCTGGTTTTCAATCGTTTGAGTCTGGTGTGCGAGGGTGCTGCACTTCTGAGGCTTGGCGACGGACATATCCGGGGAGACCAAGTTAGCATGAGTAAGAAAACATGGCAGAGGCAGGGTCCGCTTACACTAAACAAGTAAACACATTTAAAATCTTCTACAGTCCCTCCATCTTGTACTATTTTTTGACCAACTAAGGTAGGTCAATAATCATCATTCGCAACACTTATCAGTCGAAACACATCATCAAACTGATCAGCGATATTCTGATAACTGGCATCAACATGGACTATTATGCATCCTTGTCTCTTGTTAGGTTGGAGATAGAGGTGATACAGACTCGAATGAAAACGTAAATCAATAAGAAACCAACAGTGATCGAGACACCAATGTCCAAAGGTCCCCACCATGCAAAAGGTTCATCGATAATATGTACGTGTTAGACACTGTCACATTATATCGTCGATTTATATCAGTTAGAACCCGTTTTGTTATCGTTTTATTTTTCACGTTTTTGGGGATTGCTGGCGGGGGGGGCGACGCTCATCCGCCATAGCGGAGGATGCAGCGCTGCAACAGCGGACACAAAATGTGTTTCTTTCTCACTTCTGATTTTGAGCAGGGTCCCAAAACTAGGTACAAAGCCTGAAAATAGTCTTTTGGCCACAGTGATGGTGACCTTGGGAACAAGGATAGCCTTCTTCCCCACCAGAAGTCATGCAAACCAACACCAGACCATGATCAGTGTTAGTGCATTCGGATTAAATCTATTTGACATGAACAAATGACCTCCAAGAGCGGAGTGGGCAGCAATACCTGATGTTAAAAGCTTGAAAAGTTTAAGAAGCACCGACTATAAGCTTGACAAATACGGCCTAAAAGACCACCGTGCTCAAAGCTTGCCTGCTGTTCACCTTCCCTCCAGTGAGAGGGAAGGTGAACCTCCTTCTCATCCAGATAGCAGATCCTCCTTCTCATCCAGATAGCAGATCTCTGGGACTCCTCGCGGGCTCAAATAAGGCATAATAAGAATCCCTCTAATTGCAGAAAGTTTTAAAGACATGGCTCTTTCAATCACTATGAACACAAGATGTAGTCTCATCTGTACAAATCGTTAAGTAGGTACACACGGCTGCTCCTACTCCCTGTCAACACTTCATGCGTAAGTCCTGTGCACCATGGCTGCACCATGTGGAGCATGTCTTTGAACCACCACAGGTCCAGCTACATCTCCCTTATAGGACACACCACATCCGGCACCCTTCCAATCATGTTCTTACAAGACACCATGTACAAGTCACCTAGAGACCAATGAAAATGGGTGCTTTACAACTTCATCAGGACTTTGAAGCACTGTACAAAAGTTCCAATACAGCCCAATACTACTTCCCCATGCAGAGCTCTAGGGACTGAGGCAAACAAACTTTGGGACAAACAAAAAGAATGGCCTTCTTGTAACCTACAAACACCTACACTTGAAAGATGACAACCTTCCTCTTAAATTCTCCTGATAAACTGCATCAACTCTGAATCTCACTATCTACGTCGCGGGCGAAGTCACCACAAACAAAGACAACTGGCATACTCGCTCACACACATAGTCATACCAGGGTAACAGACACATTGACCACCCACACAGTGAATTACTTTCATCCACTTCAGCCATTCAGGGCAGGGAGCATTATACGCATCTCCTGTCAGACCTTCAGCCCCAACTGCAGAGGATATCGATTGTAGAAGAATTTAAAGGTAGTTGCTTTTTTAGCATAAAAGTAACTTGCCTGTGCCATGCTTTCTTCCTCATGCTCACTTGGCGTCACCGGATGTGCCCATCTCAGAGCCTCAAATGTGCTGAATTCTGGCACACGATTTGCAAAAGTTTGAAAAATAACTTCCTCAGCACGAACGGATGCTTCCATGGAACTAGGAGGTAGAAGAGTGACTATAGTCTGTGGTATTAGAGCAGGAAGCTCAAGAGGGAAGTCAGTGGTTGCCCAGGTCCCCACCCTGGTGCTCTATTGGATGATTGAATTAAGAGAGGTACCTGACCGGATCCTTCTGCGTGCCTCATCAGGCTGTGACCGCGGGTGTTCCGATTGCAAGATGTCAGTAGACGAGGGTGAACGTACTTTCCAACCTACGCCTCCGAGATAGCTGGTCAGAGCAGAGCTGTCAGACCTTCCCTTAGGAGAGTACGTCTCTCCCACTCATTTCATGGAAACAGGGTAAAACCTTTTTCCTTGCTTGCGAGTGAGTGATAAGTAAGGAAAGGCCCCACCTGAGGGACTCCCACCTGTATCATGTACCACCAGTATGGCAGAAGCAGGCAGGCTTATAGGGAATTGGGTGAAGTGCCCTAATGGTGATAAAAACAAGTACTTCCCCAAAGAAGGCACCTTCATGTGGAGTGCTTAATAACTTCAAGGAAAGAGTAAAGTAACCTAAATCGAATCTACTCCAGAACAAAGGTTGGCCGTCCTGAAGCGGTATAAGGAAGTCACAAAATGCTGAGACGAACTGCAACCGGCCCAGTAGACGTGCCCGATCCCCTTAGTGATAGTGGTAGCGATGCCTCTGATGCTCTCCTGTGTCCAGCCAGAGGCCTTTCTACTCTTAAGACACTGTCCCAGCCCTGGAGAAGGGCCCTTGAGTGACCATTCATAAACCCTGGTCCCTATCTTTTCTTTTCAGTATTACAAGATAATTTCCCAGTTAGAGAAAATCCAGAAACATTTAGGGAAGAATTCCAAACTTTCTTAAAATCACATAATTCTGATTGGGATAATGTGAACCAATGGTTACATGTAATTCTGCCTGGAGAAGTTAGAGACCGGGCAGTGATGAAGACAAGCCGGAGGCAACAATCACCTAGGGACCATGCAGCTTTGACTACTGTTAATCGTTGAATGCTGTTACTGAAGTCTGCCCAACTAAAACCGATTGAGCCAAGATTAACAATTGCAAACAAAACAAAAGGAAAACACCTGCTGATTTCTGAAAGGGATTGAAAGGTGTATTTGATGCTGGGATTGTGAATGCTGCCAAAACCCTCCAAGAGGAGGCAGCTTTTTTGTTAAAGGGTTGTTACCAAACGAACACAAACAACTTAGGACCTTATGTACTGTTTGTGAAATCAAAACCTGTCTGGATTGGTTTCCCTAGCAAACCATTGTGTAGTAGTTCAAGAGCATGAGAAAGAATTCACTGAATCTAATCATGCAGTGGTCGCAATGTTAATCACTAACACACAATACCTTTCAATGTCCAAGTTGTCTAAGTGTGAAATAATGTTACTGTCAGCCCTCCACTTTATTTGATGAGATGTCCTGTACTCAACGCAGCTTTGTTGTTTCTTGCTTCCCTTGATGCAGAGCATTCTTACCACTGCCCAAGCCGTGCGCGGATCTCACAGCTACACTGCTGCCCAGTCGTGAGATTGTACATTACGCTGACCGTTCATGTGTCAGCAGTGATAAGGAGACATTGGTTGCTGGTTATGCTGTTTGCACCTTATATGAAATTATCGAGATTTGATATTCACCACACACGTATTCCACCCAAGTAGCTGGATTCCTCGCTCTCACCCGGGCTTGCATTCCAGAAAACAAACCATCTTTACCTATTCCAAGTACGCGTGCATTTGGAATGGCCCATGATTTCAGGCTCCTCTGGATGGAGCGATGGTTCCACACATCTGCAGGGACCTGAATCAAAATGGATCTTACAATCAGGAGGTTGCTCAATGTCTTCCAGTTGCCGCATCAAGTGGCTGTTTCCAAGTGTGCTTCCCACGAGTCTGGCCAGGATGAACGGTCAAAGGATATTGCTGTTGCTGACAGTGCTGCTAAAGATACCGCTGTATCCGCGGACTCCCTTTGTATTCGTTTCAAACTGCTGAACCCTGTATGCCGCCTCTGCAAGTGCCTCTCCACTCAGGAGATACCAGTTTCCGTTCTTTAGATCTCCCTCACATTGAACGTCCCTTTGATTGCACATCCTACACCCTCTGAAGCTCATTTGAGTACAAGAGTGACATTACGAAGACAAATCTCATGCCTGGTTTTTACCTGTTTGAAACCTTCCCAAACAGCCATTCACTCAGACCCAGATCTCATCTAACCTTCACCAATTCGCTCAGCCCCCGTCCACTCCACCCCAATATGCAAGTGCTTGGAGGTAGTCTCACTGTGCAATAAGCACAAAGCAAAAAAAGACATACTTTTTAAAAATGTCTTTGAGTAAAAGGCTGTGTGGAGCGGACCAGAGAGCTACTAGTTTACGTTAAGGTTCCCAGTTGTGGAGGGTGGGCCTCCTTCCTGATCTCATGTGTTGTGGACAAAGTTAGTTGGCTATCCAAGTATGGAAATCCTCATTTGCAAGTGGTGCCGGTGATGTTGTGCTGATGAGTAGTGATCCAGCGCTAACAATAAAAAATACTTCTCCTATATAACTCGGTCATCCAGGTACAACTATCTCTCCAATACACAGACTATATCCATATG
>CAWUFW010001125.1:0-137500 GCA_963921515.1 Calotriton arnoldi
CACGGACCTGGGGAATGGGAGCCGATGGGAGGGCGGTGGTGGTGCTGGTGGTGGCGGGGACAGCAACACTAGCTGGGGTGTGGTGGCTGCTGACACCCGCCTCCACAAGGGAGTCATCCTCCGAGTTGCTCTGGTCCTCAGCTGAGGTGGATGCTGCTGAGGACTCCTCGGTGTGGCTCCCCTCGCCCTCCGTGCCACTGGGTCCCTCCGACCACTCCTCGGCTGCTGACCCAGTCTGGCTCTCTGGCTCCTCCTGGTCCGTGGAGCTGTCCCCTTCCGTGGCCGTGGATGTATCTGCAAACAATGGGGAAACAGACAGACATCAGTCACCTGCACAAAACGCACACACCACTGTGAGCACAGCACATCACAGAGCAAGCCCTGGCATCATTAGTTGTACATTGCTAAAAGTGCCCTAACTGAACAGGAGAAGCCAATTGTCAGTCTGATGCCAAGCATGGCACTCACATCCCACATGGCCTTGCACCCATCTGTCTGGTGTCTGTTGGATTGCAACACCCCAGTGTGGACACATGCACCAAGTACACAGTAGTTGGACAGTGCAGAGGACACGGTGTGGCATGTGGACATGCACACATCACAGCTCTTGCCACTGAGTCAGTACAGGTTTCCGGATGAAAGGGATGCCCAGAGTCAAATAGGAAATGCATGTGATGCATACCAGCGACAGACACCATGATGCACCCATGTCCTGATAGCCAGCGCCACTATGGTGTGCATGTAGCACATGTCACTCCCCTGCAGGCTCACCAATCAGTAGACACATGCCATGGCGGAGGCATGACTGCAAAGTCATACATCACTGTCTCAGTGATGTATGACTTTGCAGCCAGACAACAACACTCTGCACTGTGTCACAATAGTAGGTCATGGGGAATGCAAGTCCTGGAGCTGCACAAGTGCACATGTACATCCCCCCACAACACATCCTCTTAACCCTCATCTGTCCAGGTCATACCTATTGGACATATGGGAGACCTGTGACACTACCCTCTGAACCTGAGCCCCTCACACTCTGCTGTGAATGGGGAACAGCTGCCTGAACTTCACATTCACATGCCCCAGTCTGCATGGGCAGCTGATCAGACACCTATGTGACACACAAGTATCGTCTCCTATGGTCACATCTCCAGTGGCATGCTGAGCCCCTACCAAGAAACTCCACAGCAGTCCTGGCGACTAATCCACAGCACACTGACACAGAGGCAGACACCTGAGGGGTCAAATCACTGCGCACAATGTGTCAGCTGATACACGGGAGTGGGAGTACAGAGTGTATTGTATGGCCTGGAGTAGGCATGACTGTCCAGCCCCACATGAATGAGGGATGAGCCCTGGACTGTAGGCAGCTGGCTAAGTATGTGTGACACACGTCATATACATACTCCTGGGGCCCAAACATTGTTCCCACCCGCAGCATGGGTGTGTGCCAGATACCCCAGCCACATGTGGTGGATCAGCTCAGCAATTGGACCACAGATCAAAGTAACACGCTGAATACATGTCAGAATACAGGCATTGTGTAAGCAATGGACCCACCCATGATGCCCACCACAGAGTCAGGGAAACAGATGCTGTCTCCCACCTTGAGTCAAGCAAACTGCAAGGACACAGTCCTAAGTGACAGAATTGCCTGCATGTAAGGGCCACACCTGGGTATCAGATGAGGAGTGGGCAGTGCACAATAGAGGGACATGGCTCCTGGACAACATGACTGCTGTACTGTGGCAGTTTAACCAGGCCCGAGGAGGGCACATAGCATGTTAGACAAAGTTCACAGTGCAGTCTTTGACTCACCCCTCCTTGCTGCTCTCTGGCCTTCAGCTGCCCATCCAGGTCTGGAAAGACCACCGCCAGGATCCTGAGCATGTGGGGGTCAGGGTCCGTGTTCCGCCCCTCCTGCGAGGAGGCGACAGCTTCAGCTGGACCCGTGCAATCCTCCGGGTCCAGCCCCGAAGGTCCTGCCACCTCTTTTGGCAGTTGCGGATCCGGCGCTTGTAGACCCCCACGGACCGGACAGCCGGACGATGTCCTTCCAGATCTCCTGCTTCCGATGGGCAGATGCCTGTCAGGATGACAAAGTGATAAGGCCATTACTACACATGCAACATATCCGTGCATGACACAGTTGCATATACATGTCGCAATCACAGGGGCACATGGTGTACACAGGCAGTGCACGGCTGCCCATGGACAGTTTTCCAGAAGTCACTACATGGTATCATTGCATGGGGAGTAAAACCCTGTTCAGAAGCACTGTCACTGCACCATACCTGTCCAGTGCAAGTCACTACACACTATGGGGGTGACAACTACTCAGTGAGCCTGCTAGCCAGTGGCGTGCAGACCCTCAGCCTTGCTAGTCAGACAAAATGCACATTCAGAAAGGCAGTGCACAGGACACTCACCTGCTCCCCTGGTGTCCCATACAGCTTGCTGTACTGTGGAAGTAGGCTGTCCAGCAGGGCCTGGTTCTCTTCAAGGCTGAAGGCTGGGACTCTCTCCACAGTACGTGCCATTGCAGGGTCCAGAGGGGCAGAGACAGCAGCAGTGCAGTGGCAGATGTCGTCTTGGAGCATGTAGTGCAGGCAAGTGGGCTCTCAGGGGAACAGCCAGCAATATATATGTGCTGGAGAGGCAGATACTGTCCCTTGTGTCCAAAGTGATAGGTCCAAGTCGTTTGCATCTTCTGAATCTGGCCAATCCATGGAATAGCAGCACCAAAACACGCCCACAGCATCCTTCAAATCTTCAACTTCATGACATACATGATTTTGCAACATTGTTGTGGGTGACCAACTGATTTTCCAGCAACCGACTCGTTCGAAATTCGAAAACGCGTCCGTTGCCAGGCAAGCCCATTGTCAATGGGTGCGCACCGATCGGTCCATTGCAGTACAACGCGCACAGGGGTACAACGCGTACCCGCACACATTGAAAGCAATGGGCCGGCCGGAGGCACCGATCGGTCCATTGCAGTTCAACGCGCACAGGGGTACAACGCGTACCCGCACACATTGAAAGCAATGGGCCGGCCGGAGTCACCGATCGGTCCATTGCAGTTCAACGCGCACAGGGGTACAACGCGTACCCGCACACATTGAAAGCAATGGGCCGGCCGGAGGCACCGATCGGTCCATTGCAGTTCAACGCGCACAGGGGTACAACGCGTACCCGCACACATTGAAAGCAATGGGCCGGCCGGAGGCACCGATCGGTCCATTGCAGTTCAACGCGCACAGGGGTACAACGCGTACCCGCACACATTGAAAGCAATGGGCCGGCCGGAGGCACCGATCGGTCCATTGCAGTTCAACGCGCACAGGGGTACAACGCGTACCCGCACACATTGAAAGCAATGGGCCGGCCGGAGGCACCGATCGGTCCATTGCAGTTCAACGCGCACAGGGGTACAACGCGTACCCGCACACATTGAAAGCAATGGGCCGGCCGGAGGCACCGATCGGTCCATTGCAGTTCAACGCGCACAGGGGTACAACGCGTACCCCACACATTGAAGGCAATGGGCCGGCCGGAGGCACCGATCGGTCCATTGCAGTTCAACGCGCACAGGGGTACAACGCGTACCCCCACACATTGAAGGCAATGGGCCGGCCGGAGGCACCGATCGGTCCATTGCAGTTCAACGCGCACAGGGGTACAACGCCTACCCGCACACATTGAAAGCAATGGGCCGGCCGGAGGCACCGATCGGTCCATTGCAGTTCAACGCGCACAGGGGTACAACGCGTACCCGCACACATTGAAAGCAATGGGCCGGCCGGAGGCACCGATCGGTCCATTGCAGTACAACGCATCACTGTACATGTGACTGGCATATGTCAGCATGCCTGTCTCAGATGGACATATGCCAGCCACAGATAGCTCCCAGGAGTGAGGGGCACACCTACATCACGACAGCCTGTCCAAACCTTATCATAAGGCATGTAAGGCTGCATTTCCTATTGTGTGTATGTTGGTGTACATGTTGTCCTGTGGGTGTCACCTGTGGGCAGCCACCCCCAGGCTGTGCACGTGTTCATGGGGACAGGATCCTGGGTGTTACGTGTACGTGACCACTGTGATGTGCAACTGTTCATATCTGTGCATGTGCCATGGTCACATTTCACAGTGGTGTTTGTGTATGTCATGTCACATACCCCGTGAGTCCCATGTGGGACGGTATGTTTGAGCCAGGGTGTCCCAGTGGCACAATAGTGATGGACCTCCACAGTCTTTGTGCATGTAGTGTTTACAATGTCTCTGATTTCATGTGCACAATGGGAGACAGTCTCCACATCCACGTTGTGTGTGCATGGACTCTGATGTTGTGCGTGTGTGTCACAGACGTCCATGTCTGTCCTGCCGTGGCAAGTGGGGCCACTACCTGTGGGGGTCATGTTTGTTTTGCTGTGGTGTACACATGATACTCCATGTGATGCCAGTGTCCATGTGGCATTACAGGGTCCCTGGGAATGTACCTGTCGTTGAGCTGTGGTGCCTGGGGCACATCTGTCCTCACATGTCACTGTGGGGGTGATTGTGACACGGCAGCAGGAGATGGGAACTGTGACACGGCATCATGATATCCAATGGGCCAACCTGGGACAAATTGATGCCACCTGTAGGACCGTGTTGACAGATGTTGGCCATGTATGTACCATACATGTCCTTCCGGTACTGCACACTTCATGTAGTTGTGCCTCATAATGATGTATGTTGGGATCTTGAGTGTGTTCAATGCCGCATATGTGGGGTGACTGACAATCTTGCTTACTTCTCCTCTGCACTGCAGGGCTCCTGCTGTCCATCGGCCATTCCCAGACCTGGCAACGATGGTGGAATGGGACAGCATCCGATGGTACCGCTTCACCAGGCAGCTGATTGAGGATTTGGCAGTGCAGTTGTCCCCACATTTGCAGCCTGGCCGGCCGTATCCTACAGCGCTGACCCCCAAGGTGAAGGTGATGGCAGCCCTACACTTCTTTGCCACCGGTACCTTCCAACATACTGTGGCGACTGCTGGTGGGATGTCACAGACCATGTTCAGCCGTGTGCTCCGCGATGTTTTGGCGGCAATGTTGCTCTTCCTGAACCGGTACATCTATTTCCCTAGACTGCGACGACTCACTGACGTGAAGAGTGACTTTTATGCCCTGGGGAGGATGCCGCATGTAATTGGCTCCATTGATGGGACACATGTGGCTTTGGTACCACCACAGGCCCAGGAGCAGGCCTACAGGAACCGCAAGCACTACCACTCGGTCAATGCACTGGTGGTGTGTCTTGCAGACATGACCATCACACACGTGTGTGCCCGTTTCCCTGGTTCAGCACACGATGCCTTTGTGATGAGGAGTAGTCGCATCCCCAGGATGATGGCACAGATGCAGAACAAGCGTGCCTGGCTTGTCGGTGTGTACTGACTTTGTGCCATTGTGTGTGATCTGATCTGTAGTATTCCGCCCACTTTTCCAAGTCAGCTAATGTGCACTTGTCTGGCCGTAGGTGACTCGGGATACCCCAACATGCCGTGGTTGCTGACACCCCTCAGGAACCCTGTGACACCTGCCCAGATGCGCTACAATGAGGCACATGGTCGGACCAGGAGAGTGATTGAGCGGACCTTTGGTCTCCTGAAGAGCCGCTTCCGCTGCCTGGACAAGACCGGAGGGTCCCTCCCATATGCCCCTGCGAAAGTGTGCAAGATTATCATCGTCTGCTGCATGCTCCACAACCTGGCAGTGCGGAAGGAGTTGCCTCTCATCCAGGATGACAATGACCAACATCCGCCACCTGTGGAGGATCCTGGCCTGGACCACGATGCCAGTGACGATGATGATGATGATGATGGTGATGGTGATGTCCGCACACAGCTCATCACCAACTTCTTTAGCTGAATGTGAGTATCCTGAGGTGTCATGTCAATGATGTGAGTTGGCATGATGTGTGGGTGGTGCTCTGGTGCTGTTGGAGTGTGTCCATGGGCTACTTGACTGGATGTGTGTTGCGATGTGTGGTGACAGGTGGGCTGTACTCCCCAACAGTGTTGACATGCTAACTTGGTTCTGGGTGGGTATCTTGTAACATGTATTGTGCATGAGTTTTGCTGTTCTGTCCTGTACTCCATTGCTTTTGACTGTGTGTCATTTCTGTCCTTCACAGGGTACTTTCAGATTCGTTTGGTCAACTGTGTCCACCGACGACGTGATTGCACATCCAGGCTGGGAGCTGTTGTGTCCCTACAGGTGATGTGCGCCACACCCATGGACTTCCTTCCGTCTACAGTTGTTGACTGTGTGCCCGCTACCAGGTGGTTACATCTGTAGTGGTTGCATCTGTAGTGGTTACGGCATGTTGCAACTGTGTAATAAACCTGTGCTTCACTTTGTGATGTGCGTTGTCTGTGGTCACACATTTGACTGCCATTTGCTTACTGCACCTGTGGGCTACTTGACTACAACTGGGAATGGGTGTGGTGTCTGTGCATTGCACCGTCTTCCCTGGCAACATCAGTGTAGGCAATGAGTCAGATGGCCTAGGTGTGTATGTGTCGTGTAGCCCTGGTGGTGTGTCTCCCTCATGTGTGTCACGTTGCCTGTACTCACATGCCTGTGTTGTCCTTGCTGTTGCAGTTCGCATACACTGTGTAATTTTGCAGTTCATCATCCCCATAACAGCACCCACGTTGGAATCACGACAGAGGCAAGTATGGTGTATTAGTGTGTTTATTGTGATACATTTGTGTTAATAGTGCATAGGATGGGTTGTGCTGTACATGAATCTTGCAATCCCAAGTTCCTAGGTGAATTGAAAGTCCGGGTAGACAGGATCCCCAGTATCGGGGCCACAGTTGTCTGACACATTGGTCCAACTTGTACTCCCCATGCAATGTGTGGGAGTAGTGTTGCCGTCAACAGGGTGAACAGTCTGTGCACAAAGGCGAACATCCAGAACAGGTTCAGGCTTCCTGGGAGTTGCGCTTGGCCATCGGCCTCTCACTTTTCCCTCCTCGGACGACCCCTCTTCTTGGGGGGGCCCTCAAGTGCAGGCTGCTGCGGTGCAGGGGACTCTCCGCCAGAGTCCTCCTCCCTCCCTGTGGCAGTTGCAGTTTGTTCGGCACCAGATGTTGTTGGCACACAGGGAGGTGTGGACTGGTTGCTGTTCATCTGGCGGAGGCATTGTAAAATGTCCCTGTGCACCGCCGTCATCTCATGCAGTGCATCCCACTTGGACTCCACGCGGACATGTGTGAGTCCACACGGGACATGTGTGACTCCACGTGGGACATGTGGGAGTCCAAGCGGGCATGATGGGCAGCCTGCTGCTGTTTAATGTCTCTGAGGAGCCCCACTACCTGGCTGAGCTCTCCGGTGCTGGACTGGTACGCATCAGCTATGCGTACCAGTTGTGGGTCGTAATGCACACCAGCAACGTCTGCAAGCAGCGACCTCTGACTCCCACCCCTCCCACCACCCCTGCTGACATGTGCAGTGTGTGCAGTGGCACGCACAGATAACCCTGGTCCACCTTGGGGGTTGGTGGTGGTGGTGGTGTCCATGGCCCCAGGTTGGTCCAGGGTCACTGTGCTGGTGTTGCTCCTTATTCTGTCCATGTCGGCAGGGATGGTATTCGTGGTGACAGTCGTTGTAGGGGTGGGTGCAGGGGGTGCAGCTGGTGGTCCTGCTGGTGCTGCAGCTGGTGGTCCTGCTGGTGCTGCATGTTGACTTGCACCGGATGTGCCAGGTTGTTCTTCATCATCCGAGGAGGACAGAGGCTGTACGACGCCAGTGAGCTCGGCATCCTCTTGAGCCTGGGACTGGGACTCCTCAGCGTCTGCTGCTGTGTCCCCATCATCACCTGTTTTTGGGAGACACAAACAATGTATGTCATGTTTCTGCAGGCATCAATGGTTGACACACATGACAGTTGTGACTGTGCCTCTGGGTGCGGGCCTGTACATTGCATTGTCCTAAGTCGTCACAGTCAGGGGTTGATATTGGTGTGGCACATTGTCCTGCATTATTTGGGCATTTCTATGTATTTTCTGGGGTGTGAACATGGTCTGCATTGCTTGTGTTTGGTTGACAGCCGGACCTCCTTCCCACCCACCCAGCCAGTCAGTTAACCCACCATGGAACGTGCTTGCGTTGCAGGGAGTGTAAGTTGTCTCTCAGGATGTCAGTCAGTGGTGTCCTGCTGTTTGTTGGTGCACAGTTGGCAGCAGGGCCTTGTGCTCCCCACAGCAGTAGCCAGTGTGAGCCATCTTGTGAGTCCTTCTCCACTCCCTGTGATGTGAGCATGGTTCAGGGTGGTGTTGATGGGACAGTTGTGGGGGTGAGCTATGTCTGTGACTACGACTCCCATCATGCCATTGCCTCCACCCCACTTGCCAGCATTCCCATACTTACTTGCTTTTGTGTGGAGTTCAGTGGGTGTGGGTGTGAGGGCAATGGCAAGATGGCTGACAGTGGTGTCCTGCTGTTGGTTGGTGTGCAGTACCCAGCATGCCCTTGTGCTCCCCTCGACACAGCAACAGTGTCAGACATCTTTGATGGGCCTTTCCACTCTCTGTGGGATGTGCATGCGTGAGTGTGAGCTTGCTGGGCCATGTGGTGGGGGATGTAGGGCTGTGACTACGACTCCCATCATGCTATTGCCTCCTCCCCCTTCCCAGCATGCCCATGCTTCCTTCCTTTTGACTCTGCTTCCCTGTGGGTTGGGCTGGCTGTGCTGACAGGATGGCTGGGAGTGTTGTCCTGGCAGTTGTTTGGCTAAGAGTCCCAAGAGTGTCCCTGTGCTTCACACAACATAACCCAGGGTGGTGGTGCTTTGTGGGATCTTGTGTTAGGATGGAGGGCATTGCATTCTACCAGGTGGGTACTGTGGAGTTTGTGTTGGGGGTGTGAGGGAGGTGCTGATGACTATAGTCAGTGCTGCAAGTCCCCCTTCCCACCCAGCCAGCCAGATATCCCACCATGGAACGTGCTTGCATTGTAGGGAGTGGAAGTTGTCTCTCAGGATGTCAGTCAGTGGTGTCCTGCTGTTTGTTGGTGCACAGTTGGCAGCAGGGCCTTGTGCTCCCCACAGCAGTAGCCAGTGTGAGCCATCTTGTGAGTCGTTCTCCACTCCCTGTGATGTGAGCATGGTTCAGGGTGGTGTTGATGGGACAGTTGTGGGGGTGAGCTATGTCTGTGACTACGACTCCCATCATGCCATTGCCTCCACCCCACTTGCCAGCATTCCCATACTTACTTGCTTTTGTGTGGAGTTCAGTGGGTGTGGGTGTGAGGGCAATGGCAAGATGGCTGACAGTGGTGTCCTGCTGTTGGTTGGTGTGCAGTACCCAGCATGCCCTTGTGCTCCCCACGACACAGCAACAGTGTCAGACATCTTTGATGGGCCTTTCCACTCTCTGTGGGATGTGCATGCGTGAGTGTGAGCTTGCTGGGCCATGTGGTGGGGGATGTAGGGCTGTGACTACGACTCCCATCATGCTATTGCCTCCTCCCCCTTCCCAGCATGCCCATGCTTCCTTCCTTTTGACTCTGCTTCCCTGTGGGTTGGGCTGGCTGTGCTGACAGGATGGCTGGGAGTGTTGTCCTGGCAGTTGTTTGGCTAAGAGTCCCAAGAGTGTCCCTGTGCTTCACACAACATAACCCAGGGTGGTGGTGCTTTGTGGGATCTTGTGTTAGGATGGAGGGCATTGCATTCTACCAGGTGGGTACTGTGGAGTTTGTGTTGGGGGGTGTGAGGGAGGTGCTGGTGACTATAGTCAGTGCTGCAAGTCCCCCTTCCCACCCAGCCAGCCAGATATCCCACCATGGAACGTGCTTGCATTGCAGGGAGTGGAAGTTGTCTCTCAGGATGTCAGTCAGTGGTGTCCTGCTGTTTGTTGGTGCACAGTTGGCAGCAGGGCCTTGTGCTCCCCACAGCAGTAGCCAGTGTCAGCCATCTTGTGAGTCCTTCTCCACTCCCTGTGATGTGAGCATGGTTCAGGGTTGTGTTGATGGGCCAGTTGTGAGGCTGAGCAATGTCTGTGACTACGACTCCCATCATGCTATTGCCTCCACCCCCTTCCCAGCATGCCCATGCTTCCTTCCTTTTGACTCTGCTTCCCTGTGGGGTGGGCTGGCTGTGCTGACAGGATGGCTGGGAGTGTTGTCCTGGCAGTTGTTTGGCTAAGAGTCCCAAGAGTGTCCCTGTGCTTCACACAACATAACCCAGGGTGGTGGTGCTTTGTGGGATCTTGTGTTAGGATGGTGGGCATTGCATTCTACCAGGTGGGTACTGTGGAGTTTGTGTTGGGGGGGTGTGAGGGGAGGTGCTGGTGACTATAGTCAGTGCTGCAAGTCCCCCTTCCCACCCAGCCAGCCAGATATCCCACCATGGAACGTGCTTGCATTGCAGGGAGTGTAAGTTGTCTCTCAGGATGTCAGTCAGTGGTGTCCTGCTGTTTGTTGGTGCACAGTTGGCAGCAGGGCCTTGTGCTCCCCACAGCAGTAGCCAGTGTCAGCCATCTTGTGAGTCCTTCTCCACTCCCTGTGATGTGCGCATGGTTCATGGTGGTGTTGATGGGACAGTTTTGGGGCGGGCAATATGTGTGACTGCGACTCCCATGATGCTATTGGCTACACTGACTTGGCCAGCATACACAGAATTCCTTCCTTTGAGTGGTCTTCACTGTGTGTTGGTGTTGTTGTGGTGGCTACATGTGTGGATGTGTTTGTTAGTTCTATTTGTGCCACTGCCTAGCTGTAGTTGTGGTTGTGTTTGTACATGTGTTGGCACAGTTGGATGTGACTTTTTGATGGCATGTGTTGTGTTTATCTGACTGACATACACATTTTGGGATGATTCTGTTCTAGTTGCTGTGTAATTGCTATGAGTGCATGGTTTGACTCTCCCCTTGACAGTGATGTGTGTGTTTTGTGGCAGTTTATTGTGTACATTTGTTGTGTACTCACCAGGCTCTGGGATGTCCTCTAGTCCATATACGCTCACTGGCGGAAGGATGGCCCGCACCTTCTCCTCCCAGGGCCTGAGGTATATTGGCTTGGCAGGAGGGCCACTGCCGGTGTGTTGGCTGTTGATGTAGTCTTTCTTCAGCATGTCCCGTACCCTCCTGCGCACGTCATACCACCTGTTCTGGATGTCCGTCTTTGTGCGCCGACATGGTGATTGGGCGTTCACCCTGTTGATGATCCTCTCCCACATCTTGGTTTTCTGCGACATGGGGGTCTGTAGGACCAGAGTGCCAAACAGCTGTGGCTCCACCCTGAGGATCTCGTCTACCATGACTTCCAATTCACTATCTAGGAACTTGGGATTCTTCTTGGGGGCATGGTGATGGGTGGTGATGGTGGGTGATGTGTGTGTTGGTGTGCAGGTGAGGGTGTGTGAGTGTGTGTTTTGCTGGGTGTATGTGAGGTAGGTATTTGTTGGTGTGCTGATGGTGTGTGGCTTGTGTGAGGGATGAGCTGTGGGTGTGTGGTTGCTTTCTCTTGGGTGCTGGCAGTGGAATGGCATTTGCAAAGGCTCATGGTAGTGATTTGTGTCCTTTATATAGGTGGAGTTGTGGGTGTGTCCTTGTTCTCTGTCCCCACCCCCCCAGTATTTATTGGCTTGGTAATTGCATGTTTGGCCTTTTTTGGGTGATTTTTCCTTTGTGCTGTTTGTGTATGTTGGAAACGTTCTTGTGACCGAGTCGGACCCTGCATTGGTCTCGTACGGTGTTTTCCGTTTCGTTCACGCTGTGTTTGTGCAGTTTTCTATGCTGCGTACGCGTCGGTCGCGGTGTATTGTGTTGCTTCGGCTCGGTTTTGTATGCGTGTCGGTCGTACGGCTTGTCCTCCGTCCGACTCGCTCGTGGTTTTCGCGCCTTGCATCGTACTTAGCGGTTTGGAGTTAGCGTGTACGTTTCGGTCGGATTTGTTCCGGGTGCGTGTCGGTCGGTTGGATTCGCGTGTTTTTCCGGCCGGATTGCTGTTTTCCGTGCGGCTCGGTCGGTCGACTTGGTTTCGTTACGTGTCGGTCGGATTTTTCGCGCCTTGCATCGTACTTGGCGTGTCGGGCACCACGGGTACGTGTCGGTCGGTATTTTTTCCGGATCCGAGTCGGTCGGTGCTTTTTCCGGCCCGAATCGGAATCGACCCCATAGTGTTAGTCATCAAAAATAATCAATAATCAATAAACAATAATCACTAAACTAATCTATAGAAAACCATAACTCTGCTACCAAGAAATCTGATGCAGCGCGTACAATAAAAACTATTCTCCTCCTAGGTCACTTATAGGTCATCCAGGGGCAAACTATATTTTCTCACATCCACATGACGATGGGGCCCATAAACATCGCCTAACATACACGCACACACCTGGATTTCCTTTACACCTTTATGAAATTCTGTATTCCTAGGAGAAGCATGAGAACTAAATGGAAAACACCATTTATGTACCGCTGGAAGGAGCCGGGATATCTTATTACCTTAACTTATCGCTTTCTTTTAGTTATTTCTTAAGATATTCCTGCTCATTGTTTGTCGATGAATCATTCATGTAAAAATTAGTTCATAGTGATTAAGACCAGCTGAATCACAATAACCAATTACTGATGTCACAATCATTTAGGAAAATAACCACTGAGTCATTTTGGTTTAAAGAATCTTACATTTTATATAATTTTAAAGCATGAGAAAGAATTTAAACTTTATTCAATTATTCATTCATAAATTCAAATATTTATTAAGCATAATCAATTTATTGCAGAAAGGAAATTTTTGTCATGAAGCCAAACCCTAATTACCTGCCTACCTTCCTAATTTAGCCTAATGATTTCTAACCTAAGTTTAAGAATTAGAAATAACCTGATTCTCATACTCAACTGGAAAATTAAGACAGCAACAGCAACTTCAGCTCGTCAGCATCAGCTACCTGCAACCCGTCTCATCTAACAGTCTTTCAGCATCTCCCGCTCAGTAAGGGATCGATCAGGACCACCCAGCACTGGAAGCCACAAACACCAACACGACTCTCCAACTCCGCTCCTGACTGTGACTGCGACTGACTCCCTCCCACTAAGAGTAGGCCCTCTTATACCCTAATTCTAACTTTGCTAACTAATTGTTGCAACATTAATAACACGCTTTTCTTTCATTGGTCCATGCATGTCATCTTATTCATTCTTTTAATCAAGTTCTCTTGGATCCAATGGTCCTTGGATCATTTCCTTTCCCATACGCTCAAGACATGTTTCCATCCGCTTCGATCAGTACATTTGTAACTTCTTTCGATACATTCGAGAACTCCGCAGTCATTGTCCTTTCTCTTAAACTGGTTTCCCACGGGTCTTCTGCTGATCACCACGGCACACTATCAGTTCAATTAGGTCACATCAGCCTTGACCATTTCTCGCATCCTAGCCTCTCAGCAACATCACGAGGTTAGTTTTTCTCCGACTTCATCCCGTGTCACATGTCCCCTTGCGCCTGCGCACATCTTCCCACTGGCGGCCATTTTATATCGCCACTCGGTTATACTTTAGAAGCACTAATTTGAGGCAAACAAAACATAATTAAAATAGAGAAAAATAGCCTTTTCGTTTCCCTCCCGTCATCTACGTACCCCAATTAGTTTTACCTAGCAGAAAGCAACATTTAAGCTGTTCCTTACTTACCATCACTATTGTTTTTGCAACGACACGTTTTATTTCTATGAAGCACAAAAACATGCATTTATTTTAAATTAGTACACATTTATTTTTACGTTATAATTAGACACACGGACATCCATTAATAGATTATTTAGCACACACATTTGCATGTTACCTTTCCCACACATACAGTGTTGATTAATACATTTAAACGAACATTTAATTATTTATAAAATTTGTTAGGGGTTAAAAAAAATTATTTTCCCTGCTCCATCAGGGGTGGAAGGTAGAAGTTTGAATAAGATGAGGGAACAGGCTAATTAGTAATGTGGAAATAATTAAGAAAGAGCAGCACGGTAGTTAAATCAGCAATGTAAAAAGTTCAACAGTATTTAGACATTTAGTATAGAATGAATAGATGTCCGTTAGAGGATAGTAGGTGGTTGTAAAAAGGTTAGAGATTAGCCTGTGGGCTCACATAGGGGTCCAGTCTGCGCTGGTATTAAGATAGCTGTTGCGGAGGTAAACCCAGTGGTAAAAAGAGAAAGCTGGTGATCCGGGGAAGGGCGTTTTTGGCACAGCGGGTTTTGAGTGAGGGACGGCAATCAATCGTAGTAAGTTTGCGAGCGACTAGACGGTCCTGGGGACTTCCAGGTGATTAGTGAATGTTTGACCATCAATAGGTGAATGTGTTAGGTTTGGCGCTGCCGAATCAGTGAGAGGAGACAAAAAAATTGTGTAAATCAAGAGCAAGGCAGGCGAGTCCCAGCTTGCAGGATCAGAGGGGCACACGACAAGCAAGTAATTATTTCAACAGTTATTTCAACAGGAAGTTATTTCTGCAGGATCAAAGGGGCACACGACCAGTAAGTAATTATTTCACAGTTATTTCAACAGAAAGTTATTTCGGCAGGATCATAGGGGCGCACGACAAGCATGTTATTATTACAACAGTTATTACAACAGGAAGTTATTTCTGCGGGATCAGCGGGGTAAGTAATTATTTCAGCAGATTATTTCAACAGGAAGTTATTTCTGCAGGATCAGAGGGGCACGCGACCAGTAAGTAATTATTTCAACAGTTATTTCAACAGGAAGTTATTTCTGCAGGATCAAAGGGCACACGACCAGTAAGTAATTATTTCACAGTTATTTCAACAGAAAGTTATTTCGGCAGGATCATAGGGGCGCACGACAAGCATGTTATTATTACAACAGTTATTACAACAGGAAGTTATTTCTGCGGGATCAGAGGGGCACGACCAGTAAGTAATTATTTCAACAGTTATTTCAACAGAAAGTTATTTATGCAGGATCAGAGGGGCACACGACCAGTAAGTAATTATTTCACAGTTATTTCAACAGGAATTTATTTCGGCAGGATCATGGGGGCACATGACAAGCAAGTTATTATTACAACAGTTATTTCAACAGGAAGTTATATTTGCAGGATCAGAGGGGCACACGACCAGCAAGTAATTATTTCCACAGTTTCAATTAAGTCCAATTCAGATGAACATCGATGCCATTTGATAAGGATCTAGATCGTACCTAGCTTCGATGTAGAAAAGTCAGAGGATCAGGCCATCCTCGAGGCCATTTTGGGAAGTGGCCGTTTTGAATAGTGGGTTTAGAGTGGGTGAATAGCCATGAGAAAGCACCATTTTGAGGATTGATTTATCATTTGAAAAATTGTTGCAGGACCAGGCCAAACCGTCTAAGTGAGGTCGCCACCCCACAACTCACAAGGACAAAGGAGCCGCCACTGCAGCAGGGAGGCTCTGGCCACACAAACACTCTATCTGTCCAGGGGGAAACAAGGGCGGAGGCGTCCCTCCCTCGCCCCCGGGCAGAAGGCAGCCCGGCTGATCAAGGCAGAGAAAGCCCCCATCTCCCGCTCCCAGACAGGCACCAGCCGCATACAATCCCGCAACAAAGTATCCGGTCAGCGGGTCAAACCCTCCATTCACGGAGGCGTGCACCCCACCTCGGCATCCCAGGAGTTAGGCAGTTCAAACCCCATGAAATCCCCGGAGGAGCGTCAGCAACTCGCAGCAAAGCAAAGCACGCCCGCCCGGCCGCACACACGCAGGTCACAGACAGTGACCCGGAGCCTCCAACAACCATCCAGCCATAGAAAAAAGCGGAGACAATAGGCTGAGAGCGGAAACCGCTGATATCCCCTAGTCAGCGCTGCGATCAGGGATCTAGGCATTAGAGGCACCCAGAGGCAGCAGCAAGGTTAAACTGCGAGGGAGAGACAGGTCATGCCCTAAGGCCTCGAAGCAGACCAAGGGCTGGGGCCCGACATCCTCAGCTCAGAGGCACAGGCAAGAACGCCGCCGAAGACTGGCAAAATCCCCTGAGGCGCCTTTCAGACCGCCGTCAGACCAGCCATGTGGGAGATTATACACAGACACCTGCACCTCCAGCACCACTTGCACCACAAACACCATCTGGACGTCCACCTATACACCACACAAGCACAATCTCAAAGAATCTCACCTCCAGCATTGCATAGGTGGAGTAGGAGAAAGACCCCATAATAAGTGTGTTTACTTATTATTTTCACCATTTTTTTAAAAATATAACTATGTGCACTTTTTACATCACAAACCTTTGTCAACCTTTCATCTGTGTTGACTGTTTTCTGTTGCATTTACTACTTAGGATACAGGAATGTGTGTTATCATCTTTGTTCATTTTCAAAGTGTAAGGCATTTAACAATTGCACCTAGATATTGAAAGCATCTTGTAAATAACCAAACATTTCCCTTGACTGACATACAATGCATCATACGGTATGATGTGTAAATGCAAGAAAGAGATTTTTGTTAGATTTCAAAAGATATATAAATAATAAATATTTTTTTGACAAAAACATATATTGTGAGTAAAGAAAAACTGTTGTGGGGAAGGAGTCAAAAGGAAAGAAAATGTAGTCTTAAGTAAGGGGGTCATGCTAATTTGAAAGAGGTTGGGCAAATAATTAAAACACGTCAGGAAGCATCAACGGAACCACGTCAGGAAGCATCAACAGAAACAGTCTATATACAAAGGGGGATAAAAAATCAATAGTCCATAGAGAGGCAAAAACCAAGAGCCCACTGTCAAAAAATAAAATGAAGTTGCACCCCCAAGCCAGAGGATGTGTTCATCTGAGGTTCTTGGCTTGAGGGCAAAAGTCTCTGTCTGTTTTTACACGATAGTTCTGAGATGCTCCTTCAACACAGATGTAAATTAGCTGGCCATGGCAGGACCAGACATCCCACACAAAGAAAGAAAGGGTAGCAGGGGAAAGAGCACGGAAAGATTATCCGGGAGGCGGGACTACAGGAGGTGTGTCGGGCTATGAAGGCAGACGTGACATAATCTCTGCAATGAAGGAGGTCATGTAGTCAGTTACATTTTGTAGCTGGGCAGCGACCCATCTGGCCCTCTCCACTTAAGTCCTGAGTGTCTCTTGAGTCTCTACTAAAGGTTTCATGATCTTCATGCATGCCGCCACGCCATTGACACAGAATCTAGGGGAAAGGATTGTGCAGCACAAGAGAGGAGTGGGTTGTGGGGGGAGGGGCAAAAGTTACACTCGATTCTAGTTCTTCCAGGCGGGCACCGGGAGAAGGAGGTGTTGCAGGGGGTTAGACTCTGATAGAATAGGGGCTTCAGGGCTTGGGGCAGTCCTAGATGGAGTTGGGGCCTGCTCTTGAGACACCACTTACTCAAGGCCAGAAAGAGAACCAACAACGTCCTTCCTCTGGCTGGTGTTTCAGCCATACACTGCCCCCTGTGTGAGTCTTCAGCCTCTTAGTCCCTTGGAGGCAGATCTAGTAACTCTCTGGGTGGGTGTGCCACCCCTGCTGGTGATAGGTTTCTCTTCCTCATTGGTCATGTCAAGAGGTCGTACCTGCCTCTGAGCGGAGGATGTATTTTCTTGCCCCTGGCTCTGCTATGTACTTTGTTGGCCATCATGGTCTACTGAAAAGGAATATCAAATAAAAATAGAGACTTTGTTAAAATATTGGGTAAATAATAAATATCTGTTTAAGTTTAGCTGGCTATGTTAAGACTATACCAAACTTCTCACTGTCCTGTACTTTCATAATAAAATGTTGTGAATTTGTAGACCTTAAAATTGCTAATTCACAATATAGTGATGGTATCAGCATTTCAAAGTACATGAAAGGGTAGGTAATGGTTGAACTATGTCAAAAAATCATTTATCCCCGATGGCAAATTTAGGTTCCCAACAGGTTCCACATATTGGTCAGCTTTGAGGAGATATCTTTCCCACCAGCCTACAAAGAATTTTAAAGGAGGCAGAACTGGTACACAAAAACGTATGGTGGTTAGGAAGTAAACTAAAGGGACACAAAGGCAACATTTCAATAATGTCAAAACATATTAGTATTCAAGGCAAAGAAAACAAATAAAAATGCATGTTACTAAATGTAAACCACCATACAACAATAAAACATATTAGACAGAATAAGTAAGATTATCACAAAGCGCATATTGAACACAACAGGACTCTCAAATATCATGTACACCTATGTGCAAAATACTAATATATGTGTACTTGCCATCTCTTAGCTGTTTAAACTCTTCCAGGTGAGCAAGGAGGGTTGACTGGCAGCTTCCAAGACCCTCTTGTACAGTGTTTTTATGAAGGGGTTTTATCTATGTGACTGAGAGAACAGGCCTTAATACAGTCCCAGCGATAAAGGTCATCCCTGAACTTGCGGCACAGCTTCCTCCGCCAGATGTCGACACCCACTGGGCTGCAGCGCGTGGTGATGTTCTGCCAGAATTAGGCCTGTGCTGCATTGATCAGCTGTGTAAAAGGTCCCCCATAAAGCAAAGGGTACTTAACTACGACTCCCTCCATGATGATATTCAATTCTGTTTCAAAAAAAGGTGGGGCCTTCTCTTTAAAGCCATCAGCCATGTTGGGGACAAGACCGTGGCAAGGAGCAGGATGATGCTTCTTGGAGGAAAGGATGGCTCAAAATGAAAACAAAATGGCCGACTTCCTGCTCCTATAGGTCATTAACTGTATATTTGTGGAAGGCGAATATCTCCGCCCCAATTGCAAAGTTTTCAACAACAGTGCAGAGTCTCCGACCATCGTGCGGAGAAGAACCTCCACACATGGAGCAGAGGCACTGTACATGTAGTCTAAGACCCGGATATGTGAAAGAGTAATTCAATCTAAGCAGAGTTGCTTACTGGACCTAGCATTTGGGTGCATATTTAAGACTTTATCATTTTTGTCCTAAACCATGAATGTTCTGCGTGAGATATTTTGTTAGAATGTTGGCCTGGATAAGTCATACAATTTTTGGAAACATATAAAGACAACTTATTTTACTTGAACATGTTAGTTAGAAACAGTATGCAAAGTAAACAGAGTTGTCCGGGGATGGTATGTGCGTACAGTGTGTTGAATGTCCACCAATGATCACTGACAAAAGACTGTCCCACCACATACATGCAGTAGCCAAACTAGCAGCTAAAGAGAAAAAAGAGCTGCCCAGCCGATCCTGCACCTACATACCCTGACCTCTGATCTGGGGCACACCCCCAGCCCCAAATGTGGTCATTGGTTTGGGTTTATATCTATATGTACGCCCCATCGAAGGCAATGTTGTGGAACACACAACAGGCCCCAACAATCATGCACATAACTTCTGGAGAGTACACCCACCCCCCCTGGTACAGTCGAAGATATCTGAATAGCAACTTGAAGATCCCAAAAGTGTGATCAATAATGGCTCATGTACGTATGTTTGTCCTATTGTAACTCTGCTGAGATACTGTGGTTGAACGTTTGTACTGTGTGAGGAGATGGGGAGAGAGAGCATACACATATCACCTACAAAAATGAAATGTGATTTTTAGGTCTCACCTGAGACAGCATATGCACAGTTACTTGCAAGACATTTTGTTAGCATACATTGGGCTTAGAGCCTGCCCATTGCTTAACATTAGTTGGCTTCACTGTCACTCTCATTTGCTTGCTTTTGATTTGTTAACCCAGTGCTTGCTTCACGTCCTCTTGTTGTGTTTGACTTTCCCCTGGAGCAAGGCCAAAGTACTTGTATCCTTCCACTGCTTACATTGTAGGATCTACACTTTTCTCTTGGTTGAAGCACTCCATGTGAGTGCATGTGTTTGTGTTCATCTACTTGCTTCCAGGACCTCCCACACACCCTCCCTCTCTCCGTGTTGCCTCCTGCCCCCCTTTCCTCTCTACCCTCCCAACCAGCATTGGCCATGGCAGGATGCTTTTTTCTTCAATTTTTGTGCGTGTTGCCCCCCCCACACACACACACGACCTCTTGGTTGCCTCCTGCCCCTTACTCCCAGCCAAAAATTTAAATAAACGCTATGATACTGTCAGGTCTCACTGCGCCATTGCGATTTTTTGTTTAGTTTTGTCTGTGTTGCCCCCACACCCCCTCCCTCCATCTTGCATCATTCTCCGCACTCCCTCTCTGCCGTCAATTAGGAAAAAGCGCTATGATACAGTTAGCATTGGCTATATTATAGTGCTATATTTTACTTTCAGCCGTGCTGCTGTACAACATTGCTAAAAAACATTGACAAAGCTAGTATCACTTGTGAGATCTATTGGCTTTGCCAATGCTTATCTTTTCTAATTGCACTATATCATGGCTACCTGCATGCAGTATGTGCCAGAGTAATGTGTGCGTATTGTGTTGTAGTGATTAATGATTATGGGCCAGATGTAAAGAGCCATTTAACATTTCTTAACGGGCCGAATCGCTATTTCGGCCAGTTAACAAAATGCTAAATGGCCTTTTCAGATGTGCAAAGGCCCGTTCGCGGTCACAATTTGCGATTTCTACCCAGTAGAAATCGCAAATTGTGACTGAGATTTAGGAATCGCAAATAGGGATTTCCTTTTTGCAATTCCTAAAGCACATGTACATAGCATTTCCTAAATGTGAATTGGGCAATTAGGAAATGCTATGACCATTGACTTGAAGTCGATGGTAACCATGTGCAAAATTAAAAAAAGCATTTGAAAATGCATTTTTTAATGTGACATGAAGCACAGATATGCCCTTAGGGCATATGTGCACTTACATGTGCACGACGCATTTCGGGGTGCCTCCAGGAGGGCCTTAAGGCCAGAGGCACCCTTGGGCTTGGATTTCCTAAATTGCGATTTTCTATTAGGAAATCGCAATTTAAGAAATGCAAACCATTTCCTATTTTACCCAAAGGTGGGAATGCAGTGGCATTTCCTATTTACGATTCCCTAATAGCGATTCCTACTTTGTAAGAATCGCTATTAGGAAATCGCAAAATACCATCTTCGTACATCTAGCCCTATGTTTCATATGCCACCTCCAGATTCAAATGTAGGCTCAATGTAAGATGTTGTTACTTACCAATAAGCCACAGGTGAACAAAATCACCAGCAGCCTTACAACATGGCATAAGTGACTGTTGGAAACTGAAACAGGTGTGTGTGCTTCCAGGAAAGACAGTGCACACATCAGTGAAGCAGACCCTGGCGTCACAGCCTGCAAGTTTATGGAGTCTGTTGCGGAAAAGGTGTGCTCTGTGGTGAGGTGGATGAAATGCTACATGAGAGGAGGCGTGGTCTGGCCACGCGAGAAGATGGCCGCTTGAATCCGGAGCTCCACGCTGTGAGGACCCCCGGACGGCGGCAGGAGTTCTTCGGCGATACCGAAGCGGCTTTAAATCTGCTTCCCTGACAGCGGAGAGACCGAGGATGGAACAGCGCTGTTTTTTATACCGAGTGACGGCTACTGCTGCACGTTTCAGCTGAGGAAAGTAATGGCTCCTATGCTGAATGAAAAGTCGCCTCACGGACTGCGGGGGCAGCGCTAACGAGCGGAGAGTCTGGAGGTGAGACGGCGGCTTCTTTAATTACGAAGAGCGGCTCCAGCTGAGTTATAATTAAGGATTGTGGAGTTCACATGCTGTGTGGAAGGTCGCCTCATGAAGTGCGGGAACAGTGCTGACGAGGTGGTTTACACAGCTTAATTGAATATGTGTTTCCGTCAGTTCTGAGGAAAATCTGTGGAGTTTGTGAATAGACTGCAACATTGTATACGAAGGCTTGTACTTGAGCCTCGTATGACGATAGTAGTTCTCCGGCAGCCTTTAATATGGTCTATTAAAAGTGGAGAGTCCAAGAGTGAAGTGGTGGATTTCATTTCAAATAACGGCTGAAAACTACAGTTGAGGAATATATGGGCTCATATATTAAATGAACAGCGCCTCACAAAACGCGGGAACTGCGCTGCTGAGGTAATCTGTGTGAACTATTTATAGCACTTGACTTCCTGTTCTATGCATAGCTGCCAAGGTTTCAGATTGCTTATGTGTGACATTTTCATAATTTCACTGTAATTGAGTGACATTCAATGACTATGAGTGACACTTTCTCGCGAATAAAAATCAAGCAATGAGGATGAGGGAACCAAATAAATATCAGGAATTAGATCAATTTGAGCAACCAGAAACACTAAAAAGGTCTTAATAAAGCTGCAAAGCACTAGAAATGAAAGGGCACTAAACCATCATGAAACATGGAGCGCTCTGGCCCCAAGCAGGCTACTTGTTACTAGTAGTAAGTCTCATCTTCCATGCTCACAACAATACCAGTGTGCACATTAGTGCTATTAAAAACGTTAACTAAAAGTACAGAGAAATGTCACGAAGAACAGGGCAGCTCTGCAGCCAGCACTTGACAGAAACACACGTAATACTTCATAACGTTCCGAATGACATGACATTCCTGATGTAAAACAAAATAAAAAACAGACGATAACGTTCATTTTCTTCTATGTAGTATGGTGGCTGTGATAAAAACAACATTCCGTGCTCGAAAAGTAAAGACTTTGTAATGTAAAAGAATGTCTTCCGTACTGATTATTTAAATTGTCTTTCATTTTAAAGTGAGTGCCCCCGTTATGTTATAGGCAGTAAGATGTACTCTGCCTGTACCTCACACCCGGACACTGCTCACACCCGGACACTGCCCACACCAATGCCGACCAGACATGGGGGCCCATGTTAAAAGTATAAGCAGCAATTTGTTAGATGAGATTGTCTTACACTGTTGGCCTGCTGTCTTTTAACACACAGTAAACGTGACAAGATAATGCTTGTTCACCTTAAGTCAAGAATGGTTATTTTGGGGGTGCCGCAGCACCCCAATACTTCCTGCACCTATGTCTTCCAGTAAGCTAATTAGATGAAGACGTTAGCAATAATCTGTAGGTTAGGAGCAGCGCTTATAATCTCAGAGTGAGGTGGTCACGCTAGTTTTAAACCTAAACCTTGTAAGAACTGAAAGCACAAACACGGTCATGCATATCGACCAGCAATGACGAAATTAAAGTTCGACATTGCCTTCTGCGTGGGTTCTAGTCCCAGCCTCTCAAGGGAAGGCCACATTGGTCGACATTAGCTTTCCAGAAGTTCAGTCACTGCTGGGGCACCCAGTGAAAGCTCGTGCTGCTGCCCTGAATGGTCATAAAGGCTTCGTGGAATTGAAAGCAGCAAAGCCTTTCCAGCTTTTTCCCCTTCCTCCCTCAGGTCTGAACATGACTCACTGCCTACTCGGCCAGTACCGTAAGGCACTCTTCAAAAGATGGCATTAGAGAATATGTTACCCGCAGAGCTATGGGGACTGTCACAGTGAAGTAGTGACTACCAGGGTTCCAGCCCATACTGCCATGGCGTAAACTTGCCCGCCCTTTCCTTTGAATCGAGTGCACAAATATGGGCGGTCGCACCTTTGGGATACTCAGTTCACTTTAATAATATCTTGAAGAACTTTAGTGACTGCTACCAAAATGTATTACTGTCAGGTGAGCGGTCGGACCCTTCCAGGAGCACTTCCCAGCCCGCGGCGGCGGGCACACACCACTGCGCAGCCTGCCTCCGGTCAGACAGAGCAATAAATATAGGGAAATAATTACCTAAGTCTTCTGAAAGTTTAGCAAGCCACGATCCTGGCCACCAGCGTGAGCGTCATGAGGCTGCGGGGACTGAATCGCCCCATCTAATGAGAAGCTGCAGGCAGTGGCACAAAAATACCGGCTGCAGCGTAGATAGAAATGCAAGCAGAGGGGGGCTCCAGACAACTTGCTGTTCTCATAACTGCCTGCCCGCTCGAGCCACAGGCACAAGGCCCGCCTATAACTCCTCTCCCAGCATTCTCATTGGCCAAATCATGGGACACTATTGTAGTCCGTGAGACATCATGTCACGTGAATAGAAGGCCGTGAATGGAGCCGTCCTGGGTCCCGGTAATTTTGATTGAAGGCAGCATATTTCAATTTGGGCACGCACGGACTCCCATGTCAATTACTCTCTGTCTCCTGAAGTCTGCGGGGAGCGAAAGCAGTGCACTCAGCAGAGCGGCGCCCCACCCCCTCCAGCGCACACAGGTCAGAGGCACCACCACCAGCCAGGCAGCGCACACTGCGCGCTAGCACCCTGGTGTTAAGCAAGTTTCAGCGCGTCAGCAGAGAGTGGGCAAAATGCGTGACAATGCATTTCAGTGCGGTGATGCGGAACACCACACTGAAATGCGTTAGCGTCACGCCTGATGTGTGACACTTGGCAGGACTGTCTATGGCATTGGTCTTTATTCAAACTCTCATCATTTGCGGCAGTAAAATGATAAAGTAACGATGTATGCTTCATTCTACTTCAGGCAGTTTGATTGTGCGCTTCCATCAGTTCTGAGGAATATCTGTGGTATTCATAAATCATCTTCAACATTGTATATGAAGGTTTAAACTATTCCAGTGTGGAACTTTTTCAAATCCTTCTGCTAATTTGACAGTAAGAGTCTGAAGTCTTGAACTTCGTCTTGACAGGACTTACTGAAATTGTGATCACTGACATTATGTAAACATTGTCGGTTTATTCACTTTGGAAAACTGCGCGGTTTGAGGTGGATATTTTTCCTTTGTATTGCACCAGTTATTTTATGCCATTATACTAGAAGATACACAGAGTGACTTTAAGATTCTCTAAAAACACAAAACCAACACAAAATATGGTCTTAAGCTCCCGCTCATAAATCTAAAATAAAATTTCCATTTGCTGCTTTTGAGCAGTCCATCTGGCTCACTCCATACACATTTATACCTGCTGATTGATGCACAGTAGACACATACAGAATATAACTGTCCTATACCAAAGAAATAACGCAGTTAAATTGAAGATGCCTGCAGGTAAAACAAATGGAAAGCTTGCAAAACAACTCCTCTTTTCTAAGGCCCTAAACCAAGGTCGCTCTACTTTAGATGCAAGAGGTACTACTTCCTCGACACCAAATCACCCTAACTCTATCACCTCATCATCATCCGACTCAACTATGGAGCGTATACTCCAGGAAATCTCTGCTGTAGGTCGCCGTCTGGAAGGTATGGAAATGTCCATATCAACTCTTACGACCGAAATGAAATCTATTTGAGCAGATATTGCTGGATTCCAGAGCTGTATGGATGGTCTAACAACACGAATAGTAACAGTAGAGAATCGCCTTTATGCTATTCCAGACCGAGACCAAGAACTTCTCTTTCTCAGAAGCAAAATAGTAGACTTAGAAGACAGAAGCCATCAAGATAATGTCCGTTTCTTTGGATTTCCGGAAAAAATAGAAGGGTCAGATGCAAAATCCTTTCTCAGAGAAATTCTTCCAAAGATCACAGGCCTCACTTTCGAGCCATCATTGGAGATGCAGCAAGCCCATCGTATTGGACCGCCCAACACGGGGAAAAATATTCGATCACGTCCGCTCATCGCCTGCTTCCTACGACATGAACAGGCCCGTCAACTGATCACTGCAGCTCGGACTCATGGACCATACATATTTGAAGGTCACGAGATTAGAATGGCTGCAGATTTCTCAAAAGAAACTAACGAATGTCGCAAAGCTTTCCTTTCTCTTAGACCCCGTCTTTGTCAACTTGACATCAAATATGGCCTTTTCGAGCCGTCACCAAAGATGGAATTTCCAAGGAGTTCTTTGATGCAGGAGACCTTTGTCATTTTCTAGACAATCTTTCTCCTCAAAATATGGAGTGTGCAGAATTCATTCCAGAACCTGTCTCCCATCCTCTATCCTCGAAATCTACGATATCTTCTAGTGAAACCCGACATAATTCAGATCGTTCCCAAAGCAGAGGACGAGGCTTAGACCGACCAGTACGTTCCTTGGGAGATCGAGCGCAGGCCCTTCAAGCAGTAGCCTCCCTTACGAAGGAAAGGGATAGGGACAAATCTCGCTCCCCCTTAAAACCTTCTTCACTCGAAGATGATGTATCCTGAACTATGGCCGATGGATTGATTTCTTGCATCTACGAGAGGATGGAAGTTCATCCACTAGAAATTTACCGGAGAATTTGCTCAGATGAGTATCAGATGAATACTTGAACTCTTAACTTTTCCTCACAAACTATTCATTCTATCTTCCCTTCTTTTATTCTATCCTCTCTTCCAACATTTCCCAATCTATACATATGTTAATATTCCTCTGACTTCAGAGTTTTCTTTTATAGCCTATTTGCTAAATTTAATATGACAAAGAACGTAGATTATGGACTATAAATATGAATTTCCGTTCATTTGATATTTAACTTGTTATTAATTTATTATAGACTATAGCGCTACTATGCTTCTTTTTTTTAGTCCCTTCCTTCGCATTTTCCCACCTCCCTTCTTATTTAACCTATACATACGATGTTAATTAATTATTTCAATATTTAATATTCAACTGACTTAGGGGCCGATTCCGATCTCGGCCGGTAGTGCTCCGAATCGGATTCGGATTTACCGGATCCGATTCGGAGCCCTGTTTCCCGACCGAATCGTACGCGGGTCCGGCCGAGCGAGTACGATGCAGGCACCCGCGAAATCTCCGACCGACTCGAACGCGGCTTCAACACGCTCCGACCGACTCGCATGGACACGACTCGCACCGCGCTATGGAGACGTTTCCCGGCCGGGTAAGTACGATGTGCGCCGCGAGCAGTCCGACCGAGTTGCGCCGTCCGGCTCGAAAAAGCTGTCGGAGCCGGACTTTGGGGGTCCGCGTCGGACCCCCCTGTACGCGTAGGCGCGCGAGTCGCACACAGGGGGGACCCATGGGTCCCCCCTACCTGTGCATGTACGCCGCGATGCGCATCGACGCGTACCTGCTGTAGGGGCGCCCTTGTCCGCCTCGCACCCATTGAGTCAATGGGAGCCCGCGTACGCGTTGTACGACAGGCTCCCATTGACTTCAATGGGAGTCCGACCGACTCGAGTCCGATGGCATGCGTGCGAATCGTACTCGTTCGGTCGGACTGCCAGAGTCCGATTCGGTCGGAAATCTCTCCGGGTCCGGCTCGGTCGGAGAGATTTCCGGCCGGAATCGGAATCGGCCCCTTAATATTTAATTACGATGATATCTATTTATACTATACGAGAATACAGGATTAGTAATACTTTATTGTTACACTACCTACTTAAAAAACATTTACTATTTATTGCTATTGTTACCATTTTATGTAAAGCTTGTATGACTCTAATCTTTGTATATTATGTCAATATATTTTTATAATCATAGTTTCCTTCATCTTCTTCATAGCCTGCTTTCCTATGTTATTCCTTTTCATTAGGTATTGTTAATAACGTTATATTATAGGTATTAGGATAAATGACTATATATATGAATGACAGCCTTTTTGTTATAAACTCGTTATAAAACTGTCATGCATTTACTATAAATTATAAGTACTGCTACGTTCTATACTATTAATTCCCTTTTCATATACTTTCCTCCTTCTTCCTTTGTCTGTTCAGTATCTATTATATTAATACATGATTTGTTTATGATAATATGTATTATTTATTTGTCTTAATAGTTGACTATGATATTATTTAATCAAATAGTGCTATTATTTAGATAGGATTATACTTAAATGTGAAACCAATTATTTTTGTTAATATTTAATATCTAACTTTAATTATAACTATTATTATAATATGCAAAGTTTATTTAATAGTGCTATGTATTTGACAGTTCCATATTATGTTGACCTCTCTCTTCTTATTCACACTTCCCATTTTCTCTCTCCTCCTTTTTCTTTTACTTCTTCAACCCTTTTATCGCTATATTCTTAAGATGCTTGACTCTTCCTTCTTCCTCCAATTCTAACTACAAACTCTATATTAGTGTTTAAATATTGTTATTATTATTGTACGCATATATTTCTTATCATTGACTTGGTCGCCGGATGGGGCTCCTCTGGCGCGAGCAGCCCAAAAGCTTAGACCCGCAGTAAACAGTTCCGTCCCATTTGTGCTGTGCTATCCCTGAACAGTATATCTACCACACCTTCCCTTATTTTTTTACTCGATTTCTCTTACTATTGCTTATTTCTCTATATAACATATAACCGACTCTTTCATAACTCTTTAACCTCTTTGAATTCTCTAGAACATTACTCATCCTTCAATTCTCTCCTTACCCGGAATCTATTCTTTTCTTATCTTTCCCCCTCTTTTCCTCTTTCCCGCTCTTTCTCAACTCCTTTCCATTGTATATCACCAATACTTGTTTAGACTTCATTTCTACACTTTAATTCTTTCTTTATTCTCATCACCTACACAACTTAAAACCTCTTACTCCTAATATCGTTTTTTTCTTTTCAATTAGCATCTTAATACCTCCAACGCACATATAGCAATGAACACATCCTCTTTTTCTCGACCATTACGCATAATTTCGTGGAATGTTAATGGCCTTACGCACTTTATAAAATGCAAAAAAGTACTCTCTTGTCTTAAAAAGAAAAAAACTGATATTGCTCTTTTACAAGAGACCCATTTAGATGCTCTGAAATCATCTAAATTACAGCATGACTGGGTGGGTAAAGTTATTCATTGCGGATTAACAACACAATCATCTTCTGACAAGAACCAACCACGGAAATGTGGTGTGGCCATGCTTTTACACAAATCCCTACCTATAACAACTGTCAAAACTTGGATCGACCCAGAAGGCAGGTATGTCTTTGCTAAGTTTAAAATTTTAGACAGGACCTTCTGTATTGGTTCAGTATACGCACCAACAGGTGCTAAACGCTCCTATTTTGCTCAACTTGATCCGCCTACTCGTGGAGATTGGAGCATCCAGTTATATCATTGGTGGTGACTGGAATCTGACTGTGACGCGATTTTAGATAGAACAGGCCCCTTAGACAGATGTAATGTTGGTGATCGAGCCTTGTTGGGCGATATAGATTCAGACCATGGTTTAGTAGATCACATGTTTTGGGACCGAGATTACTCTAAATTTAGGTACTAGCGAGGGGTCCCTTGACTTACTATGTGGCTTGTTACTTCTGTTTCACATATGCTCTGACCCCACTCGAACTTGTTAGCTGCTCCTTACTACCGGATTTCATTCAGACCTTTGGCTCGGGTCTGTGAGCCATGCCTTGTAAGTCTTTGGATGCAAAAGAGTTTTTTCATTAGCACTTTATTTCTCTTTTTTCTTTTCACTTCTTTGAGCACTACTTTTTGGTATATGGGTAGAAGACAAAAATATCTGGTTCACTTATGTTCACTTCTCTATGGGTCTATTTATATTGTGTTGTAGATGATGGTGACATTTATTATTGCTTCTGTGAAGCCACTTGTATACCCTTTTTTTCTTCACTACTCACTCTTCTGGCTTTGGTACTGGACCTATTTATCCACTATCTACTATGCTCATCTGTCCTTATGGTTGCCCGCATAGGGAGGAATATGTGTCAAAGTATATTTTTCTGTTTTATAGAATGGAGCCGTGGACCCCACCCTATATCTGATGTACATATATCCGGCTCTCTCCCCCCCGAACCACACGGCCTGTTGTTTGGATTGCTACTAAATCTGTGCCCTGAAGAAGGTGACGGCTAGACCTTAGCCCACACCGAAACGCGCGTCGGCACTGTGTTGGACAGGAACCATACGGTGGTATAGATATAAGAACAGCTGAATACTTATTGTATAAATTATATGTCATTCTATTCATTATTCATTGCTATTGATGCACTGCTGAATAACATTGATTGTAATCTGGTCTTGAGCTCATGGTTCCACCAGAGTTTTCTTGTTTAATTTAATGTATTAATCATCATTATACCACTGTATTTCTGATGTTCTGGTCCCTGTCCTCACATTAATGCAATTCTTTTTATTGTGTGTTTGCGCCGGTAAGACAGTAGTATGAATGGGATTCTGATATGAATGAATGTGTAGATGGTTAGGATGCAATTGATTTGATTTCTTGTCTTTGCCGTTATTTATTGTGTTGGGGGAACCTTATTTCCACTTGTCCCTGTAGGGACTCTATGAATACCACATATCATTGCTAGGATGTTATTTGTGTTGTTTTGAATTTTATGTATACATACTTAAAACTATTATATAAAAAACTATCTATGCATTTTGAAATTGACATATGTTAAATAAATCAAATATTCATTTTTCTCTATTATTCTCTCTAGTTTATTTTTTTATATATTGTTTCTGTTTTACACATCTTTGACTTTGCTCCCGGGCTAGGAACTGACCTACAGCCCACCAGAGACGCTAAGCGCTCAGATTTATTTCTAGGCAGGTGATCCTCTTTCTCCATCTGGGGAAGGTTTCTTTATTTAGTAGATCACTGGCACCTTTGTCATCCATCAGATCAAGAGTATACCTTTCTCTCCTCTGCCCATGGCACACAATCTAGAATAGACTATTTTCTTATATCCCATTCAGTAGTTACAATCACTAATGAATCCAACATTCTAGAAGCAGCTGTTTCTGATCATTCTCCAGTTCTTCTTGCTCTGGAAGTAGGTTTAACCTCTCCAGGCCGAAAACCATGGCGTATGAACATTCAAAAATACCGTTCACCTCAGGGCAAAACTCAACTATGTTCTCGCCTTTCTGAATATCTAATCAATAACAAATCCTCAGTTACCTCTTGTAGAACCATTTGGGCGGCAGCAAAAGCAACTATTCGCGGACAACTAATGAGAGATGCAGCTGTAGCCAATAAATCAGCATCCTTACATCGTACTGTACTTGAAGCTCAAATTGTTTCCCTTACTCGTCTATATACTTCTCGTCCTACTGTGACCAATCGCAATAATCTAGAGATAGCTAAAATGGCACTTAATAATCTCTACACTTCAAAAGCAGAGTATGCTCTTCAACATTTAAAAGGTAGACACTATGAACAAGGGGAGAAAGCAGACCAACTGCTCGCAGCACAGCTGAAACAACGTGAAGCTTCCATGGCTATATCTGCAATACAAACAGAATCTGGTGAGATTCTCACCAAACCACAAGAAATAGTAAATACTTTTGCATCCTTTTATAAAACACTTTACACTCCTGAGAACCCGGCAACTGAAGATCAAATAGCTGCATATCTCGCGAAAATTGATCTTCCATGTCTCACAGATGAGGGTAGAGATCTACTTGGTGGCGACATTACTGAGGATGAAGTAGCTACAGCTTTCTCCAAACTACCTTATCACAAATCCTCAGGTGAAGATGGGTTTCCTGCAGAATATTATAAATGGACAGGGGAAAAAACAATTAACACTCTTCATTCTGCTTTTCATGAAGCTGATCAGAAATCTTCTCTTGGTCCTATTTCTAATAAAACATTGATTGCAGTCATCCCCAAGCCGGGCAAGGATCCGCTCGTATGTGGTAGCTACCGCCCCATATCCTTGATAAACGGTGATGTTAAAATTTTGGCAAGTATTTTAGCATCACGATTACGTAAAGTTATTCCCTCTCTAATATACCATTCACAGGTTGGCTTTGTCCCAGGTCGTTCCTCTAGAAACCATCTCCGATCATTAGCTCATACTTTATGGTCTGCAAAAGAAATGACGGAGGATGCGATTGCTCTTTCCTTGGACGCAGAAAAAGCGTTTGACCGTAATGATTGAATTTATCTTTTTGTCACCATGAAACGCTTTGGCCTAGGGGATCAGTTTATCTCCAAGGTTTGTTTATTATATGATAACCCCATAGCACAGGTCAATTGTGGAGGTTTTCTTTCTGACTCCTTTCCAATTCGAAGAGGTACCCGTCAAGGTTACCCACTATCCCCCTTTTATTCTTATTAGCGATGGAACCCCTTGCCACACTCATTCGCCACTCATCACAGATTCGGGGTATACCTATAGCGGGAGGAGTATCAAAGCTATATTTATATGCTGATGATATCCTTCTCACACTCAAAGATCTCTCCCACTCCCTACCAACTTTACTTGACATTATCAATGAATTCTCAATCATTTCTAGTTATAAGGTGAATTGGGACAAAAGTGAAGCTCTTCCACTCTCCTCTGGTACCACAAAAGCTTCAATTGATGCATACCCCTTTTGCTGGAAATCGTCCCAATTAAAATATTTAGGAATTTTGATTAAATGCGGACTTGAGGGAATGGTTTCGGATAATCTTTCACTTCTTATAGCACAAATGGAAACTGATTTTGCCAAATGGTCACTTTTGGGCTTCTCCATGTGGGGGGGGAGTTCAGGCAGTGAGAATGGTAACTCTACCCCGCTTTACTTATACCCTAGGAATGCTTCCGGTTGTAATACCTTTGAACTTACTTCGCCGTATAGATTCCCGTATACGGTCATTTGTCTGGGGAACCATGCGTCCTCGTTTAGCAGCTGTTAAATTATTGGCACGTCGTTCCCATGGTGGCTTAGGTTTACCATCATTGGAACATTATTCCTTGGCCTTACATCTCTCACAATTGGCTTATTTACTTCCAGGTGTTATTGATCCTCCACAATGGGTTACAACAGAACGCTTGATACTTAATTGCAATGATTGTCTCAATTTCTTATACAGTATTCGTAAACCTTGAACCTCCCCTCCACATCCTGTGCTTCATGCTACATACCAAGCATGGCAAAGAGCACATCACCTTTTAAGAGTTGCCCATCGGTTACACTCTAAAGCTCCACTATGGGGCAATGAAAGTATTCGCATTAATGGTCAAGCGCTTCACTGGACTAACTGGAGTTCAAAAGGAATCCAGACATTAGATCAGATTATAATAAATGGTGAACTGAAATCCTTTGATCTTCTTCATGAAGAATTTGACCTTCCTTTACATCAGACTTCACGACATTTACAGCTACAGCACTGCCTGAGGAGATGTCTTGGCCCTTCCCCCTGGACGTTAGAACCATCGCCGATATTGGACTATCTTCACATCTGGGGTAAACATAAAGGGATAAGGTCAGGGTTATATCATACTCTAACTAACCATCTATACTCACAACCACTTCTTAAAGCTCTTTATGAGAAATGGCAAGAACGCTTACATATTTCTATAGACGAAAATGTATGGCCGGACATTCTGGAAGCTCTGGACAAGGGCACTCGTGAAGCACGCTTGAAATTTTGCCTTTTTAAAACACTACATGACTGGTACTGGACACCATCAAAATTGCAACGAGCAGGATTATTACCACACTCTAAATGTTGGAGATGTTCTGGAGTTAATTGTGACCTCCTCCATATACTCTGCGAGTGTCCCTCTATACAACATTTCTGGACACAAGTAGGAGATACAATAAAGGAAACTATTCCTCTCAAACTCTCTCTTACCTCCTCCACTATCTTATTGCATGATCTTGGGAGTTCATATGACATCACGCGTCCTAAGCGTTGACTCTTACATACTGCACTTTCCACAGCTAAAATTTGTATTTTAAGATTATGGCAATCACCTAGTCCTCCATCTAAGGAGGACTGGATCGCCGCGATGATCCAACAGCATCACATTTGCATATAATATATAAATTACAAGACCAAGAAGAAATATTTCAACAAGTATGGACTGCTTTTCTCCGAGATCCTTAAATATTTCCCTCTTATTGACTTGTCTGTTTTTTCCCTCTATTCTCTTTTCTCCTCGGGTCCCATTCCTACCTTCTTTTTCCGGGTAAGGAGGTCTCTCTCCTGTTTTTTCTTTCTTCTCATTTCTTTATCTATCCATTCTTCCATTTTCTCATCCACTTAATTGCTTATCTATTTTCTCAAATATCTATTTACTTATCCATTTATTTACCCACTTATCCATTTATCAACTTATTTATTAATTTATTTATTTAGTTATTTAGTACCCTTCATGATCTTCCATCACCTATATATATATATATATATATATATATATATATATATCATACTTCATATTATATACAAAATATATTTTAATAGTTCTAAATTATATTTGCCCGTCCCATAATTTACTTTGTCTAACTTTTTTCCATGATTATAACTAGCCAGAGTTAGATTTCTTAGCATACTATGTCCAATATTCTCCTTTTCTTTTATTAACACTTTGGGGCCGATTCCGATCTCGGCCGGTAGTGCTCCGAATCGGATTCGGATTCACCGGATCCGATTCGGAGCCCTGTTTCCCGACCGAATCGTACGCGGGTCCGGCCGAGCGAGTACGATGCAAGCACCCGCGAAATCGCCGACCGACTCGAACGCGGCTTCAACACGCTCCGACCGACTCGCATGGACACGACTCGCACCGCGCTATGGAGACGTTTCCCGGCCGGGTAAGTACGATACGCGCCGCGAGCAGTCCGACCGGCTCGCGTCGTCCGGCTCGAAAAAGCTGTCGGAGCCGGACTTTGGGGGTCCGCGTCGGACCCCCCTGTACGCGTAGGCGCGCGAGTCGCACACAGGGGGGACCCATGGGTCCCCCCTACCTGTGCATGTACGCCGCGATGCGCATGGACGCGTACCCGCTGTAGGGGGCGCCCTTGTTCGCCTCGCACCCATTGAGTCAATGGGAGCCCGCGTATGCGTTGTACGACAGGCTCCCATTGACTTCAATGGGAGTCCGACCGACTCGAGTCCGATAGCATGCGTGCGCATCGTACTCGTTCGGTCGGACTGCTAGGGTCCGATTCGGTCGGAATTCTCTCCGGGTCCGGCTCGGTCGGAGAGATTTCCGGCCCGAATCGGAATCGGCCCCTCTGTCTTTTATCTCATTTCTCCTACTTCCTTCCCTCGCCTCTCTTATATGCAAGTTTTTTCTTCTTTATATTACACTGTATATGTAAAGTCGCTAGACTATTGTGGGTCTATTATGCTGTATTATACTTTTATGAATTTATATACCTTTAATTTCTCAATAAAGAATTACGACACAAAAAGAAATGCTACATGGGTGCAGTAAATAGCACCTAGCACACAAGAGAAGTGGGAAAAGGCATAAAATTACCTTGCCACCCTTTGCTTTCCCACCAGTGAGTGTGGTATGGCATTAAACTGGTGCACTCTCTGTTTATGCATATTAGTACTTGGTGCAAGTATCAGACTGCCTTGCCTGTGAGATGCTAAAGTTGTCAGAAGAGCCCCTCTGAAAAGATTCAGTGTGCAGTCAGTATCTTGACATAGGCTGGGATAGCCTGGTATTAAGCTGTACGTGAATCCAGCTCATGCTCCCAATCAGCAACCATGTTTAGGATCAAATCAGGTGGGAAGCGTGTCTGGCAATGACAGCTTCACTGGATGTTGATCTTTTCTCTGTATATCCTCTCTCTCTCGCCTCCTCCTCAAATAATTCCTCCTCAAGAGCAGGGGCAAACCTACAAAGACTTCAACAACATAGTGAATGAAGGCATGAAAAGAGGTTTGGTGTGTCGGTTCTTATGTGGTCAACCTGGCTGATTGGTTGTTGTTGAAATTAGTTTCATCTGCAGATGGGTGTTGGAGTTCAGGCAATCACTCATTTCATTTCCAGGTGTGTTGCAAGTGTTATAAACCTTGAAATATACATGTCAAGCATTTGGTTGTAAGGAGCAATAGTTAAGCTGTAGAAACACACATTTCCCCAGGTTCAAACATTTAACAACCTTTTAGTTGCATAGTCTACCTATTTTTTTAAATTTAGTTCTTCTTTTAAAATAAATATATAAACATTATTACAATAATATATGATATAAAATTATTTTTAATTTATTTTTACAAGTGTCAAAAACGGTTTTGCTTGCCCCTATACTTTACCATGTAGAGATCTCTGCCCGACTGCTGAGTCCCCCTACAGTAAAGAATAGGAAAAAGTAAATAGGTTTATTAAGTTTGTAAAACGTTTGCACAAATATTATCAAAAAGCATTCTTATGTAATTATTTTAAATGTACAGCTACTTTAGAAACTGCTACAGCACTAGTAAATTAATTTATAATTAAATATTTCATGAATGGAACGATATTAAATTATAAATCATTTTCTCAAATTAAAAAGAAAAACAATCAGACCTAAAGAATTTAAATGTACTTGTTATACATTAATTATTATTAAAAGTGATGTATACAATTATTAAAAATTAATTTAAGTTCACTTTATACCATTTATTACAGTAATTTTAAAATGAAAAAATGGTAATTCAAATATGTGATAAGTAAAAAATGTGTACTATTTTCATACATTTTTTAACATTAAATTAGGTTTTATTTTAAGTCCCTACCTCAATTGATTTCTGTGGGAAGGTGTGCTGCGTGGTTGGCCATGGGTGGTGCTGGACTTACTTCAGCTCTGAACTGAAGCACTTTATTAATGCTTTGTATCTCTCTTTGGCTGTAGTAACTTTAGAAGTGAAGTTTGTGAATAGCAATGTACTTACTCTTTTGTTGGTGGGTAAACGACCCTCCCAAAATCCGTTTGAGACCCTCCCTTAACCCCTCCTTACTACTTCCTAGTCTCGAACCCTTTAGTAGTAACTATTCCATTCCCCATTTTACAGCCACACCCGCTGTCCCTCCCACATTTACTACTAAAAAATCTACTTTCTTGTGTGAAGGATCCACGCATGGGTGGAGGTCTCCTCACAGAAAAAGATAGGAGAGGCGGAAACTCCGCACATAGGTTTGTGAATAGTATTTAGTAGTGTGTTTTGTACTGCTACAAAATGTAGCACAAAATGCACTTTGTGAATAGGCCCCAAAGTGTCTTGCATCTCACTTCATTTTTTAGAAATAAAACTACATTTTGAAAAGATACAACCTTCCTACTAAAATTAAAATTCTGACTTCAGTATATGTTTGTGAATTAAATATGCCATATGGGTGTTTGTTAATGTATACTTGTTTTTGTATTTTTGTGCATTGCTTTGGGGTTTGAATCACTGAAATTGCTTAGGCCAGGGGCACTAGCAGTAGTGATTCAGTGAGGGTGCTCAGAAGTCAAAACGTTAAGAACCCCTAGTCTAGAGGAAACTGTCATTATGACTGAATAGCTATGAATCATGAGAGCTTCTTTGAAAAAATAACTACACTGCTTATGAAATGGATCGGTATATCACACTACAGCACTCCAGGTTCTGGTTCTTCCCCCTCCTGGTGGAAGCAATGCTCTCCTAGATGGCGTTCCTGAGCTCTGCCTGATTGCACTGTAGGATGTCCTCCTTGCAGCAGCATGCCCCATCTAAGCTCTTCACGTCTTCAGCAGGATTGCGTCGGCCCTCGATGAACTCCACTGGCTCTCACTGCCTACCCACATCACTTTCAAGGCCTGCTGGCTATCAGCTCTGCCTGTGTCTGGCGACCAAGCGGTGGTATAATGCAAAATGATGGGGCTGCCCTGCAGAATGGGCTTAATGTGGGCCCCCTGAATCGTTGGCTTCCCCTACACTGCAGGGGCCTGCTCAGTAAAGCAGAGTGACTTTCTGGAGCGTTTAACTATTTCTTATTCAATGCCACTGCACACATTCTTCAAGGCATGCAATGGCATGGCTTAGAGGGTGTGGGGGCCCCTTCGAAAACAAGAAACCCTCCCCCCTGCACCGCGGAGGCTGCACCCCCGCAGCCAAGATTTAGACTATTAGTGATTGAGCAGGCAGGACATGATGCTGTACCATCCCCAAATTTGGAGTATAGAAACACAGTAAGTAGACAAGAAGTCAGGCATTCTTCTGCTACGCTCAGAGGATCACATACGGTCTCCGAGTCCATGTCAGCCAGGTTCCATCCATTCTCCGCTTCTTCGAAGTGCTAAAACGCCATCTCTTCAAGCAAATCTTTATTAAAGTGAACCACCCAATGCTTAGCCACCTCTGAAGAGTTGCCAATCATATTCCTCTTTTCACACCTGCAACTGTGCCAATCCCCTTGCTGCCCAAACATCTACTTGCACGTCACACACCAGCACCCATCCCCCGCCACTGTAAGCTTTAGCCCATGATATTTTTGGGCCAGCATGAAAGGGCCAGTGTGTCGATGTCCGTCACTGCCAAAGGGACAAAAATGGCCTACACATTGGTCCTTTAAAGCTGGCCCATCTGGCAGTGCCACACTGCCTGAAAGGCCAGGCCAACACTGCCAGTGTGTGCTGGAGTACCCCACACTTGAGGTATCCTCTGTACGTGCTGAAACATAGCCCAAATTTTGCTTGTTGGAGGATGATTATAGTCTGACGGACTTGTGAAGCCCACAGAAAACTGATTCACCTGGTCAGAGTGCATCATCTATCGAAAGGAGGAAGGTAGGAATCAAAAGGCGGACTCCTCAGCCTCGAGACGGGATGTCCCAGCCCCGACATCAACAAGATCTTTGCACAGGGGAGAGTGAGGAGCCAGCATGTATTTTCACTGTACCTGGGAGGGTGGGAGTTTACGGAGTAACAGGGGTGACCCACAGAATATATGACATTGCAATGCATGCGTTTACAACGCATGCCTTTACAACGCGGTCAGTACAACGACCGCATTGTTACCACGCATACCATTACAATGCAAGTCATTACAACGACTTGCTGTAGGGGGCACTGGAGTTTGGAATAGTATAATTTACTATTCCAACTCCAGTCTGTGCAACAGTAGGGAAGGTGTTGGATTGCAAATCCAACACCTGAAGCCCCCTACAGCAAGTCGTTGTAATGACTTGCGTTGTAATCAGTGGCGGCTCGCAGAGGTAACGCCGTGGGGCGATGAGGCGGGGCGGGGCTGGGTGGGGGAGTAGTGGAGTCCGACATACGACGGCAGGTATTTATTTATTTATTTACGTTCACCTTTGCCGTCGTATGTCGGACTCCACTACCCCCCCCACCCAGCCCCGCCTCACCGCCCCACGGCGTTACCTCTGCGAGCCGCTACTGGTTGTAATGGTATGCGTGGTAACAATGCGGTCGTTGTACTGACCGCGTTGTAATGGTACAGCGTTGTACCGACAGCGTTGTAAACGCTGTTTCCCGACCCACACAATGCTGCTTTAGCGAACCCTTAAACGTTTAAATATGCTAAAACAGAGGAATATCAGCACCTGTAGAGAAGTGACCATGGCATCCAGATAGAGTTAATGAGCAGTATGCCCCTGGAGAAAAATATCATGACAACTCCTTGTGTACTGGATTTGACCAATTTACTTCAATGAAAAAAAGTAAAATACCAAAGTAAATATACAACATAGTCTTTAAGACTTTCTAGCATGGGATGAGTTGGAAGTGTGATATTCCTGCACATCTTTACTGTACCCATAATGTATGGGCAAAGACATCCCTTGTGGCTAAATAGTGTGCTTAGATGTTCTGTCAATCATGGACAGTGGTGGTCCCAGTGATCAGATCCTTTCAACTCTCCCCTACTTAGTCACAAAAATATGAGGGAGCCATCTTCTTTTGTAAGTGAACCTATACTGGGGGCCTGCCCTTGGCTTTGGCGCCTATTTACTGTATTCTGCCACAGATGGTTTCTATCCTCACATCATGGCTGATAAGGAGACAAAAGCTTAGGGCAAATAAGATCTGACCAAGTATTTGAAACAGAGTATATGCATCATGAATATTTGAACAGACTTTTAAGGTGAAGTGGAGAATTCCCATTTCCTCATGTAATAAAGTATCCAAAAGCGTGCCACAAAAAATATAGCTCTATACTTTGAGGTAATACAGAATCGGTAATTCGAAGTAATTATTTTTGTTTTCAAAATACAACTTAAATTCTTACATTGCTACTCTATATTCGGCTTCCACACAGATTTTTGAAAGGAAAACAATCTCCAAGGTGTTTACAAAAATTGGTAGCAAAGTCCAGGGTACAGCAGCAAAGCATATTGAATACCTAACAACAACACTGTTACCAACAAGGAATCTTATACTGGATAACTTTGAAATGGCCACCGCCATTTACAGAAAATGTGAGAGTTCAGCAGATTAATGGGAATTGTAGTTTGCATCTAGCACTGATGTGTACTGAATCCTACACAGGCATGAAGACTTTCGCCAGGTGGTGCTGATGTTTTGAAAGCACTGCTAGCCTTTCCATAGAATTTAGTGTTAATGTGTTTGAGTTTTGCACTCACTGAGCACAGTAAAGTGAGCATATATTGCAGTGACCAAGTGTTAAAACAACGAGGTTTAATAAAAGCACTCATAAGGAAGCAAAAGCTCAATGGCTACGCTTTTTTTATATATATAATAAGAGACAATTGGGTACATATCTCAGTTGGCTATCACCTGGATGCATTCAGCTGTTGGTGAGTCACCTGATACACCTTTTGCTCTTAGTGAGTTATCTGGTGAAGGTTTCATGAATGGCATTTCACCATTGGAAGGGCTACCTGATAATTTCCATGTTGATATTTACTTAGTGTGTGTTCACTCTCACTGGTTAGCACAGGGAGAGAGACCCCTTTAAGCCACAGCCCAAAGCCTACACCAGGTGTGTGTTGACCAGTGTTGTTCCATAAAGAAATAAGCAAGAGGAAAGCAGGCTACAGGCTATGTGCATATGTTTGCTATGTTTTTGGGCCGAGTTGGTGGAGTTGCAGCCCTGGCTGGCGGCGCACAGCGCGTTTGTCAGGGAGGGTTCCCCCCACTTCCCCTGACCTCAGACTGCTTCCAGCTCTCACCGGCTTACCTTTCATTCTAGGTGCCACCCCTCCTGTTGCCGTGGCAGTGGCGTAGCTAGGGGGGGGCAGTGGGGGCGGTCCGCCCCAGGCGGCACTATTTTGGGGGCGGCGGCCGCGAGGCACTGGTGGCCCGTGGCGGCGGCCTTTATAATTTATTTGGGGACACTCACTGACACTACTGTCAGTCACTACAGTAGTGTCAGTGTCCCCAAATAAATTATAAAGGCCGCCGCCACGGGCCGCCAGTGGACGCGCGGCCCCTGTGTGAAGAGCAAGCGCAACTGCTTGTAAATGCTGCCTGCAGTGCAGCATGCGCGACGTACCCCGTTTGTGGTTGTGGGTCCCGTCCCAGGGCCGTCAATCTTGTAGCGCGCGAAAGCGCTACCAATGACTGCCCTGGACATAATGTTTGGCCAGCCCTTGCGCTGAAAAGTAGCGCAGCAGTGACGCGTCACGTGCTCAACCACCACGCACTCGCCTCTTTTCCGGCACAGGCAGCACAAGGATTTTGCTGCAGGTGCAGGCATCAGAAGGATGATTTTCTGCTCACGGCGGTTCGCGTTGGGTCCATCAGCCGGAGAGCAGTCGCGTCGCCGCGGTTCGATTCAGAATAGAGTCAAGTTGTTTCAGGTGAGCCGTGACTTCCATGCCCACGCCCCGGTGTAATTTCCACATTGCACCCGGCCTAATAGGGGGGGCCTGCTTTACTTAAGTTGCTCTCCCGATGCACCCTCAAATCTCTGGGCGTTTTTGGTATGTGGTTGTGCCGGGGATATATACTTTGCTGGTTTTGTAACCGGATGGCCTTCGGCGGCGCAGCTGGGGCCTGCTGTTCGTCGAAGATGTTTGTCTTGAGCTGTTCTCCCGATACACTCTCAAATCTCTGGGCGTTTTTGTATATGGTTGGACTCGGGGATATACTTCGCTGGTTTCCGGCTTCACGTCGTAATCAGGTAGTAATGCTTGTTATCAAATGCTGCCAATGCGATGCAGTGCGCGCAACGAAATTCGTTTCATTGATTTAAATGTATACTTACCTGTATTGGTCCATAATCCATAATTTGCTACCCCCCACCCTGCCCCACCCTGCCCCTCCCCCGGCCCACGTCACCGCCCGGCCGGCACTCCTACACGGACCGCGACTGATTGCGGAGGTATCTTGGCCACCAGATGACACTTCAGGCCATTTAGGTTTGGCGAAGGCAGCACTTGAGTGGAATGGTCAACCGTAAGTCAATGGTTATATGGTTTCGTGGTAGTGAATTGTTGAAGAGGGAAGTTTGTCTTATGGTACACGGAGGGTTTCAGGCCACCAGATGGCACTGCCCCACTGTTGCTCGATACATTAGGACGGCACAATGAATATTTGCACGTCGTTTTCAGTGTTGCAGCCTAAACATGAGGGCACTGCAGGTATTTTAGGATTACAGTCTATCTTATTTACACCTAATTCGGCCATCTGCTAATGTACTATTCGGCGTCAGGGCAATGCTGTGTGTTTTTGGGATTGCTGTTTAATTTATTTATGCGCCAGACTATAACCGGGTGTGAGAGGCCCTAACACAAATCTCAATTGCCTCAGGCCTATACCATAAATTCATTAGAGTCAGCTGACTCACGGACTCCGGCCACCGCAGTGAGCATGTGCGTGATAGCATGATTGCTGGGCAAGTCTCGGGAGAGCCTGTGAGACACACATACCGATCACAGTCAGGCAGGCTGACAAATATGTATAAAAGTATTTTTTAAAAATCACACCAGTATAATTAAGGGAGTGGCCCGGGGTGCTGTGCGCAGCCCTCTACAACTGCGAGTTCAGATAGTTAACACTTACTTGCACTAGTTAATAGACCAATGTAAAACTAGCATTCCAATGATACATGTGAGAAATATTTGTGCCCAAAATTTGACAGTGAGGTGAGATTCAATATTCGAGTCCGAGACTTAAGCTCACACAATCACAAGGGCAGCGGATGCCATGGGCGGCAATCTGAGGGATAGCCCCGGGCGCCACAAGCTCTAGCTACGTGATCCACGGTGTTTTGTCTGTAACTAATGAAACCCCTTCACTGTAGGACTTGTGAGGACTGCGCATGCGCGAGCATGGAGAGTAGAGACCGGGTTAAGGTCTCCACTCCCACTGCGCACGCAGAGAACAGAGTTGCCTCACTGTTCCTGTTACCGTTACAGTGTGAAGCGGCCAGAGGCACCCAAAAGCTTCCCCTGCACCCAAAAGAATTGGGCAAATAAAACTACTCTATAGGTTGTACTTGAGGGGGCTCAAGCCAGTTCTTTCCTCCTGCTCTGACGGCCACACTTTCTGGAGTTGTCCCCCCCTTGGATACCTGAATTTCTATACATCTTTGCCCATGTCAGAATTTTCCCACGCACGACTGCATTAAAGTCATGACAGAGTTGTTCGTAGCTGTCTATGTTCAAAATGCCCCATGCCAGACATTCCCAGTAAAGTGACAGATACTCCTGAACTGGACACATATTTGGCAATATTCTTCAAGTGCTCCACCAAAGACCCCAAGTAAGAGATCGAAAGGTCCCGGAAAGCCTGTCAGGACAAATTCGTAGATCTGGCAGGTCCCCTCTGCAAAAATCTGGACATGGCGGTCCAAGCGAAGGAGGCAGGCATGCCTATCGACCCCGACATTTTGGCAGGTTGGGTGCAATGCGCTCTCTGCCTTCTAGGCAATGCATACTGCGCCCTATCAGTAGATTGGCGCCCCATCCATCCTCATCAAAATCAAGCCTAAGCTAGCAGAATCGGTGACAGCTGAGGCAGGCCCTAAGGCAAATGGGCTATTATTTGGCAACAAGTTTGTGAAGGATTTGGGCAAATTAAAAAAACATCTTCACAGCCTTAGACAAGGCCAAAATCTCACTTCAAAAAGTGTTCCATCCTCACCTTTTTGACCAGAACAGCAGAAACACAGGGCGATCGCCCGGCTGACAATGTTACAAGGCCCTTCCAAAGGTTTCCAAACCAGATGTCATGGAAGGCTACACTCAATGCAAGGACCATTATCCCCTCCAGAGGCCAAGGAGGTCAAGGCAGATATGTGAGAGGAAATTTCCTCAACCAAGGAAACTTCAGCTCCAGATCAAGTTCAACAGGTAAGAATCATTTTAGCCTCAGCAGTAATCGATTAGGGCAGGATAAAATATTTTCTCTCCAATTGGGAACCTTTGATGAACGACACTTGGAATTCTGTGGGGTTCCTAAATAAACCAGGTTCCCTCACCCAATTCTTTTTTCCAGTCTAGATCAGAACTTTATACACTCAGAAGGGAGCCAGATGCAGGAATATCTCCGCAGATCGTTGAGCTCCAGGCGAATTAGGCCTCCACATAATTGTATAGAAATGTTAACAGGCTCCTTTGCGATCAAGACCATATCTCTTCGCAAATCGAACTGCTGTATTCTGCTTCGAATGGACAACATTTCAGCAGTCCAATGCATAAACAGGCTGGGAGGAACCAGACCCAGAGTCCTAATGGAGATAGCGGAGGAATTCTGGCAATATTGCCTTCAACATCACATTTCTGTGACACTATCTCCCGGGTCGGAATAATGTGGTGACCAACTGGAATTCGAGGTACCTTCGGATTCTAGCGATTGGAAATTGTACCCAACAATTTTCCAGTTCATCCAGGATTAATGAGATCTTTTTGCCTCTGGCCTGAACACTCAATTGAAGAGATATTTCTCTTGGAGACTGGACCCAATGGCCATCCCGACTGACACTTTTCTCCAGGATTGGCACGGTCCACTTCACTGTGCATTTCCGCCTTTCCTGATGATATCCAGAGTATCAGCATATGCATGTAACCAAAAAGCAGAACTGATCTTAGTAACCCCTATTTGGATACCCCAAGTATCAACTTATGCACGCAACCAACAAGTGGAACTGATCCTAGTAACCCCCATTTGGAAAGTTCAGCCATGATTCCATGTACTCCTAGAGATGTCGTGCGACTCTCCAGTCAAACATCCCCTGTTTCTGGACCTCCTGTTGGACCCATTGGAGTTCCAACACCCCTTGATACTGCAAAGTCAGTTACACCTCATGGCCTGGTGAATTGCAGGAGTCGCTGGTTTTTGCCAGGCTAATCAGAACAGCCTAAATCCTTCATCTCATAATATTGGTCTGAGGCAACCCATAAACGATATTCATCAGCATGGCCGAAATGGCTGGGTTGGTACGATGAGTGAAATCTGGATCTCTTGGGGACTCCGATTTCATTTGTGATCGACTTCTTGGCAGAACTAGGTTCAGGTGGTCTAGCGTACACTTCAGTGAACAACTACTGCTCAGCTATATCCTTTGTAAACTTTGTTTCCCAGTTTTCCAGGCAATCAAAAACTGTGCATTGTCCAATATCTGAAACAGTACAAAGACCGCACAAGAGAATTCAGGCAAACCAATGGTGGCCAATTATTAATCGCTTTACAGAAACCTCACAATACTGTTTCATCTGCTACTTTAGCGAGATGTGTAAAATGGTTACTGTCAGAAGCAGGTACAGGCATGACTAGATTTGGTGCCCACTCAGTAAGGGGAGTGATGGCTTCGAAATCCTATCTACTGGGTTCCCAGTTGGGAGACCTAATGAGAGCCACAGACTGGTCTACAGACTGCACCTTTATGTCTTTCTATTACAAATCAATACTAGATGTCGCCTCAGTGGTGATGGAGAAGATTTAAACAAGCATAATCTGAAGCCTCAGTTCCTGACATAGAATAACAAAGATTTCTAGCTAATGCATCTAGTCTTTTTAATTCTATTAAGGACTCGGAGGTAAGGATTATCCCACCCCAAGAAAGAGCTTCATGATTCATCAACTGATTGAATGATTGTTTACTACCCACCATGACAATTCTCATGCATTATTATATTTTTGTACTTTAAAATCCAACATACATATGAAGGTAACATGTGTATCCTTTGTTTTCTTTCAGGTTCTGATCAAAAACAGGAAAAGAAGAAAACAAGATGGATAATAACTGGAAAGATGTTTCAATGGTTCGGGACTAGATTGAAGACCACTCCAGATCCACGGCAGTCATTCCTCTGGATGATACGTTTAAGTTCTTTCCTCACTCTGGAACCTTGAGTTCTGGAACTTGATCAATAGATGTTTCTGAAAGGGCTGGGTGCTGCGATGGTCAGTAACCTGAAGAAACAGCCAGCATTCCAGCGTCAGGCTGCCACAGCCAGCCAGGAATCCTAGAAAGGGACAAGAATTACATGAAAAGGAAAGAAACAAGGGGGGCGTGGCCAAGATGGCGGCCGAGTAGGACGTGCCTGCTCGCTGCTCCGGTCCTTCACCTGGGCCCCAACCTCATAGCTTCGGACAGCAAACCCGGAAAGGCGTAGCAGTACCGCCATCAACCCCGGGGTTCGATCCTGCGGCGATCCGGACCCGGTGGGGGCGAGACGCCGACGTGCGGACTCCGGAGACCCGCGCCCGCGGTGTACGCGTCATCAGGCCTTTGATTCACCCGTCCGAGAGCGGACGCGCGCGGTCTGCCTGGAGGCCGTCGCAGTTTCCGATGCGCTGCTGGGGTGGAGCTGAGGAGTCGTTTCCCCTGCTGACAGAGCCGGATCGGCGAAGGGGGCCGTCCCTGAGGGGGCACGCCGGACCCGTCGGGGCTGGTGGTTCTACGGCGTGGGCAGAAGCGTCCCATCCCCCATCCCCCGGTTCTCGGGGCTCACCCGAAAGCGCGTGGAGAAGCGCTGCCAGGCACAGGTGAGCACAGCCGGCAGGGAGCGCGAGGCCTTACCTCCCCACTGCAACCTGGCCCCCTCGCCGCGCAACTGAGATCCTAAGAGGGGTGCAGATAAAGGCAGAGCCCGGCCCTCACGGGGGTTGCCTTGGATTGCAGGCGTGGAGCGGGGTGAAGGCTCGGGCCCTGAAACGCAAGATTGAGCAGCAGTGACGCGGCCCTTCCCAGGCACGGGGAGGCAGCGTAGGCCTGGAACTCTGGCGACTGGCCTCTGGGGCGCGAACACCACTGAGCCCCCAAACGCGACCGGAGGAGCTGTGGGAGAGAGGCCCCAGGAGCCGTGGAGACAGATAAGGTTTGAGTGGGCCATTACAGGGAGCGACTCCTGGGTGAAGCAGGAACTGTGCTTTGGTCCTAGAGACAGGCCGCAACGAGCCTAGAGGGCTTGCAGGAGCGGACTGCCCGAAAGGGCTGAAAGACTGGAGCGAACAGCGGAGCGGGCCTGTGAAGATTGCTCCCCCCCTCCCTTCTACTGAAGAGGTGATAGCACACGGTGAGAGAGGAGCTCACGCGGGTTGGCTTTGGGACTCGGCGAAGTGGCCTGGAGGAGAACTGGGGGGTGCTAACAGCACGGCCTCACGTTAGTCCGCACAAAGGCTCCTTAGCGAGGGTGTTCCTCGGGGGAGGTGTGCCTTCCGTGCCCCCACGGCTCTACGTCGCAGCCTACACCGCCATCTCTAGATCATACACCCAAGCTCTGGGCGCAGAGGGGGAAGCAGGGTCCTTCAGTCATGGCGACCAATAAAACTAAAAAAGAGCGATCAGTCAAAGACCTCCTCCTCAAGTTCAGCGCCGGAGGGGCAGAGGCGGCCCCGGCCTCGAGTGGGCATCTCACAGAGCATGATCTGGGCGACGTTGAGGGAACAGTCACACGAGGTTTCCTTGAATCCTTGTTTGCTTCGCTTAAAGGGGACTTCCATGCCATGAAGAAGGAAATCTCCCTGGAACTCCGGGAGCTGCGAAAGGACATCGACTCAGTTGGTGACAGTGTTGATACGCTGGAGACACAGGTTTCTTCGAGGGATAAGGAGATTGACCAACTTCAGCAAGAGATCCTCCACCTTCAAGATCAGCAACTGGACCTACAAGGCCATGCGGAGGACCTCGAGAATCGCTCTCGATGGAACAATATAAGGATTCGAGCAGTTCCCCAGGGAGTTGAAGGACAAGACATAGAGGCCTTCGTGGAGGACCTCTTCCGTCACATACTGGGTGCCCCCCGGAGCAGAAGATTAAACTGGACCTGACCCATCGTGTTGGGCCCAGGAGGCCGGTGACGGCTCCTCCTCCAGACATTTTAACGTGTGTCCACGACTTCCAGTTAAAAGAACGGATTCTCCGGGAAGCACGAGATAAGCACCCTATAGACTTCCGATCGTCCAGACCTCTCCTGTTTCAGGACCTAGCGGCCTCTACTCTGCAGAAACAGGAGGAGTTTAGGCCGGTTACAGCCTTCCTGCGTTCCAAAGGAGATCTCATATTCCTGGGGGCATCCCTTTAGAATAATTTTTAAATGGAATGGCAGACTCTGCCAAATCCGCTCTTTGCAGGAAGCTAAGTCGCTACTCAACATGCCTGGAGACGACGAGGAGGCCCCAGCACAGGAGGACACAGGAGGGCGACGTGTCGAATCTGAAGGATGGCGTCGAGTGGGAAGGTACCCACTATGCCTCCGCCCTGACCCTGAGATGATGGCCAAAGAAAGGAAAGCAGTCATCGCAACACTGGAAGGGGACTCAGCCGCCACAGAATGAAGGACACAATGCCCAGACACCAGGGGAACAATTCTCTCTCTTTGAAAGGATGACACCTCCGGGACTCTGGAATTGGGGCTCGGGTGGGACGGGGGCGGTGTAGGGGTTCCTCCTGAACATCCCTCGCCTCACCATGGGGTTTACAACCCAGGACGTTCATGACCTCTGTAAGTTGTCAGTTAGTTCTGTTTGCTTTGTTGTTTGGGTATCGGGGCTCTCTCCTCCACCTCCTGCATTTGGGCGATCTCGCAGATGTATGCACCAGGGCACCCACCGGGTATCTCGGACAGGTATGAACATGGGGGGGCTCTGGGGAAGGGGTGTGTCCAGGTCTACAGGCCCTTGATGTGCGTCTCGACACCCACTACCATGACATCGGAGGTTAAAATCCTATTGCTTAATGTAAAGGGCCTTAACAGCCCAATTAAGAGGCGGTCAGTCCTGTCCTTCTTAGAAAACTCCAGAGCCCATATATGTCTCCTCCAGGAGACACATCTCCTGGCGAAGGACACTCACAGATTGCGATCCAGGGCATTCCCCCACCAGTTGTTTTCATCACACTCCTTGAAGACGGCTGGGGTAGCTATACCTGTCTCCGCTAGGTTTCAGGGTAAAATAGGTTTTAAGCAGGCTGAGATTAAGGGCAGACTTCTAGCATACACCTGCATGCTGGGACAGCATACCTTCACAATAGCTACAGTTTACGTTCCCAACGATGGGCAGGAAGGGTTTCTCCGAGAGGCGGTGCAGGAGCTGTCTGGCTCCCTAGACAGAGCAATACTGCTGGGAGGAGACTTCAACTTGGCCTTCGACAATGATCTGGATAGATCTTGTCAGCGCATAGGGCAGACAGGGGCCCTCTCTGGGAACGGGAGATGTTTCTTGACTGAGGCCAGGTTCACAGACGTCTGGAGACTACGCCACCCGTCTTCTAGAGAGTATACATTCTATTCGCACTCCCACAAAACGTACTCCCGCATCGATTACATATTGACGTCAGATACATTGACACAACAGACACAGAAGGCAGAGATCTTCCCATGCCCACTGTCCGATCACTCAGCCATGTGTATCTCCCTGTCTCTACAGCCCTATAGGTCCCCCCGCCGTCTCTTTCGCCTCATGGAGACATTGTTGCAGAGCCCCTCCGTAGTTAAGCAGGTCACCCAAACCATAACTGATTACTTGGCCATTAATGACACTCCAGACATGTCGACGGTTGTTGTATGGGAAGCTCTGAAGGCGGTGGTCAGGGGAGAGTTCTTAGCGATTTCTGCAGCGGACAATAAGATCAGGAGGGAGAAAAGGGAGCAACTCTCGAACGAAGTGGCTGAACTAGAGTGTATCCACCAAAGAACAGGCGCCCCTAGAGTCTGGAGACAACTCAAGGCAGCGAGGGTCCAGTTATTTTTTATTTATTTTTATTTTTATTTATTTCTGTCATTTATAAAGCGCATGAATCACCCCAAATGGGGTATCTCCGCGCTAATGGCGACTAGAGAGGCACGAAGTACTAAAAAAATGAAGTTTTAAGTTTTTTCCTGAAAGTTAGGTAATTAGTGCATTGGCGGATATCCAAAGGTAGCTGGTTCCATAATTGTGGGGCTATGTAGGAGAATGCTTTGCCTCCTAGCCTAGTTTGTTTTATGCGCGGGACAGTAAGAAGGCCCTTATCTGCTGATCGGAGGGTGCGCGAAGGTGTATATCTAACCAGTTTGTCTGCTAGATATTTAGGTCCCATTTTATTGAGGCCTTTGAAAACCAAGCAACCAATTTTAAATTCTATTCTTTTACGTATAGGCAGCCAATATAATTTGCGTAGCAGGGGACCTGATGGAGTTCGGGGGGGAGCACTAGTCACCAATCGGGCCGCCGTGTTCTGGACCACTTGTAAGCTGCTCAAGGCAGTTGTTTTAGCGGAGATCAGCAGAGCATTGCTGAAGTCCAGTCGGCTAAGGACCATTGCATGTATCAGGGTTTTTCGTGTTGAAGAAGGGAGAAGGTGAAAAACCTTCCGGAGCAGGCTGAGAACATGGAAGCAAGTCCGTTTTGTGGTGGCTATATGGTCATCCAAATTAAGTTTGCTATCAATTAGCACACCCAGATTCTTGACCACTAATTTAGGGGATGGTGCTGGTCCCAGCTCTTCTGGCCACCAGCACGGTGACCATCTGGTCACTGCGTCTTTGAATAGCATTATTTCAGTTTTATCTGCATTTAACTGCAGAAAGTTATTACTCATCCATGATGTGATAGTTTTCATACCATTTGCAAAAGTGCTCTTGATGTTAGGTGTATTTTTGTCGAAGGAGAGAAGGTGCTGTGTGTCATCCGCGTATGAGATGGGAGTAAATCCAATCTTTCTTAAAAGTGCTGCAAGTGGGGCGACATATATATTAAATAATGAAGGGCTGAGACAAGAGCCCTGAGGCACACCCTTTGTTACCATACTTGTCTGAGATTTGAAGGGGCCAAGGTTAACTGTTTGAGTTCTTCCCTTTAAGAAGTCAGTTAACCAGTCTAGTGCATTGTCCTGTATTCCTATAGCCCGTAATCTCTCCAACAAAATCTGATGTGAGATAGTGTCAAATGCTGCGGAGAGTTAGGGGGTCTGGATATAGATAGTGCGGAGTACGCTGCTCTTCGCCTCAGACACGCCTTTTACATAGGGGGGGATAGATGCGGGAGGCTCCTGGCCAATAGATTACGGGCACAAAGACAGGCATCTCACATCCCCATGGTAATTGACCAGCTAGGGCAGGAACAGGCCACCGATCTGGGCATAGCCAAAACTTTTCGGCAGTTTTATGCATCCCTATACGGGGCCCAGACACTACCGAAGGAAGGCCCAGCTCAATATCTACAGGGGGCGAACCCTGCAAAATTAGTCCCGAGTCAAGCAGAGGACCTCGAATCTCCGATTAAGCTGGAGGAGGTCATCTCTGCCGTATCCAAATTGAAATCTCCAGGTCCCGATGGCTTCACCTCCCTCTTTTATAAAACCTTTTGCACAACGCTGGCCCCGCTGCTGGTGAGAGTTTACAACTCAAATGGGGCGAGCAACCCTTTCCCGGCATCAATGTTGGAGGCATTAGTTATGGTGATCCCTAAAGCATGCAAGGATACACGACATTGTGCTTCTTTTCGCCCAATCTCCCTTCTCAACGTGGACCTAAAAATATTCACTGGGATATTGGCCCAGAGACTCTCCCCTCACCTACCTGGGCTGATAGACCCTGACCAGTCGGGTTTTGTCCCTGGACGTCAGTGCTCTGACAACACAAAGCGCCTCCTGCACCTGGTTGATAAATCTGAACGCTTCCCAGCCGGGCGCATGATTCTCTCTGTCGACGCTGAGAAAGCGTTCGATAGGGTTCATTGGCCTTATCTTAAGGCGACCCTAGCTCATTTTGGTTTCCCGCAGCAGCTACTCTAATCCCTCCGCTTCAGTGGGGGTGAACGGGCTCATCTCAAACACCTTCCCTATCCAACAAGGAACGCGACAGGGGTGTCCACTGTCACCACTCCTGTTTGCTCTGTATATGGAGCCCATGGCGCAGCAGATACGGGACGATCCCTTAATCTCAGGGGTGCAATTTGGGGGAGAGGAGCACAAAATTAGCCTATACACCGATGTCGTGGTGGCCACACTGGAGAAGCCCAGGGAGTCCCTCCCCGCCTTTTTGGCGGAGCTTGACCTTTTCGCACAAGTGTCGGGTTTCAAGATCAATGTGCATAAGTCACAAGCGCTCAATTTGTCTCTTGGCCCGACACTCTGGGGCTACTTCAGCGGTCTTACGGTATTCACTGGGCCCAGGAAGCGGTTCCTTACTTGGGCCTGCAGCTCACGGCCAACATTCAGGGAACTGCCTCTCTGAACTACACGACATTGTTACGACACGTGAGGGACTGCCTTCTCAAGTGGAGGCCTCATTCCCTGTCATGGCTGGGCCGGATAGCGACCATAAAAATGTCCATACTCCCCAAGATAATATACATATTCCAGACGCTCCCACTAGCTGCCTGCTCAGGCATCATACACTCACTACAGAGGGACCTAGAGCGCTTCATATGGCGAGACCAGAGACCGCGATTGCGTAGAGAATTAACTTATAGAGACCCTGCAGAGGGAGGTCTGGGAGTCCCCAACCTGCAAAACTATTGGTGGGCTGTACAAATGCGATCCCTGGTTGAGTGGTCTCGCCCAGAGTCTGAGAAGCGCTGGCTGTTCATGGATATGTCCCTCGCTAGACAGCCCCTCTGGGGAGTCCCCTTCCTTACGAAAGCTGCCAGACCTCGGAATCTATACCTTTCTAAGGTGACTCACCCCATCCTCCTAGCTTGGGATAAGGTAGCCGACTCACGGGGCCTCACGACCTTTACGTCCCCCATCACACCTATAGTGAACAACCCAGACTTTGCGCCAGGGCTAGACACAACAGGGTTTACACACTGGACCAAAGAGGGTCAGCGCTCTATAGGACACCTCTTTGATACTGCGGGCCTCCTGGCATTTTCCGACTTTCGCAGGGGGCATGACCTCCCGGAGACGGAACGCTACCGCTATACACAGATCCGTCACTGGGTAATGCACCCTGAGGTGTGGGTAGGGGCCGAAAAACACCTCACACCTTTCGAAAAGTGGCTACTCACGAGGCATACGGACGCCCGCCTGACATCAGACTTGTATAAATTCGTAAGGCAAACCCCGGACAGTGGGAAATCTCCTGGCCAACTGCGATGGGAGGCCGAATTGGGAAGGTCGCTGACACACAAAGAATGGTCAGACATATACTACAGAGCTCAACACACGGCGCGAAACATAGCAGGTATTAAATCAGCCACGAAAATCGCCACCTATTGGTATTTAACTCCTCCGCGTCTTCTTAAGAGCAACCCATCCCGGAGTGCTCAGTGTTGGAGGGCCTGACGTACTTGTTATGGGAATGTCCTTCCCTGGTGGATTACTGGAAACAGATACTAGACGACATTGATTCCCACTTTGACACCCAAATTCCCCGCTACCCAGCTTACCTCCTCCTGGGCCTCCCCAATCCGATCAACTTCCCACTCAGGGCGCGAAGAGGCAGGCAAATGGCATTAGCACTGGGGGCAGCCTTACAAAACATTCTGTCCCACTGGGGCACTACAACGATCCCAACCCGATTGGGGTGGCTTCATAGGTTGTAGGGCATACTTGGGATGGAGAAGATCTCATTATCGCTCACAAACCCAGCTGCCTCCTTTCACAACCTGTGGGAGCCCTTCCTAAAATTGTTGACCTCTGAGTTTACCGAACTTACCTGCCCCAAATATCTGAGACTATTACGTTTAGGAGACCCACCTTCTAAGGCGAAGACGGAGGAGTATACAAAACAGTAAACCCCACTACCTGAGATGTTTGATTATGATAGCACCCGGTGGAATTTTGTTCTGGATATTGTTTTGAGGGAAGGAGAGGGAGGAGGGGGGAGGGGGGGATTTTCACTTGTTCATTGTTCTTATTTTCTATTGATGGCAGTCCTGTAGTCGGACTACATAATGATATGCACATTATATGCATGTTCTTTGTCTGCCGTTTAACTGATTGAAATTAATAAAAGAAATCTAAACCTAAACGGAAAGAAAAAGGAGGTCACAAAAACAAGAGGAAAGACTAACGAAGGACTACAACCAACATGAGGAGGAAAGGGACCGAGACCAGGAAACAAAAGGTGAAGGAGTGATGGCGAGGCAGAGGAGAGACACAGAGTAGAGAGGAGGAGGAGGAGGAGGCATGCGACAGCAGAGAGACAAGGAGAGGAGGAGGCCTGAGACAGCGGAGAGACACGGAGCGGAGAGGAGGAGTTGCCAGACAGTTGAGAAATGGGGAGCAGGGAGGAGGATGATAACGCCTGGTCAGAGGACTGGTGGTTGCCAGCGCTTAAGGCTACCATCTGTGGCTGTTCGTGTGAGTAACCAGGGACACCCTAAGGGGAAATTTACCAACCTGTGTGCACATAGTTTGGCTGTTTACTCTGAACCAAGCACTGGCGTTCACCTCAGGATATTGGGTGAACTTCTGTGTGATGGTATTTCACCTTGGGTGAATTGGTAGTTCACGTGCACCTGGGTGTATATGGCTTGGGAGATACATGGAGGTAGGGGATCCACTGTGACTCACTGAGTCCACAAATACACCCCCCCCCCCCCAAGTCAGAACCCATAAGTAAGGCTGATAGCTGAAACTCAACTCACAGTTAGCAAGTAAGACGTCTCCAATCTCCAAGGAACCAGATAGACAGACAAATAGTGAAACTTTAGTCTTCATTGATTGTGTTGGTTATACTTGCCTGTGCATTCTTTTGTTACAAGAGTTGTTTTTTCCTTTCCGTATACATTTCAAGTCATTTTTCTATGGGCTGAAAAGCTCACCCTGATATTTAAATTCAGAGTATTCAATAAACCGCCACCATTCACAAACAAGAACCGCCCCCTAAGCCTTATTGAAGTCCATCCCTCCACAATGTTCTATTTTAAGGTTGGTTTATAAGTTGCAGTCATTGACTTTTATGGCATCAGGGACACGCTGATTGGTACGAAGGGCATGGTGTCATATGAGAGTTATGGGAAATGTAATTTGGTTTTGAAATTTTTACTGTGATTGGCTGCTGTGAAAAACAAATGTAATAAACAGTAAAGAAAGAGAAGCATAATCCATGCCTCCGAGTCCTTAAAAGAATGTAAAATTTCCTAGCTATCAAGAAGGAAATTTTCTTTTTAATTAAGGACATGGAGGAAAGGATAATGCATTAGTTTCTTCACTTTATTAACCATAGCAGTCATTTTAAAGTTCACATCTTTATTAAACACAAAGTATATTTCCCAGAAACACATGGGAAAAAGTAACCATTAAGAACAGTCTACCAATCCTATAACAGCTCCCTCTATATCTTTCTATGACATCTCTTCCTCTTCCTCTTGATCACGTGAAGAATTTATCCTTTGCTTCTTTCGTTGCTCATTCTCCTATTCAGTACCTAAGGGATTAACTTAAAACCGTCACATGAGGCTTCATTAAAATTCTAATCGCATTTCTAAACAAAAGTAATTGGTCCGGTACATATTTGCATTATCAATACTTTCCTTTAATCCTTATTAAAAAATATATATTTATTTGTGGATATCCAAAAGATAAAACATCTATTCAATTACCCATCAATAACTTCTTTCCACAGTATTAAACGCTTCATCATTATACGCAAGAAAGCATCATCACAGTACCTAAAGAATTTCTTTACTTACCATCAACATTATGTCTCTTGGGCCAGGTAGAGGATCTTCTTCTTGCAAGATCTTTGGGACAGTTAATCCTCACCTCTGTGTCCTTAATAGAATTAAACTTTCCTTCTCAATAGCTAGGAAATTCTACATTTGTGACAGGACCAGAGGTGAGGATTATGCATGTCTGAAGCTTACGTGCCACCAATGTTGCTGCCTTGGAAATAGGCTTAAAATTGAACTTTTTAAAGGTGGATTCCGACGACTCAACAAGAGGGGCAATAGCATCTGTGGTGATTGGGTTATGAGGTAGATTGGACCAGTCTTCCAATCTACCTCATAACCCAATCACCACAGATGCTATTGCCCCTCTTGTTGAGTGGGCCCCAAACTTCTTGACATCTATCCCTGCTTCTGCCATTATCAATTTTACCCATCTGGTGATATGAGAGGATACCGCCTTGAAAGATTTCCTCACCGAAATTAGATGTTGTCTTTCTCCTGCAGGTCTTCCCTCTGCTGTCATGTCTTTGTAAGTCTTAATACATTTAACCACACATAACTTAGGATTGTCATTGAAAGCCAGGTAACAATACCAACTTGGTATGTGTTTTTGTCCTCCTCAACATCGTGAAAGTCACACCCACTGGTGTGAACACACGTCCCGATGTATCCAACTCCCTGACATCCGAAATCCTCTTATCAACATCTAACACAGTAACATTGCCCATCTGGCAGAAAATTCCTTTTGGTTGACTTTGGCAGCCCTGCCAGCTCATAAGACGTTTTAGCACCAGATTAACACCCCAGAATCTGGAGTACCTGAGCTCTGGGGGGTTTGTCAATCGTACTCCCACTGCAGAGAAAAAACAAACTAACTAATCACCCCAAACCTCATCAAATCACTACTCTGGCTCATCCTATTCCTCTTCCAAAATATCCCCTACCTCCATTCTCTGACTCATCCCAAACCTCTTTAACTACCACAAACTCCCAAACAACTCTTTCCAAACTCTTCCTACCTCTAGCCATCCTAGATCGTATTCATCCAACTAGCATGCTCTCTGACTCATTCTACACATCTTATACTGCTATGAACTCCCAAATAATCCTTTCTAAACTCTTCCCTCCTCTATCCTATTCACCCAACTAACAGACTCACATGTCTACCACTTCCACCTCTCCGAATAACAATTTATATTTCCCCCTATTAATCCACCACTAATCCACCTTTGGGTTTCGGAGTACTGTGCTACTCACTGAAAAGAGCTTCAACGCCTTGTCAGGGATAGTAAGTGCTGTATAAATGCAATCACATTTAGTTTACATACCCAAGGATGCTCCCCACTGAAATGTCATTAATGGAATAATGACCGCAGAAATTGCAAATCTTGAAGTATTCACCATTCGATAGGCCAGCCATGACTGAGCTATTTCTGCCAGAAAATTCAAAACATGTGTAACTTTGGTCCCCATGGGATCCAAACGTCTCTCCATACACCAACAAGCCCATCATCTCCATGCCAAGCTGTATCTCTTGATGGTTCCAGAGGCTCATGCTTCTCTAATGAAGTTTTCAGCGATCTCTGAAAGTAGGTTATTTTCTCAACGTCCCCTGAAATCCTCCAGGCCATACGTTTGAGATGCTCCTGCAGAACCAGAGGATGTGGGAGGTCCTGACAATCCTATTTGGCGATGATGGTAGTCTTATCAGTAGATCCCATGATAACGCCATTAGTGCTGGGAACCAGGCTTGTGATCTCCATATTGGTGTCACCAGAACTAGAAATGCCTTCTGAAGTCTGACTTGAGCAAACACTCTTGTTATCATCACAAAAGGGGAAAGGCATATTTCTGCCCGTTTGACCAATCTTGTACGAAAGCTTCCAGCACTTTCACTCTTGGATCTGGCCTCCAGCTGACATAGACTGGGAGTTGATTGTTCAGTCTGCAGACAAAAAGATCAATTTTGCATGTTCCCCATTGGGGTATCAGGGTTGTGAACGCATTGCGATCCAATCTCTAATCGCTGCTGTCTGTGCTGTTTCAGGAGTTTCAGTCTGCTATCCTGTTCTGAGCCCTGGAAGATACTCTGCCATTACAGAAATCTGTCTCTACAGGCAAAAGTGCCAGAAGTCCTTTGCCAGATCAGACACGTTCTTTGATCTCGTGCCCCCAAATAAATGTATGTATTTCACCACTGACACATTGTCCATCTTTAGGAGTATGATACAAGAGGTTCTATCTCTGGTGAGGGGCCTGATGGTGAAAGATTCTGTCAGAAGTTCCAGGAAATTGATATGGAGCGCCAAATCTTCTTCTGACCTTCTCTCTCATTTGGCTTCCCAGCTCCATCAGTTGACATCTAAGTCTATAATCAAATCAGGTGAGGCTCCTAAGATCACCCGCCCATTCCAGGCATCTATATGGTACAACCACCATTGAATCTCCGTCTTGGCTACCTGCAACAGCAGAATCAGTTCAGAGTAAGTTATAGCTTGTCAGCCATCAGATTCCTCGGGATCGGTTTGATGCCCAATTGGGTCCACCTCTTGATCGTCTTAATTCTGCTTGCTACATAAGTACAGAATTTTGATATGATCAAGTGAGGGAAGTGTAGGAAAGTAGGATCTGCTTCTTATGGTTACCCCCACTTTTTGCTTGATGTTACACTGTTTTTGACTAGTCTGACTGGGATCCTGCTAATCAGGACCCCAGTCCATCTGCTTTCTCCCTAAAATGTTATGACATGTACTTAGGTACACTCCAGATTGGATACTGGGGTACCCTTATCAGTCCCTAGTATATGGTACACATGTACCCAGGGCATAGGTACCCTAGAGGCCTCCCATGGGCTGAAGCATGTATTATGCCACCCATGAGAGGCCATGCAAAATGGAACTACAGGCCTGCCATTGCAGCCTGTATAAGATGGTGCATTCACCACTTACGTAAGATATAGGTTTACTATATCTATAGGTCACTACACTTAAAACTTATAAGTCACCTGTTATGATTCCACTTGTGTTTCAGGCCGCGCGCCTCCGTGGAATCTTGTTGTACGAGCGTTCTATTGTTACGCAGTGTACCTCGCGACTGAGTCAGTTTGGCAGTTGCTGCTGGCTGAGGCGCAAGGGACACTGCGACGCTATGTGCTTGAGAAGAATAAACCCAACCGACAACGCTTTGTGCTTTCTTGTCATGTTTATTACAACATGTTTCTGGTGATGAGCTTCAGTCAGCATCGCACATAGAGCGCAGTGGTGAACCTACACGTGTCGTGGGAAGTTATCGTTGCTACGCTGTTGAAGCTGTGAGGCGCTGTGGTCTAGGTGGATATGGTGAGGGGTAAGAAGGTGTATTGATCAACCCCCAACATGCCACTTGAAGATGTGCGGCGCTGTGGTCTAGGCGAATATGCTGAGGGGTAAGAAGGAGTATTGATCAACCCCCAATGTGCCGCTTGAAGCTGTGAAGCGCTGTGGTCTAGGCGGATATGCTGAGGGGTAAGAAGGAGTATTAATCAAGCCCCAACGTGCCGCATTAGTGCCTACCTGAGGTTAAGAGCTCAACTTAGCATTTTGACAAATGGAAAAGGAAATATTTCGAGGTCCATGCGCCTACCTGGTGAGTCAGGAGCTGGAGTGTTGATGGCTAATGTGCTTTTGCAGTCCTGACGTGCTGTGTTGCCGCTTGTGAGGTAAAGCGGTTGGAGGGAAGTGAATGCGTGTGCCTTCGTGTCCGGAGCAGCAGGGCGAGACACCCCTACGTGGGAGGAGTCTATTTTATTAAAGGGACAGGCATATATATGCTTGTTTTGGAGAACCGGTGACACTTTCTTTTATAAGAATCAGGTTGTCAAGAGATCTGTTTTGCAAGTTTTTTTTCCCCTCGCAGACTTCTTTGTGCTTTTCATCTTCTGTTTATCTGTTTATCAGGTAAAACAGTACTTTAAAAACTTTGTCTGCTAGAGTGTGCACCTGATTTCTTTCATCTCCGGTTTATTTATTTATTTATTCATTTTTGGTCATTTGCATACAAAAATGGATGTGACGGCTTTGGATGTAACAGCTGTCTCTGCTCCTCCTCACTTTCTCTCACAACCAGGTAGCCCAAGTATCGAGTGGGATGAATGGATTGACATTTTTGACTACTTGGAAGCATTGGATGCACAAGATTTTAGTTCAAATAGGAAAAGAGCGATTTTACTTACCAGTTTAGGTAAAGAAGGTCAACACATTTTCAAGTACCTTCCTGTTGTTACAAATGATCGTGGTCAACCTATTGAGGATGTCTACCAGGAAGCACGGAAAAGGTTGGAGATGAGGTTTGCGAAGGAGACTAATGTCGTGATGAGGAGGTTTAAATTTTATACTCAACCGCAAAGATTTGGGGAATCTATTGATGACTTTGTTACCAGACTACGTGAACTCTCCCTTAAGTGTAGATTTGGTCCCATGGCCGAAGAAATGATTCGGGATCAGCTGATCGTGCAATGCAGAAGTAGGAAAACACAAGAACGGTTGTGGGCTGCCAAAGATCCTACTCTGAAGGATGCAATTGACATTGCGAAGATTGTGGAAGAGTCAGAGTTCTGTATGAAGGAGATGGATCGAAGAGACTCGAGATTGAACATTACTGGTGAAGGGGAAACATCTGTAGTGGAGGGAAGTGAAGGGGAGGTGGCTGCGTCCACTAAATCTTGTGTTAAAGCGGGGAAAACCTTTTCTGGCAGCAAGTTTTATCCTAGTAAATTTGGTAATAAGATGTGTGGCAAGTGTGAAAGCACTTATCACACATCTGATTCAAAAAATTGCTGGGCCATCGGTAAGGAGTGCAGGAAGTGTGGCCGTAAGGGCCACTTTGCAAGGATGTGTAGAGAAGCCAACAAAGGAAAGGTGGCCTTGTTGTCTGAAGAGACATCCTTTGGTGAGTACTTCACCAGGCCTGACAGAATTCTTTGTGTTGAACCTTCTCTAGGTGAAGAAGGTGAAAATTAAGATGTTCTTCTTACTAGTGATTCTAATTTAAATGATAGGCGAAGACACAGGCCCAAGGCGGAATTTGTCATAGAGATTAAAAAAATTGACCTCATGGTAGATTTAGGGTCGTTGTACACCATCGTACCACAGAGGATTTATGAACAGGAATGGCCCAATATGAGTTTGCTTCCAAAAGATATAAATCCAGGTGGATATCAAGGAGAACAGATAGACATACTGGGTTATATTTTGGCAGACATTTCCTTTAAGAACAGAACAGTCAAAGGCAAAGTTTATGTGGCTGTCTCGGGTCCTCCTATCTTGGGTTGGTTCCACCAGTATGACCTGCATATTAAGATTGACCCCTATGGTGTTGAACAGGTTTTGGTGGTGGATGATCTTACTGTTGAAGACATTTTGGAGGGAGCTAAGGAGGGTGTTCAGAGATGAACTTGGAAATCTAGAAGGTTATGTCCACAAAATAAAACTAAAGTCTGGAGCTATCCCCGTTCAGCATAAACTCAGGAGAGTTCCCATTATGGTGAGGAGTGAAGTCAAGAAAATGTTGGATGAGATGTTATCTAATGGAGTCATTCAAACCTGTTGAGAGTTCTGCTTGGGTTTCTCCTGTTGTCATCACTGAGAAGGCAGACGGAAATTTGCGCTTCTGTGTTGACTTGAGGAGTTTGAATCAGAATATCATTCCGGATACCTTTCCCTTGCCCAATATTAACGAGTTAATCTTATTGTTGCAAGGTGCAAACTTTTTCTCAAAATTGGACCTCCGTCACGCCTATCACCAAATACGGTTACATGACCCCTCTAAACACTTGACAGCCTTCATCACTATGGAAGGTACTTTCCAATTTACCAAGATGCCTTTTGGTTTATCCTCGGCTGCTAGTGTTTTTCAGAGGATGGTGACGGAAGTGTTTAAAGGTATAAAAAATATTATCTTCTTCCAGGATGACATCCAGGTATTTGGTGATAGTGTGAACAGTCACAACTTAGCGTTAAAGGAAGCTCTTGCAAGGCTTTTGGAGTCTGGTTTAACTCTACGTAGGGAAAAATGTGCCTTCCTTGTCACAGAGGTGGAGTACTTGGGACACTCCCTTTCTTCTGAAGGTGTTAAACCCAAAAGAGATTTGCTTGCTTCTATAAGGTTAGCTCCCATTCCAAGCAACAGGGATCAATTGCGTTCCTTCATTGGGTTAATTGAATATTACTCTAAGTTTGTGAGGAACTTTGCGAGTACAACTGAGCCTTTGAAGGTACTTATGAGGAAGGGGGAGAATTTTAATTGGGGACCTGATCAGCAAACTTGTTTTGAAAACATTAAGCAAGAAATTTGTGTTGCGGGCATTCTTGTGCCTTTCGATGTCAATGCTAAAACAATTGTCACTGTTGATGCCAGTGACACTGGTATTGGAGCTGTTTGGTCTCAGAATGATGGTAGTTCAGAAAAAACTGTGGCGTTTGCTTCACGCACTTTGACAACTACTGAACGTCATTATTCCGTAATTGAGAAAGAGACTTTAGCTGCAACCTGGGGTGTGGAATATTTCAGAACGTATGTTTGGGGGAGAAAGATTCTTCTCCGTACTGACCACAAGCCTTTGTTGAAAATTTTGTCACCAGGTGGGGCAGGGAAAGGGTCAGCCAGACTAGCTCGCCTGGCTTCCAGGTTACAGGAGTACAATTTCCAGGTTGAGTTCATTTCTGGTTGGCGCAATGTTCAAGCAGATTGCTTGTCGCGTTTGCCTTTGGAGTGGGAAAATGTGGATAAAATTGGTGTGACCAAGAGTGCGAGGGAAGGAGCCATTGCCAGTGTGGAAGATGTGATTCAGTGGAGTTGTAGTGTGGTCAGCAAAGAAGAGTGGGTGGACGCCATGCTGCAAGATGAGGTTCTTAAATGTGTTTTTAACCCCATACTCAAAGGCGGACGAAGAGAGAGCACCTTGCCTTGTAATGTGAGGCCTTTTAATGCTGTTATTGATGAATTATCTATTGTTGCAGACCAGATTGTTATGTGGGGTGATAAGATCGTTCCTCCATTTGGCATTCGCAAGAGGTTGTTTGACATAGCCCATGAAGGACACCTAGGGCAGACTATTACAAAAAAAAGATTGAGGAGTGAATTTTGGTGGCCAGGAATGGATGGTGAGGTGGTTGATTGGGTTGAAAGGTGCAGTGAATGCAGTGAGTGTGAGAAGAGGTTGAGGGTTGGGCCCCAGTCTGTCCCGAGCTCCATTCATGATCCTGGTGTAGTTTGGCACAGTGTTTGCCTTGATTTCATTGGACCTATGCCAGGTGTTCATCCCAACAAGAGATTTGGCATCCTTGTCATGGATGTTCACTCTCGATGGTTGATCGTGCACCTTCTTCCCGAAATTACCACTAGAGTCACAATAAAAGTGTTGCGCAGTATTTTTAAAGAAGAAGGTTATCCCACTGTCCTTATAACGGACAACGGCACACAGTTGACATCGGAGAAATGTGTGAATTTTTACGTAATTGTGGGATTAAACATTCTCTCACAGCACTTTATAATCCCCAATCCAATGGTATCGTGGAGAGAGCTAACCGCATGATTAAGGGAGCAATAGGTCTTGCAAATAACTTGGATGTGGAAGAAACCTTGAGTGAATTGGTGTGGGCTTACCGCACCACCGAAAATTCTACTACAGGTGTTGTTCCTTTTGTGGCCATGCGTGGAAGGAAACCCTCCACCAGGTTAGTACCCTCTTGGGTTAGAGAGTTGTTGGAAGGAAAGGGTGTGTGTGTTGAAGATGAATCTACTCCCACTTCTGCACCCACTCTCGTTCATTCCCAGGTTAAGTACTCCACTAATATTCATGTAGGAGATTGGGTCACAGTCAGATCTGGCCGGTGGCTTAAGGGACTGCGTAAGTTCCGTGGTCCTTTCCAAGTTAAGGAAGTTCACAAGTGGCATGTTGTGCTGACCAACGGGGAGAAGTGGAATCTATGCAGAGTGGCCAAGTACTGCTCACGAGACAAATCACCCAGGACTATTGTGGGTAGAGATTCTTGTTCAGGTTATATGTTGGCACCTGATCACCAGTTGTTGAATGGTTCTCGTGCGTGTGCAGAGATGAGGGCGTTTGGTCCTGGTGGTGACAACTTGGGTGTTCGCCAGAGTTTCTGTGATGAGAGTCAAGGTTTACATCTTTCTCAAGGTGCACAACGATGTCAGAGACCCTTACGGGTCAGGGGGCCTCCACACCACTTGCAAGATTTCCTGGTGGGGTAACCCTCCCTCCTTTGTTATTCGTATTTCCTTTCAGGTCTTGGTGTTAGCAATTTGTGCAAAGCGTATTCCTCCTGCAGGGTGCAGTGTTCCTTTCCTCTGCTTCTTTCCTCTCTTCTTGTGCATGTAGTTCATTATTGTTTGGTTCTACCTGTGTGTAGAAGAAAGGGGGGTATGTTATGATTCCACTTGTGTTTCAGGCCGCGCGCCTCCGTGGAATGTTGTTGTATGAGCGTTCTATTGTTACGCAGTGTACCTTGCGACTGAGTCAGTTTGGCAGTTGCTGCTGGCTGAGGCGCAAGGGACACTGCGACGCTATGTGCCTGTGAAGAATAAACCCAACTGAAAACGCTTTGTGCTTTCTTGTCATGTTTATTACAACATCACCCCTATAGCAGGCCTTGACAATCCTGAAGGCAGGATGCTGGGTTTTACGTGAGAGGGTGCCCTTGCACGAGCAGAGCCCCTCTACAGCCTTCGGAGACCATTCTCCCAGGTTGTCTGTGACACAGCCAGACATATAGGTAGAGGTGCATTATAACTTCGCGTTAAATGCTATCTCGAAAACGGCTGAAACAAAACATGTCGTGTTTGGTATCAAACACCTTGAAAATCATACCTCCACACCGGTAACCGGTGTGGGAGGTATGATTCCACCCCTTAGAAGCAAGCTTCGCGGGTCCATGGTCTTCCCGGTACAAGCCTTCTTGACCCGGACAGCACAAAATGGATGCTGCCGACCAGAGACACATTTCTGCCCTCCTGCTGCTGAACCAAGCTCGAGCAGAGGAAGGCAGCACAATAGGCATCCTGTCACAGGGAGGTGTGACCACTTCCCAGACAGGATTTAGTGTATTGGAGCTGGGTGGGGGCACTGCCAAAGTGCCTGAAAGTCTGCAGAGGGGCACACTTGGTGTCCCTGTGCATAGTCCAGCTCAAACCAGTTCTGGGAGCCGTTGGCTCCTGCTCTGATGCGAAACTGGACAAAGGACATGGGTGTAACCACCCCCCTGTCCTGACCCTCCCCTGGGAGGGTCCTCTGAATCTGTCCAACCCTCTCCCGTGGGTACAAAACGGCTTACCTGGCTGTAGGACCCTAGATTCGATGTGGACAAGATTCTGAACAAGAAACCACTGACCTTCGACCATCTGGACACTCTGGACTTCGCTGGACTTCGACTGGGCCCGACTTCGTCTCCCTCTCCGTCCAAAGCATCGTCTGTGCCCGTGCACCATGCAGGCTCCGTGCAGGACTTGTGGAGCATCAAGGACAACTGAAGTATCTCCCTTGGGGTGAAGGAGTCACTCCCTGAATTTTCAGGCACCGTAACGCAACTGACCAGTCTGCTGATCCTGAGCTCCTGCGGACTCCAAAGGCTCCAGCAACACAGGAGGTGGGTTCCTATGTTCCTTGAGGTCGAGCTGCCCTCTCACCACGTTTGAGGCCAGTATCCCTCGTGGGGACCGCATAACCCGAACCCCTGTGCACCGCGTACTTTTGCAATTGCATATGCTTGTTGGTCTTCCAACGTCGTGCATTGGGCTGTCGATAGCCCCAACCTCTGCGCACATTTTGTACAAAGGACTCCGGCCTCCTCACACTCTGTGCCCTGCAAGCTGTGACTTTGTGAAACTGCTAGAGGTCCCCTCGCGACTCCTGTGCCTGCGGCCTGTGGGTCCACTTGAGGGACAATCCTGATTTTCTTGGGCTTCCCTGGTTGCTCCAGGCCTGCCCTGACTCCCCTTGCTGTGGTGAGTCCTCTGGTCCTTGCTGGGCCAGACAGTAACCTTCTTTGTGGGTTGCCGTTGCCAAGGCTTGTTGGTGCTCCCGCCGGACACCGACCCCTCAGCACTCGACATCCTTCGTTTGACAGCTCGTATCCGGCTCCTGGTTGTCCTCGATGTCTCCTGGTCCCTGCAGCTGTAGAGTCAAGCTCTCCTTCTTCACACCTGAAGCACCCGACATCGGTGGGCATTCGTCTACCGAGCCCCTGGTCACCCCTGAGTGACCCAGACTCTGTCTCCTCTGCTTTCAGGTTCCTTCCATCGAGAATACACCTGCGGATTCCACCGGACACTTTTCTTCTTTCCAGCAGTGGCATTTCTTTGAAGACTCCCATTGAGAACGACAGCGGTTTCCGACGCCACTTCAGACCTATGCACCCGGCTTCCCTGGGATAGGTAACTCTGGTACTTCAGTATCCACGGGTGGGGTGGCTCTCCAACCTTCTATGTTCCAAAGGGTTTCCTCGTAATCCACTGGGAAGGGCCCTTTAACTTTAAAATTGCAACAGCGACTCTCCCATTGAATTGTACTTAGCACGCGTTCGTGTTCTCACACTGCACCCGTCCTCCGTGGGGTCCCTACTTACTCACCTTGGGTGGTTCCTTGGGGTCCCAGCGATTCTACACACTCTAGACATTGTCTTGACTCGAGTCATGGTTCTTATACCACTATTTTAGTATATGGTTTGGTCTCCCCCAGGAGCCCACTGTGTATTAGTGCTACTTACGAGTGTTTCTGTGCTATAGTATTGTGTGCTTTGTGTTTATCTGCGTGTAGCGGATACTGTGAGGTATTTAAGGTGTTATAATAATAAATATATTCTTATAACTACTGTGTGGTGCTCCTTTCATTTAACCAATACAATAAGATTGCATTCTGGTAAAACAAGCTGCTTAACATTCCTTCAAGACTAAGCCTGAAGGCTGCTCTCCACAGCTACCACTTGGATAGCTTTCTAAGGTTATCTTTGACCTCTTAAATCACCATTAGAGTTGTTTGGACTGGTGCAAGGTGCCCACTTTAATTAGTGGACAGCATATACCAGGCCAACTTCTCACAGGAAGGAAAGGAAGGGGATAGCAGGGAAGGAGACCTAAGAAAAAATAACACCTATTAAAATAATAGCTATTTGTAACACACATATATGCACCTTTTTCCCTATGAATATACCTGTAACTAAACAAAATAGCTATCATCTGTGGCTTCTTAGGATGTACGGAACATGAGCATCTATCCCAGAAAATGTCGACTTATGTATTCTCTGTGAAAGAGGAGAGTCACACAAGAAAGTCATAAATCACCACACTTCTCACTTTCAGTTCCACTCCCCATTTAGTTTTATAAAATCTATTTTTTGCAAATTCATTTCAGAAAACACCCACCACGAGAATGCACTTGCCAGGGCTCACAGGGGTAGAGACTGAAACCTCTCTCTTAGATGCATCCCCTGTTAAATGGTAACATGAAACATTAATGAACAGCTCTCTATAAATCCTTTTAATAGTGCAATCAATCAATTCTTTGGATTCTTCGTATTTAATAGTGATCAAGCTCTTTACTCCTTAGAGCTGACACGTAAATACGTTGTACGTTTCTTCACTGAAATGTTTTTAAACATATGGATACAGGAAACTGACCCTGTGGGGGAACCCTCAACCCATGAGTGAATTTTCAAGTGTAATTTTCGGAGCCCACTGTTAACATCACACTGCAAGAACCTTCAGCTCCTCGAGTGATACAACAGAAACGAAATGAAACTCCCACGTATTCCTCCAGAGAGAGCACTCCAATAAATGCCAATGTGAATAAATGGCAACCTGTCCAAGATTCACTCCGAATCCCCTGATCCGACTCAGCCGAGACGCCAAGCTGCCACACAGCAATGCGTCTGCAAAATCCAGAACTAACAAAGGAAACAATAAGGAGCACTACGAGGCAGCAAACCACGTAATCCTCTTCAAAGCAAGATGCAAGGAGTAAACAAGCATTTGCAATGCAATAGGTCTCGCATTTACGCAAGTTTAAGCTATTGGCATTGTAAATGACACTGCCTTTTATTTATGTTTTAAAAACAAAAACAAAAATAAAAGGCATTGTTATTTGCAATGTCAATAGCTCAAACTCGGGTAAATGCGAGACCTATTGCATTGGAAATGCTTGTTCTGAATGTTCCATTGATTTATCAATACATTTTTATCTTTGAATTATACATACACTAGGCTTCAGTGACAAAAAAGAGTGTGATGTTATCAGGGTTAAGGGCATGTGGCGTCACTTCCTGAGATTCGGGTTAAAAAGTCCTATGATGTCACTTTCTGCTACCCCTGGCATTTCGGAGAGCCAGCGCCCATGGGCACACGCTCAGATTGATAGATACAGTGCAGTCTCAAGTCTTGGGCAATGCTGCATAGTTTCCATGTTGATCGTGCGCTGCACACTGCAGGGCCCCTGGCAGCACTGCACTATTAGCGCCCTGTGCTCTAACGGCTGGCCCGAGGTCTCTGGTCCTGCTGCACTCTCGGGGTCTGTGCAGCACATCCTTAGGTGACTGTCATGCGCAGTACAGCTGCACGCATGCGGACTACGAGTGTGACGTTATCTCCCGGGCCCCGCTGTACCCCACACCTCAACAGGCTTGCCGCGTGACTGTCCTCTCGGGTGACAGGGGTGCCAGGGTCTAAGCCCAGCTCTACGCGGAACCCTCTCCCTCAGACTGAGATAACCTCCTTCCTTCCACATCCGGGTTGTAACGAGCCCATCGCAAGTTCTACCCTACAGCTCTCCTGCCTACCTCTCCCCTGCGCCCGGCCCGGAGCCCGCCCATCCTCAAAACCCTCCTTCCAAAGAAAGCGGACAGGGCTCGATCCCCCGCTATTGACGTCAGCAGCGAGGCCACGTGACTCCGAAAGAGCACCAGCAGCGCAGGCGGGGATGGAGGAGGGAGAGAGTGCTCACCTAACACGCACACACTGACAGGCGCAGACACGCAGCGACAGAGGGGCGCACTGATTCAGTGACACATGCAAAGGCACCGAGGCAGGCGTGTAGAGACGTGCGCTGACATACAAGCGCCCACACGGTGACAGGCCCACACAGCGACCGAGACACATACACAAAGTGACAGTGAGGGATCTACACGTCCATATTAAGGAACACACCGTGACACACATGCACAGCGACAGGGAAAAGCGCAAACACTGAAAACCACACAGGCATAGAGCACATACAGAGATAAGTACACACTGAAGGAGGAAAACCAAAGAGACGCATGCATTGAGAGACACACAAGGAGACGTTGATGCACACACGGCAAGTTAAAAAAACACACATCGAATCAGGCATACAAGCCGTGACAAAGGTACACATTGTAGCAGGCACAGTATGGGACAAACAAAAGCAACAATAAACACTGTGACACACACACACAGTGACATACAAGTTCAGCTCCAAGCAAAAATGCACACATTGACAAGAATAACACGATGACAAGCTCGGTGACAGGTAAAGCAAAGTAACAGAAACAGATAGAGGCAAATTGATTGGCACAAACCAGCCTGATAGTGCCAGGAAAACATGCAAAGAGGCATAGGCGCGCGGCTGTGCCCCTCCTATGCATGGGCGCGCGGCCGTGTCCCTCCAGTGGAAAGCCTGTCTAAGGACGGTTCAAATGGGACAAGCTTTGGGACCAAAATGCCCTCCCAAGGGGGCATGGTAAGAACAAGCATTTGCAATGCAATAGGTCCGATTGCATTGCAAATGCTTCAGTTTAAAACAGAGCGCGGCGCCGCTTGAAGGACACCGCTCTCGTTTTTTTTTTTTTTACTTTAGCACTGAGCGCGGTGTCCTTGAAGCGGGTGCTGCGCTCAGTGTTAAAGTTAAAAAATATATAAATAAACCGAGCGCAGTGTCCTTGAAGCGGCGCCGCGCTCAGTTTTAAAGTAAAAAAAAAAAAACAAACAGAGCGCGGTGTCCCTGAAGTGGACGCTGCGAAAGACGCGAAAATATAAATAAATAAAGTGAGCGCGGTGTCCCTAGCGGGCGCCGCGCTCATTAAAGCAAATAAAAAAACATACAATTTAGAGGGCATAGCGCTGCAGCATCGCGCTTCGTGGACGAATGACAAAAAGAAAGTGCCTACCAACTATTTGAAGGAGACAGTCTAACGCCACAAGTAAAAGATCCAGTCCGGGTGGGCGGGGCCAAAAGGAGACAGGGCAGTAACAAGGAGGGACTAAAAAGCCTCACTAACAATGGAAAGCCAGGGTTTAGCATGCACGATGACGCTAGCCAATGGAAAGAAGGGGCGGAGCCTAGACTCCACTTCTGAAATTGGCTTGATTACAAGAAGCCTCGCAGAGCGAGCAACGCATGCGCGCTGCAACGCTAGGCGAGACCTAAAAATCCAAGTGATGCCGTGGCACCCTTACCACACTGTGATCAGGTCCCTGAATAGCGCTGCATAAACTCCTGCTGAAACGAGGAATAATCTCCAACAATGTGCGGGCGGAAGTACTTTTTATAGTTCCGCCCATTCCAATTGCCAATAGGGGCCGGGCAATCATGTAAACGCCCTTGCACAGACTTATGGGAATTGGAATTCCTCACCATTGTATGGGTGACTGCAGCCTTTCTGATTATGAGACCCTCCTGACCACCACTCCCATAGCTTACGTGTTTCTGTTTGACGACATCAATTTGTTCTTGTATATTCACTGAGTTCATGGCAGCGTTCAAAGCAATAATAGTGCAGGATGTAACATACCTCTCCTGAGGTGGACTGCTTTGAGTCTCTGTAACCCCCGGTGGTGGAGAGGGCCTGGAAAAATTGCCTGTATTGATGATCATCAAAGCTCCACTATCCTGGCTAATTGTCAGAGAAATATATTGTCTCTTCTCACAACCTTTCTCCGTTCCTTTTATATTTTTGCTATCTTCGTCTCCGGAAGACTCAGAGTGGCCTGAGTTGAATCTGTTGCAAAACCTAGAAATGACATTGCTTGTTTAGGAATCAGATCTAATTTTTTCTCTTTGATTACAAATCCGAGGTCTGTAGAAGCGCAATCGTCATGTTGAATGTAGCCAATTGCAGCATTGATCCATCAGGAGAATGTCACACAGGTATATTATTAGTGTGATGCCTCTCGTTCTCAGCACATCTACCACCGGGCATAGTAATTTGGTGAAACACTACGAGGTTGAGGATAAATCAAATGGGAGTGCCTGAAACTCATAGATCTAGTCCCTCCCTCCAGGGAAACTGGAGGAATCTCCTGTGTGGGGCATAAATGGGAATGGTTAGGTATGTGCTCTTTAGATCTAACCTTACCATCCAGTCCCTGGCCAAGAGGGACGTCTTGTAGGAGGTGAATCCCCTCAATTGTGAAGTGGCGAAATTCCAGCCACTAGTTGAATTATTTTAAGTTTATGACTGGTCTGAAGCCTTTTTTTTTCTCCACCAAGAAAACATTGCTCAGAAAGCATATTGGATGGAGTACTGACCTGTAAACCGCTCCCTCAGACAGAATCTCATTGACTTCCTTGTATATCAGAATAATTTCCTGCGCTGAAAACTTCAGGGGTCTTGGTTGGGTGGTCTGCACCAGAGAGCCATAAAACTCTATGTGGAAACCTTGCACTGTTTCTAGTACCCATGTATCATATGAAATTTTCCTCCATTTGTCTATAAACCATCTTAGCCTCCCACCTAATTCTCAAGGGTAAAAAAGGGTAACCCTTACCAGAGAACACCTCTGGGACGATTTCTCCACCTCTGTTGCCTCTTCCACCTATGCCTCTACTGAATCTTCTAGTGGGGAAGATGGCTGGGGTCCATTGTGCCAGCTGTTGTTCCTCCTGCTCTGACCCCTTTAGGAGCCTTGCTGGTAAGGCAGGCCGAAGGTGCGCCCCCTGCCTCTTCCGGCCCTGGAAAAAACCTTCCCTGGATAAATCTTTTTGACTGAAGTCTGTGCCTTACCTCAGGCAGAGAAGGTGAAAACACATATTCCCAATTCCTTCACAAATTAGCGCCTGAAGAGTTTTTCCTGGGCTATAGCTCCAACTTCTGTTGTTGCCAGATCGATCCCCCAGTGTGGGGTCTATTGTATCAGTAGAGATCTGCATCGCTCTGATGATAATGCACAATTTACATTGCTTAAGAGGCATATTGCCCTTTTCGCCCAACCCGGGTCTTGGCTTGTTTAGCAATTCAATGGTGTTGGTGAGAGGGCTCATCAAGGCAGAAGAAGAATAATAAGAAGAAAGATTTATATAGCGCTCTAAACCCGTAGGTATCAAGGCGCTGAATACAGAACTCCAAACTCCATCAGGGAAAGCCCACCCAGGAAACATTAAAAAACAGGAAGAGGTGAACACCCAAGGGAGGGAGAGGTAGAGGAGAGCCTTAAGTAAAAAAGCCAGGACCACAGGAACAGACCTACGTGTTAAAGAGCCAAGTTTTTAAGTGTTTCCTAAAGGCCAGGTTCTTAATGGCAGAGCTCATCAGCTTGAGCATCTACCCCTTTTTCCAGGTGGGCACCGATAGAGCGCTGACCTCCCAAAATGGTGACTCTAGGCAGCCACCAGGAAATGAAAAGCACAAAAAACGGTATGCAGGTAATCAAGGAGTTTGTCCTGACAGGCCCTAAATCAACAATCAATCCATTTTTTGGGGTCGCTCATATACTTTCAGAAGAAAGTGCACATTTTTGCATCTATCACAGGGGTGGCCATCACTTTCCCTTCAAGGAATCGATTGTCTAGGCTATTCCACTCACAGACGGGGTCTCTTGGGTGTCTTATCTTATTTGCTATGTATTCCGCCACCTTCTTCTCAGGAATCCACTCTGAGGACCTGGGGTGGTATAGGCAATCAAGTTAAACCATGTCAGTTTGCCCTGTCTCTCCCTCCAGAGTACCTGCTGCGTTCATATTGGGTTGCCATGGTCTGTTGCAGCCCGGTTCCTCCTCAGAGGATCTGCCTTCATGCTCCGTATCCCCCTCCCCAATTATGGGAAACCCTGCAACAGGATTGGAATTTGGGGAAACACTGTCGACGTTTACCCTGGAGTAACCTTCCTCGTGGTAGGGTGCATGTTTGAGTGTTCATGCACTCTTATGGAAGACTTCTCAAAGTCTGACAAAGCCTTCCAGGTGCCCTGCATCATGCTTGACAGCCTTTTCCTTCTGTCTATTAGACTGTACACTGGGGCCCGCCACTAAATTCCTGGTGTCATCCCCCAAGACTTTATGCAGCTGTTCTGCTAGTTTATGGAGTTGTTCATTCCAGGGGGATAGAGCCTTGGAGATGGCTAAACTAAGAACTCTGTTAACCCCCTCTGGCAGGTGCTGCCCTCAGTGGGCCATTCCTCTTCTCCCTCATAAAAATGTGAGTATTCATGGTCCCTAAACAATTCCATTATGTGAGGGTGGGGGCACCACTTGAGAATTCCCATATCCTATGCAAAATTTACACCTTTCAGCTCCCCTGGGCAGCCCCCTCGCTGGTGCTCTTCTCAATAACTAAATTAGTTTGTCAGAGTTTTTTCTGATGTGCAATTTTGGGTGATAAATTTTTTGTGAAAATTAGCAATTTTAATGATGCATGTGACTGTAACCGATGAATTAATGATTTTGTACTTAAACCGAGATGATTATCTTATTTAGCAGTGTGATTAATATTGTAGTATAGTCATGCCACATTTTTGTGCGAGATACCATTATTTGTAAAATGAATGTAGCTTTTGGTGTTCTGCTTATCATGCTCCTGTTCAGTCTCCGTCTCAATTAGTTACCCGCTGCAAGACTTCTCTCCCTACTGTTTCTGTGGAACACAAAAAGAGATGACGTAAGTGTAAAATGGTGTTAGAAAGCATGTATTATGAATATAACTTTCAATCGTGTACCTGAAGTATCATTTTGAAGGATGTCCGCTGTTAGTTCTGTTGTGGTGTGCAGATTACCATGATTCTATGAGCTATTTTTAGGAAAAGGTTTCATACTGTATTGTACATCTCTGGAGTGCAGTTGCTGAGGAAGCAACCAGAAGATTTCTCTTACCTTAAGAAATGGGTTAGTGTTAAGAGCCTTTTGAATTTACAAAAAGTTTTTTGATTTGCCAATGTGAATTAACCATGATCATGCCATGCTGAGTTTGCAGTTTTATTAATTACTATGCATGAATTGTGTATAAAACCCCTGATTTTGAAGGATCGAGGCGACTTTCAATTTTCCACCAGAAACTCTGTCCGATTATTTTGCGATTCTCCTTACTTAGGATGCTGTCAGTATTCTTTATGTGTTTGACACTTAGAACCTAGAAAAATGTGTATTGACTAACTAGGGTTTGTGTGAAGATTTGTGATTCCGTATTATGTATCTAGGTCGTCATGACAAAATATGCAAATTTCTCTGTAATGCTCAGGTTGACAATTCTGAATGAAACCGCTCAACTTAATTTTGATCTAGAATTGAGTTCTCGAGTGCTCCCAGTTTCTAATTATGATTTAACTCTACTAAGCTTGTGCTATTGGGTAGTTTGTTGCTGGAAGATGAATAAGAAGGTTCATGGAGTTGAATCGCCTGAGGTAAAATTTGGGATTAATCCGATATTGGGGTTCAGAAGATTATTGGGGTTCAGCTCCCACACATGTATTGGTGACTTGACAGCGGCTTATGGAGCCTCTGATGGCTTAATCCTTGCCACTATGCGAAGATGGGCAAGGGTTGGGGGAATCCTTATAAGGACAGCCAGCCTCTGAGGGAATTCCTTTACATGAGTTGCCTTCTGCAGGGAGCGCGCAAGGCTTCCCTGTCAAGAACGAAACAGGCTTCACAGGGGCTGAAGAACAGTGTGAAACTGTGCTACCTATGGCCCCCCGCTGAAAAGAAAGAACGCTTGGGCCAAAGTAGCCTACTACGCTAGTCTCTTGTTTCCCCAACAAAGGCACCAAACACACCAAAATCCAATAATCATTAATCACACGTAAAGGTTATGCAAGGAAGAATGAAACAACTTAACTGACGAGCAGTAAACAAATGAAGTTTGTGTTTATTAAAGATGGGAACTTTAAACCGACTGCTAAGGTTAATAAATTTAAGAAAGTAATGCATAATCCTTGCCTTCGTTCCTGACATAGAACTGAAATTTCTAGACGCGTCAGCTTGAAAATCTTTTATCCTGTTATGAAATATAGCATTTCCAATCTTTTGAGAAAGAAAGTTTAAATTCTATTATGGACACTGAGGCGAGGATTATGCATTATTTCTTCACTTCAATTGAACAGCAGTCGTTTCACAGTTCATTTCTCTAATAAATTTGAAAACTGCAATTCTCATGCACCCTTGGGAATAAACAGTAACAAAGTGTCCCAATGTCCACCAATCACGTAACCCAACACTGTATAACTGGTATTGACACCCCTTCCTTAGCCTCTTTTTTCATGCGAGGGTCTCAATCATTGTGTCTTCTACCCATCTTGTGTCTGGTCTGTGCCTACAACAAAGCAATGTAACAACTGTTATCCTACTCCTAAAATTATTCTTGAAGTATTTACAAGCATACACTGGTAATTTATCATATCTCAGTGAACATAAAGATTCTGTAAACTACTTTTCATCAAACATATATTTACCAAACACCAATAATCTCCAGGATATCCAAACAACTCTAAAACATATCTTTGTCATACTCTTCTAATATGTTATTTACTCGTAACCATCTTAGTAGAAGAAGAAGGGGGTACAGGGGAGAATTCCCTGGAATACTCCCAGGTGGGATAGTCCTAGCTCTCTTTGTCTTTAATAGAATTGAAACTTTCCTTCTCTATATGTAGGAAGGTTTATATTCTATGTCAGGACAGTAAGCGAAGATTATACCTGTTGAAAGGTTACTTACCAGCAATGCTGCTGCCTCTGAAATGGGTTTAAAATAGAACTTCGTCGATTCAGATGACCAATCAGCAGCATTAATAATATCCTCCACTCTCCCCCCAATGGCTATAGCTTTAGAGGACATAGTTCCTCTGGAGGAGTATTCTCCAAATTGAGTCATGTCAATTCTTGCTTCCTGCATAATCCAGCGTACCCACCTGGCAATCAAAGAAGATGATAGAGCTTGAACGGTTTCTTTAATAAGATAAGCAATTGCCTTTCCCTTGGTGGTCTAACCTCTGCTATCATTTTCTCATACCCCTTAAGGCACATGACCACACATAGTTTCAGTTTCTCCTGAAATGCTGGGTACAATACTGACCTTGTGTCCTTTTGGTTCTTCTGGTTAAAAGGAATGTGACTCCATCTGGGGTAAACATCCTGCTAGAGATGTCCAAAGCCCTGATGTTTGAAACTCTTTTGCATTAAATAATACACAAACACATAGCCAGTTTAGCTGACAGTTGTTTTCTGATGAGGAATTCACTGTGCTGCCAAGTGAGAATAATATTCAGCACAATTGTCACATCCCACAGGGTTGAGTACCTGGGTTGAGGGTTTTTTGACAGATGGATACCATTCATGAGTTTGCATATCATGGATGTTCTCCAACCAATGTATTGTTGACTACAGCATGGCCTGCTGAAATGGCAGATCTGAGGGTATTGATGGTTCTGTACGACAGACCTGAGTTTAGTTTCTCAGATAGGAAATTCAAGATGGTGATAACTCCTGCACCCAAGGGATCCATATGTTTCCCCAGACACTGTGTCCATTTTCTCCATGCTGGCTGCTCTATAGCATTTGATGGTGCCTTCAGCTTCTTCTGAAAGTTCACTGTTCATCCATCTTCTCCTGAAATCCTCCATGCCAACAGCTCAGATGTCCCCTCAAAACCATAGGGTGAGAGTGCCCGACACAGTCCTCCAGTATTTTCGGAAACACTTGTAAGGCTATTGGTCAATCCCATGACAGTTCCATCAAAATCGGGAACCAGTGTTGCGCCTCCAAATTGGAATTACCAGAAATAGAGTTGCCTTCTGTCTTCTGGTTTGGGCTGCTACCCTGACGATCATAGCAAATGGAGGAAATGCATAATTCTGGTTGTCTAACCAATCTTGGAGAAACATATCCACAGTTGCTGCTCCTGGAACTGCTCTCCAACTGAAGTATAGGGGTAATTGGTTGTTCAATCTGGAGGTGAAAAGCTGTATCCTGCAGGGTCCCCATCTGAGCATCAGTGCCTCAAAAACGCACTGATTCCGCACCCAGTCACTGGAGTCCGAGCAGTACCTGGAATTCCAGTCTACCACCTGGTTCTGTCTGCCCGGAAGATTTTCCGCTGTGACCGAAATCTGATTGCGCAGTTAGAAGTGCCAGAAATCCTCCGTCATATCTGTTAGATTCCGTGATCATGTGCCTCCCAGGCGATTGATATACCTCACCGTCGACAGGATGTCCATCTTCAAGAGTACGCAACAGGATACTCTGTCTTTCGTCATAGATCTGACAGCAAACATGCCTGCTAGGTGTTCTAAGCAGTTTATGTGCAATTACAGTTCCTCTGCTGCCCATCGATATGTCTCCGCATCTTACTCCCAAGGCCGGCTTTAGGGCAGTGCGACTGGTGCAGCCGCACTGGGTGCTGGCCTGTGGAGGGGCGCCGACCTCAGGAGTGAGCGCTGTTTTTAGCAATAACTTCAGGTTGGAGAGATGAGGGGCACATGACCTGTGGTAGTGAGAGAATTCGAGGAAGCTGTCATGGGGTGTGGGGGCGCCAAAAATGATAGTCGCACCAGGCGCCAACAGCACTAAAGCCGGCCCTGCTTACTCCCCAGCCCCATCTATTGGCATCTGATTCTATGATGAGACCCGGAGAGGAACCGGAGATTGTTCTTCCGTTCCATGCGATCCAACCACCATTGGATCTCCAGCCTGGCCCCTGATGATAGTAAAATCTTCTGAGAATAGGTCATACCTTTTCTGAGATAAACCGCTTTGAGTCGTTGAAGGGACCTGTAATAAAGGTGACCTGGAAAAATCGCCTGAATCGACGATGAAAGAATCCCTACCATTCTGGCTAGTAATCTGTGTGAGATCTTGTCTCGTTTGACAACCGTTTGAAACTTTCTCTTGATTTTCCCCATCGTTGCCCTCTGTACACTCAACGTGGCTGCCTTCGAATTGATGAGAAACCCCAGGAAAGACAGGGATTGAGTGGGTATCAGGTCTGATTTACTTTGATTGATTACGAAACCCAGAACCTGGAGCTAGGCAATAGTTGTGTCCATGTGATATCGAAGACAATCCCAACATTGGTCCATAATCAGGATGTGGTCTAGATAAATGTCAGTCTGATGCCTCTCATCGGCAGGTTTTCTACCACTCAGCGTAGGATTTTGTAATGCACCAGGGGGCCGATGAAAGGCCAAACAGTAGAGCTAAAAATTCGCAAACCTGTTCCTTCCACATAAAATGAAATAAAAAAACTAATTTATAAAGTGCACTAAACTCAAAAGGTGCAGGAATCTCCTGCAAATTTATAAAACGCACTAAACACAAAGTGTGCAGGAATCTCCTGTGAAGTGCGAAACAGGGGACTCTTAGGTATGCATCATTCAAATCGAGTCGAACCATCTAATCTTTCAGCAGAAGGACATCTCCCACCAGGTGAATTCCCTTCATTTTGAAATGGCCATATATTGGTAATTTGTTGAATTCTTTTAGGATTATCACAGGTCTTCACCCCTTGTCTTTCTTCTGCACTAAGAAAATATTGCTTACGAAGCCTCTGGGGTGGATTTCTGACCTGCCAATTGCTTCTTTCTGGTCCAGATCCTTCACCTCATTGTCTATGAGCTCTGTCTCCACTGAGAAAAGAAAGGTTTTGAGACGAGACATCTGTTGAGGGATCCCATAAAACTCTATGTGGAAACCTTGTACAGTCTTTAATATCCAAGTATCCATCGGAGATCTCCTTCCAAGCATCCATAAATCACCTCAACCTTCCCCCAGTTTTTACTAGGGAAAAATGGACAATCCTTGCCGGAAAATCCTCCTGAGGCAGTGGCACCACCACGGAAGCCACCTCTACTGCCTCTGACGGTACCTCTGGAAGGGAAGAAGGATCCCTGAATTCTGTAGTCATGCCAGCCATTATTTCTTCTTCCTTGTCCTCTAAGCGCACCTTGGGAGGAGCCTTGCTGCCAAGCTCGGCTGGAGGAGTGGCTCTAGCCTCAAGGAAACTTTTCCCAGTGAAAATCTTTTTAATGTAGGATTGGGCCTGATCTAGGCTGAGAAGGTGGCCACAAACTTTGCCAGCTTCTTGACAAGAGGTTTATCGCATAATTTGCCCTGGGCAATGGCACCTGCTTCTGATGTGGACAGGTCCCCCAACTTAGGATCTATTTTTATTATAAGAGGCCTACTGGCTGGGCTCTGCTGACAGGGCGCAGTTTGCATTTCCTATCATGCATATCCCCCTCTGCACCCATCATGAGACCACATCAGCTGGTAGGGTGTCCCCTGTAGACTTGGTGTCCTCAGCCAGTTCTAAAATCTTGTTGAGGGGACCCCCAGCATCTAGGAGGTTGTTCTGACATGCTCTCCAAGGGTGATCTATGCCTTTTTTAGGGTCTCTAATATATTGGGTGAAAAAGTGCACGTTTTTGCATCGATCTCCGGGTCACAGTAACCTTGCCCCCCGAAGAGAGTCTGGGGCACTCCACCCTCAAATTCACTCTGACCTCCTTGTCCAGAGGTTGTCTAATCTTTTTGATGACATAGTCTGCCACCTTTTGACTTGAACCATTCCGAAGACTTGGATGGAAAATTTGATCAGGTCCGACTGGGGTTCTCCATACCCTGTGTGCCCCGTAGAAGAAGAGTCACCAGGGTGTGCTGCACCCCAGTTCCTCTTCTGAGGATTGGTCTTCATCATCTGTACTGCCCCTCCCTCCTCTGGGGGACCCCACAAAAGGGTCTGTATTCATGGTGACAGCATCACCGGATTTTTCAGGCATTACAGTCTCCTGAAAAGGTAGGTGTTTAAGTGTGCATGTACTTTTAGCAAAGGTTTTTCACAGTTTCTCGAATCCTTTGAGGTGACCCACGTCATGCTTTTGAATGGCTTTTCTGGGCACATGCTCTGTGACGCTCAGTGAGGGTGTAGGAAAAAGGGGGAAATCAGAATTTTTTACAACCAGCTCAGTTGGTCATTAAGTGGTTGCAAGGCCTGATTTAGCACCATAGAAACGGAAGATTCCAGGCATTCCGGTGAAGCCCTTCGGTGGCCATTCCTCTCCTTCCCCTTCCAGACACTGACTATTCATGGTCACTGAAGGCCTGCATGTTAAGGGGCGGGAACACCACCAACGTAGGAACTGACAAAAGCAAATACCCTTATATCTATTGGGCAGCCCTCTCACTGATGGAGCTCAATGTAGTTTGTGTGCTGTATTACTGTGCCTAGTTAGTCCCAGTGGGGAAACCCTTACTGCTCAGCAGTGTCGGAGTGTGGGGGCTCAGGCTGAATGGTGGAATGTTTCCTAGCAAGGAATCTCCAATCTCACTAGTGCAGCGTTGCCAGACCGGGTTATCCAGCAGGGAATCCCCAATCTCACGAGAGTAGTGATTTAGTCAGGTGCTAGCGCCTAGCGTATTGATTAACAGGCAACTTGCTCACACAGCACCACCTATGGCCACAAAGGGCCACCACAGCCGAACGCACACAACCCAGTCTGCCTCCCACATGTAGCAGAGACAGCGAGTGATGCGTGTGTCAATAAAAAATAATTACACACTGGTCACTGTAATAAAAATCACACACCGATAAGGAGAAAAATATTGAGGGTGCATTTATCTCAAGAGCAGTGAAGAAAGAGGATAAGGAAGGGGTCTCGATACCAACTATAGTATTGGAATACGTGTTTGGTGGACATTGGGACACTTTGTTACTTACTGTGTATTCCCAAGTTTGCATGGGAATTGTAGTTTTTAAGTTTATTAGAGAAAGGAACTTTGTAACGACTGCTATTCAATTAAATTCTTTTTAAAATGGTAGCTGTGTTGGTCAATCACACATCCAAAACTCCCACACTTCGGGTCAAGTGTCAAAGTAAATGACAGTGGTGCTCACATGGTATCTCACATCCCACTACCACTGTGCTGTGTGCTGATCATAAACCATAAGGTTAACAATTCTGCAATAATGAACAGATGATATCGAAGCACATGTGAAGTATTGGCCAAAATATTGAATTCATAGTTTACAGAAGTTTTATTCTATAAAAGCGTTCCAAATTTTTCACATGGACCTTAATTTTATCTTTTTGTACAACAACGTCCAGCTGACGTGTTTCGTCATAGGGCAAATTTTTCAAGGCTGCAATAATTATGACAAGATGCAAACCTTCTTAGAACCCTTATGTCATATAAAGTCACAAAAAGCAAAACGAGTTAAGAAGCAGACCGAAAAAAGTAATAAGAAGGGAAAATCAAAAAATGCATTTAGTTATATCAGAAAAGTCCCAGTACATCATTGGATGAAGTAGTGAAGAAATTGCAAACATCAAATGTGGATGTCTAGTGGACATGTACACAAAACCAAGTAAATACAGAATGATCCAGGTAGTAGCCTCACTCCAATTGTGATAACAAGACAAAAACAAGCTTCTTAGGGAACTAGCCACACTTTATAACCAGTGAAACTCATATATCATCAAAGATCCTTAGAGGACTAACCCCACTGTATAATCTATGAAACATGTAACACCAAAGATGAGTCAAAAAGGTGAATTACATGATATGAGTACCTCAGCACAAGTCAAAATGGATAAAGGTAGATGAATGCGTCCAATATTTCAAATAACACAAAGGACTAGATGTCCATTGATGTGTGGTGTATATAACCTACTTAGTAAAGGAGTCAAAAGTAAGCTAAATAGAAAACAGTGCATAAAATTGATGGGAAAGAGTAAAACATGAGAGGACTTACTAGTAAGTAGCGCTATAATCTAGTGTCCTCATAAGGTATGTGAATAATGGTGGTCTGCAATGTAGGCAAATGGTCGACTGAGGTCAGTGACGTGTGGGACAGGCAGTTAACCAAAAAATGGGGCTGTGATGACCCTTCAACTAGAATACAAAAACAGTACATTCAGAACAGAGAAAAACATGAATATTCTGGGAGTACATGAAATGGTTTAAGTGTATTGGTCCGTAATCCTTCAATTACTTCTAACATACCCTATGTAGTATTGACCTGTGTCAAGGTCTACGCACCAACTATTGTAAACACGTCCGCATTGTTGTTGGGACAGTAAAGTAGCGTGATGAGCAAAAATAAAGTAAAAAGATGGACTAAAAGTACACATACGTGTTTCTATCACCACCTTTTTGTAAAGGAGTATCGTAAAATCGAGTCAGTATGTTGTATAACCAAAAAATAGATTATGCAGTAAAAAGTTTAAAAAATTGGCTAAAAAAAGGAATGATGTATAAGAAGCAGCAGATATGTAAGAACAAAAAAAGAGGGGGCATCAAATAAAGGATGGGAGTGATATATGAAAAAAGCCACCATCTTGTAAGTAGTAAAGATGACATGTAAAGTAAAAATGCAAAAAGAACAATTGATGGACAGAATGCAGAACAATGTCATACATTCACCCCAGTACAGAGATCTGGGCCTAAATCCATCATTTTTTTGCTCACCATGCCATTCCAGTTTGGACCCAGCCATATGCAAATCAGTCTTGACCCTGCGCCCAATGGGAACAGTCCAGCCCGAACTGCCAGGCCAGGTCTTCCCTGGACTGGAAACAAGCATCCTAGGACCGGTTTTGGGCTTTCAGCCCTCATCAGCCAGGATAGCTTGACTCCAGTGGCATGGAGAGCACGGGACCCACGTCTGGGCATACCCGTCCCACTCGGGGTGACAAATGCAAAAAGAACAATTGATGGACAGAATGCAGAACAATGTCATACATTCATCCCAGTACAGAGATCTGGGCCTAAATCCATCGCTTTTTGCTCCCCATTCCATTCCAGTTTGGACCCAGCCATATGCAAATCAGTCTTGACCCTGCTCCCAATGGGAACAGTCCAGCCCAAACTTCCAGGCCTGGTCCTCCCTGGACTAGAAACAAGCATCCTAGGACCGGTTTCGGGGTTTCACGCCTCATCAGCCAGGATAGCTTGATTCCAGGGGCAGGGAGGACCTGGCTTGGCAGTTCGGGCTGGACTGTTCCCACAAGGAACAGGGTCAAGACTGATTTGCATATGGCTGGGTCCAAACTGGGGTGGTGTGGTGAGCAAAAGAATGATGGATTTAACCCAGCTCCTTGTGACTGGGGGTGAATGTTTGCATTGTCCAGCATTCCGTCCATCAATTGTTTCTTTTGCATATGTCGCCCTAAGTGGGAAGGGTATGCCCAGACATGGGTCCCGTGCTCACTACACCACTGGATTCAAGCTAGCCTGGCTGATGAAGGGTGATGCCCTGAAACCGGTCCCAGGATGCTTGTTTCCGGTCCAGGGAGGACCTGGCTTGGCAGTTCGGGCTGGACTGTTCCCACAAGGAACAGGGTCAAGACTGATTTGCATATGGCTGGGTCCAAACTGGGGTGGTGTGGTGAGCAAAAGAATGATGGATTTAACCCAGATCCTTGTGACTGGGGGTGAATGTTTGCATTGTCCAGCATTCCGTCCATCAATTGTTTCTTTTGCATATGTCGCCCTAAGTGGGAAGGGTATGCCCAGACGTGGGTCCCGTGCTCACTACACCACTGGATTCAAGCTAGCCTGGCTGATGAAGGGTGATGCCCTGAAACCGGTCCCAGGATGCTTGTTTCCGGTCCAGGGAGGACCTGGCTTGGCAGCTCGGGCTGGACTGTTCCCACAAGGAACAGGGTCAAGACTGATTTGCATATGGCTGGGTCCAAACTGGGGTGGTGTGGTGAGCAAAAGAATGATGGATTTAACCCAGATCCTTGTGACTGGGGGTGAATGTTTGCATTGTCCAGCATTCCGTCCATCAATTGTTGCTTTTGCATATGTCGCCCTAAGTGGGAAGGGCATCCCCAGACGTGGGTCCCGTGCTCACTACACCACTGGATTCAAGCTAGCCTGGCTGATGAAGGGTTATGCCCTGAAACCGGTCCCAGGATGCTTGTTTCCGGTCCAGGGAGGACCTGGCTTGGCAGTTCGGGCTGGACTGTTCCCACAAGGAACAGGGTCAAGACTGATTTGCATATGGCTGGGTCCAAACTGGGGTGGTATGGTGAGCAAAAGAATGATGGATTTAACCCAGATCCTTGTGACTGGGGGTGAATGTTTGCATTGTCCAGCATTCCGTCCATCAATTGTTTCTTTTGCATATGTAAAGTAAAAAGGCTTGTGCCTAAATCAAGTGCTGAGGAATCCATAGATCACGCTGATTATAATACCGTTGTGAAATAAATACAACTAACAAACACAGTGATGTAGCAGTCTTATGTTGGAAGAGAAATGAACAAATATAAATGTGAACCGAGGCGCCAAAAATGTCTTGACGTGAAATGTGTAAAACCCATGAGCGAGGCTAGTAATGATTAACCAAATCACAGTTATGAATCAATTGTTGTTGCCCTGCACAAAGTACAGGAAAACAAAAAACTAGAAATAAACATTTTTGAGACTACAAACATTATAATAATCTATATGTTCAAACAGCAAATAACACATAGTTGCTATCAATTATGTAACATATACACTTGATCAAAATCTTTTCTGTATTTAGTTGGTTTTGTGCGCATGCCCACTAGACATCCACATTTGATGTTTGTAATTTCTTCACTACCTCATCCAACGGTGTACTGGAACTTTTCTGATATACCTAAGTACATGTTTGGGTTTCCCCTTCTTACTACTTTTTTCGGTCTGCTTCTTTCCTCATTGTTTTGGTTTTTGTGACCATATATGACATAAGGGTTCTAAGAAGAATGGTTGCATCTTGTTTATAATTATTGCAGCCTTGAAAAAGTCACCTTGTGAAGAAACATGTGTTGTCTGTCATTTGTTGTACGCAAAGATAAAATGAAGTTCCATGTGAAAAATTAGGAAAACTTTTATGAAATAAAACTACTGGAAACTATGAATTGAATCTCTTGGACTATACATCAGATGTGCTTCGGTATCATCTGCCACTCAATTAAAGTGAAGAAAGAATGCATTTTCCTCGCCTCCAGTCTTGACAAAGAATATAAACTTTTCAAGCTGTTGCGTCAAAACTTTTCAATTCTATTAAGGACATGGAGGCAAGGATTATGCTTCTCTTTCTATGCCACTTTATTACAGCAGCCAGTAAAAAAAAAAAAACTCAACATGTATCATGACCACAGTACCCAGAACACATGGTTCCTCTCCTGGACCAACCCACCAATACGGGCCCCTCCGCCCTTATAAATGAGAGTGCTGAAAACACTTGTGTTCTTTCTTTGCAACTCCCAGCGCATCAGTAATGTCCTCAAACTTTTTAAATTAAACAAACTCAAACATGAAGAGTGAAAGTCCAAGTCAACATAAGGAACATCTCTAACTCCATCACTGGAAGAAAAACTGCAGTCCTTGGTCATTTACCGCCAGCCGGTGTGGCACCTGAAACTCCATGCCTATTTGTTGTCTGCACCTGCAAGAGAGGAAACATTGTAACTACTGCGAAAACCAGAATTGTCAACATGGGTGGGACATCATATACATAACTTATATAGGTTAATGCCATGTATTTCGCAACCTCAAACAGGGTGGGGTATTCCTTGCCTCTGTGTCCTTAATAGAAATGAGAATTCTTGATGTGACAGCTTGAAATTTTAATATTCTATTGCAGGACCAGAGGCTTTGGAATATGCTTGTTCAAAGCTGTGCCACCACCCTGAAGGGGGAGAGGTGTGGTGCAGCGGCCAGAGCGGCTGACTCTGGAGCACAAGGCTCATGGTTCAATCCCCGGCGCCGGAACCAGCTCAGCTCAGCTCATTACCCTGTGACTCTGGGCCATAGCTCACTTAATCTTCTCGACAGCCCCCAGCACCTTGAGACCCCTAGGGGTGATTAGTTTGCGCTTTACAAATACCGGATACATACATACATACATCCAGAATAGGTTTATGGTAAAACAATTTAAATGTGGAATCTGACAACCAGTCAGCCGCAGCCATAATGTTATCCACCCTAGAGCCCACAGCAAAAGCCTTGGAAGCCATCACTTCCCTAACTGAATGAGCTCCAAAGATGGAAACATTGATGCCTGCCTCGGACATGAGCCATCCAACCCCCCTAGCCAACGTAGCCGAGGAAACATGCTTGAATGGCTTCTGAAAAGCAATCAACAGTTAACCCCATCTGATCTTGTTGAAATTCATGTGTACAATCTTCATGCATTTTCAAACATCTTACAATGCACAGTTTATGATTATCAGAAAAAGTAGGGTAAATTATAAGGCGAGAATTAGTCTAAGTACGATTGGAAATTCGAAAAGTCACTCCTGAAAGAGAGAAAAATCTTCCTGTTAAGTCCAGTGCTTTTAAATCTGAAACACGCCTACAGGCCACAAACACAGAAGAGTCGTCTATTTAGCTGAAAGCTGCTTACAAGAAAGATCCTCTTTTGCTGGCCAAGCTCGCAAGAAGTGAAGCACCAAGACCAAGTCACATAGATCGGAGTATTTAGGCCTCAGGGGATGGGTAAATCGCACCCATCTGAGCAGCATACAAATCAGCGGATAATACCCCAAAGGTTTACCCTCAATTCAGGAATGTCCGGCAGAGATAGCTGACCGGAAATTGTTGACCAATCTGTAAGTGAAACCTTGAGAAGATAACTGAGCCAAGAGATTAACAATCAATGAAAGGTCTGCCCCCCACGGGATCCACACCCCTCTCACTGCACCAGCTAGCCCAGCACTTCCATGCAGAAATGTATCTTCTATGGGTACTAGGAGCCCAGGATTGAGCGAGGAAGAAAGATGCTTCTCCTGAAATGCCTGGCAGCTGCCATTGTTTCTTGAAACTCTTCAGGCCACCAGAGACAGCTGCTCGAACAATATCAGAGGAAGAGGCCGCCCTGTCGGATGTCAGGAGTTTCTCAAAATTGAAAATGCAAATCAGTCTGTCGCATGCCATTTCCAGGAGAACCAGAAACCAGGCCTGGGACCTCCAGAAGGGAGTAATCATAACTAATTCCGACCGTTGGCTCCAAGCTTGCGCCAACACCCTCGGGATCAAGTTGAAGGGGGGAAGCGCATAATGCATGTTCCCCAACCAGGACTGAAGGAAGGCATCCGAGGTTACTTCTAGGGGACACTCTCCAACTGAAGAAAACTGGAAGCTGTGCATTCAGCTCTGATGGGAAAAGATACACTACATAAGGACCCCACAGCTAATTGAGGAAGCGGAAGACTCTGGGATGCAGCTTTCAGTCGTTGGAGTCCTGGAGGAAATGCGAGTTCCAGTCGGCTATCACTTTCGTGCATCCGGAAATGCACTCAGCCGCCACAGAGATCTGATTTTGAAACCCACTGCACACAAGCACGCCCACCACCTCCCCCATAGAAGCTGGAACAAAGTCACTGAAGACCAGCTCACCTCCGCCCTCATCAGCACCCCACCACCAACGATGCCAGATGCTAACAACGCAGCACGCAACCTCTATCGCTGGATTGCAAACTGCGCAGACACACTCGCCACCCTCAAAAAAGCCACAGGACGACACATTAAGGAAGCACGCTGGTTCACCCCTGCACTCCAAGAATCCAAACGCTCCTGCTGATGACTCAAAAAGACATGGAGGAACAACAAAGCCCCACAACACACCACCACCTCATCAAATCCAGAAAGAAGAAATTCCTCCAAGACAGAATCCTCACCAACACCCACAACTCTAAAGAACTCTTCTCTATCATCAAGGAATTCAAACCCTGCAGCAAAAAAAAAAGACGTCCCACCCTCCCAAGACCTCTGCAACAGACTCAGCACCTTCTTTCACCTCAAGATTAAGATGATCTACGACAACTTCGACAACCAAGACCTCAGCACTGCTCCAGCTCCCACCCCCAGCGACGCCATCGAACAGACCCTGCTCACTTGGACCCCTCTCACGACAGAAGACACCATAAAGACCATGAAGAGCATCCACTCCGGAGCATCCTCAGACCCTTGCCAGCCCACATCTTCCACAGAGCGGCCACGGCCATTGCACCCGAACTACGCCGGACGATCAACTGCTCCCTCGAAACCGCCACATTCCCCGATGACTGGAAACACGCCGAAGTCAACCCCTTCCTGAAGAAACCCTCCACAGACCCGACGGACCTCAAGAACTTCAGGCCCATCTCCCTGCTTCCATTCGCAGCCAAGGTCATCGAAAAGGCAGTCAACACCCAGCTAGCAAACTTCATCGAAGCCAACAGCGCCCTGGACATCTCCAAATCCAGATTCCGCAGCAACCACAGCACCGAGACCATCCTACTCACCACCACTGACGACATCTGCTCCCTCCTTGACCAGGGCCAAAGGACAGCCCTCATCCTCCTGGACCTCTCAGCTGCCTTTGACACCGTCTCCCACTGCACACTAGCCACCAGACTCCACAACGCCGGCATACGCGGAAAGGCTCTTGATTGTATATGCTCATTTCTCACAGGCATAACTCAGTGAGTCAGACTCCCACCCTACCTCTGGGAACCAACAGAGACCAGATGTACAGTGCCCCAGGGATCCTTCCTCAGCTCCACCCTCTTCAACATCTACATGGCCCCCCCTAGCAACCATCGCCAGAAACCACAGGCTCAACATCGTCCCCTACGCCGACGACACCCAGCTCATCCTCTCCCTCACCAAAGAACCCAACATCACCAGGCACAACTTCCAAGAAGGGATGAAAGCCGTCGCCACCTGGATGAAGAAGAGCTGCCTGAAATTCAACTCCGAGAAAACTGAAGTCCTCATCCTTGGCTCCACCCCCTCCGTGTAGGACGACACCTGGTGGCCCCCTGCCCTCGGAACCCCCCCCCCCCACCACCCGGACAGACCATGCACGAATCCTCGGCATCATACTAGACTCATCGCCCACGATGAACCGCCAGATCAACGCCGTATATTCGGCCTGCTTCAACACCCTCCGCATACTCCGAAAAACGTTCAGATGGATCCCATCCGAATCCCAAAAAACGGTCACGCACACCCTCATCAGTAGCAGACTGGCCTACGGCAACGTTCTCTATGCCGGAATCAACAAGAAACTACTTCGCAAACTCCAGAACGCCACAGCCAGACTGATCCTAGACCTCTCTTGTCACAACCACATCACCCAACACCTCTGCGATCTCCACTGGCTCCCCATCGAAAGAATAACCTTCAAGCTCCTCAGTCACATATACAAGGCCCTCCGCAACATCAGACCAACATACCTGAACAACCGCCTCTCCTTCCACGCACCAAAGAGACACCTCCGATCAGCTGACCTCTCTCTGGCCACCATCCCATGCATCTACAAGACCAGAACGGGAGGAAAGTCCTTCTCCTACCTCGCAGCCAATCCCTGGAATGGCCTCCCTTACACTGCTCCAGTTCAGGAAGGACCTCAAGATATGGCTCTTAGGATGACCCCAGCACTGAACTGAGCCCTCCCTCTTTCCCCCCTAGTGCCTTGAGACCCTCGCGGGTGAGTAGCTGTGCTTTACCAACCCCTGATTGATTGATTGAAGGCAATAATGCCAGAATTCCTTGGCGATCTTCGCCAAGAGACGCAACCTCGTACCCCCCAAGCGGTTGATGTACCATACCGCCAAGACGTTGTCCATTCTGAGACGGATACAACATTTTCCTCAATGAGGGGAAAGTGTCTTTATCACAAAAGACACTGCCAGGAGCCCAAGACAGTTGATCTGAAGCTGTAGCTTCTCCTGAGACCATCTGCCTCCCGTGGAGGTTGAGCAGCAGCTCCCCAGCCCCATCTGCTGGCCTACAACTCTTTGATCACATCCGGCACGCTGGCGAATATGGCCCTGCCATTCCAGGCCTCCATAAGGTTGAGCCGCCAATTCATTTCTGCCTGGGCTTCTTCCGCAAAGGGAAATTGTTCTGAATAAGTAAGGCCTTTCCGGAGATGGATGGCTTTGAGCTGTTGTACAGCCCTGTAATGAAGGGGGCCTGGGAAGATGGCTTTAATAGAGGCCAGGAGACCTACATCCTGACCAGAACTCTCAAGGAAATCGTCAGAGTAGACAAAGCTTGTCTCAGTTCTCTCTTGATCGACAACATTTTTGGCTTAGGCAATTGGATGTGGGCCAGACGGGAGTCTGCTTGAAACCCCAGAAACTCCAGGTTCTGAGAAGTAGACAAAGGTGATTTCTTCTCGTTGATAATGAACCCCAGCGACTGAAGCAATTGAACTGTCCATGACAAATAGAGAAGAACCGTTTGGCGCTCCTGGACCATAATGATGATATCGTCCAGATATATAATCAATCTTACCCCTCTTTGTCTGAGATGCTCCATTACCGGCTTCTGCAGTTTTGTGAAACACCAAGGGGCCACCAAGAGGCCGAACGGCAAATTCGTACCAAGCTGGCCCCTACTGAAATTGCAGAAATCTCCTGTGGAGTGAAAAAATAGTAATGGACAGTTATGCATCTTTGAGATCTAGACGCAGCATCCAATCTTTTTCCTGCAAGAGGCCCCTGAGGAGATGAATACCCTCTATTTTGAAATTGCAGTATACCACCAAGGTGTTGAATAGGTTGAGAACCAACCGAGCACCTCCTCCCCTTTTCCGAACCAGAAAAATAGTGCTGGTGAAACCTTTGGGATGAGGGGAAGAAGGCGCAATGGCCTCTTTGTCTAGGAGTTCCTGTATTATGTTGTCTATATATGCTCTTTCACATTGTGAAAAAAGGAGAGGAGGAGGAAAATATTCCTAAACTGGCGTATCGTAAATCTCTATCTTGTAAAGCTGGACAGTGTCTAGGATTTAAGCGTCCTGTGTAGTTGCTCGCTAATTAGGAACAAAATGTCTGATTCTTCTGAAGGAAGAATGACCCTTACCTGTATGGGTGCCCCTTCCGTAAGGCTAACAATCGCAGCTAGCAGACGGGCCTATCGTATGATAAATCAATCATGAACAAAGCCGACACCATAAGACAGAGGAAAGATATTTAACTGACTGCGCAGCAGCAAAGAAAGAGGACAAGGGTTTTCAGTGCTCTCATTTATAGAGGCGGAAAGGCCCTGATTGGTGGGTTGGCCCAGGGGAAGAACAATGTCTTAGGCATAATGTGGTATATGTGTTGGTTTGTTGTGTTTTTTACTGGCTGCTGTAATAAAGTGCAAAAACAACAATTGATGGACAGAAACAATGTCGTACATTCACCCCAGTACAGAGATCTGGGCCTAAATCCATCGTTTTTTTGCTCACCATGCCATTCCAGTTTGGACCCAGCCATATGCAAATCAGTCTTGACCCTGCGCCCAATGGGAACAGTCCAGCCCGAACTGCCAGGCCAGGTCCTCCCTGTTCGGGCTGGACTGTTCCTACAAGGAACAGGGTCAAGACTGATTTGCATATGGCTGGGTCCAAACTGGGGTGGTGTGGTGAGCAAAAGAATGATGGATTACCCAGATCCTTGTGACTGGGGGTGAATGTTTGCATTGTCCAGCATTCCGTCCATCAATTGTTTCTTTTGCATATGTCGCCCTAAGTGGGGAGGTTATGCCCAGACGTGGGTCCCATGCTCACTACACCACTGGATTCAAGCTAGCCTGGCTGAAGAAGGGTGATGCCCTGAAACCGGTCCCAGGATGCTTGTTTCCGGTCCAGGGAGGACCTGGCTTGGCAGTTCGGGCTGGACTGTTCCTACAAGGAACAGGGTCAAGACTGATTTGCATATGGCTGGGTCCAAACTGGGGTGGTGTGGTGAGCAAAAGAATGATGGATTAAACCCAGATCCTTGTGACTGGGGGTGAATGTTTGCATTGTCCAGCATTCCGTCCATCAATTGTTTCTTTTGCATATGCTGTAATAAAGTGGCATAGAAAAAAAAAGCATAATCCGAAGTCTCCCGTCTGCTGAGTACCTACAGGCGGCCACCAGCACTGCTTCCCCTGCTCTCCCCGTTTTATACTTTCGGTTTGCATTATCGTATGTACTCACATATCATGTTATGCTATGTTTATACTCTTTGTCCTCACTTCCTGCCAATATTGGCAGATTATATCTACACTGTTAACATATCATGTTATGCTATGTTTATACTCTTTGTCCTCACTTCCTGCCAATATTGGCAGATTATATCTACACTGTTAGCTTACACTTTTTGTGTTTAGACTCATGTATCCGTTTTGTGTCTTATATGTAATTCATGTACCTTTTTAGGTCTTGCCTGAGCCAGCGCGCATGCGCTGCGAGGCTTCTAGTAAGGACTTTGAACTGGGAACACACGCTTGTGCTTTTTTTTTTCATCCCCCGCTATTGGCCTTTGCGTGCGTCTTTCTAAGAAAGACAGCACGCAATTGGCCAAAGGCGGGTGCATGTCCCGCCTTCTCTCTCCCCTGGCCTAGGGAGCTCGGGAGCGAGCAGCAGCGCGGCCGGGTGCCATCTGTTTTTAATTAGCAGCGGCGGCGCGCAGTGTGCCAGATGGAGGGCAGGCTGCATTCCAGTCTCAGGTTACTTGTTCTCTCATGTACTTCTCCCCCAGGCTCTGTGTTCTCCCCGCTCCCAGTGTTGCTATCACCTCTGCCTGCTGCTCGCTCTCTAGAACGCTTCTCCCTCACCCGTATGCTCTGTATTCCCCCCCCCTCCGCCCCACTCCACCGTGTGTTTCTACATGTGGGTCCATCCCCAACCCCTGTGTTTCTATTTCCATCGTGAGCTGCTTTTACCCTCTGCTCACTCACCCGCTCCTCCTTTACCCCCCACTTTAACCCACCCTACTCATGCGTTCTTCGCTTCTCCCTTGTGTGTGACAGAAGTAAGCCTTCAGCGCCAGCAAAATATTGAGTGCCGGGCTCTGCTGCTGTGCTTTATGTATGAAAATATAAAGTTATATGCTGACTTAATTATTTTAAATGACTTGTCATGCACTGGCTGAGATTGCACACATTCCAAATTTTCTGCGTCACGCTGAGATTATTTCGCGGCTTGGCCGACATTAACAAAGACCTTAGAGCTTCAGGAATAGCTGCAAAGAAAACTAAGTTGAGCACTTTCTTTTTTAGTATTCGTGTTTTCCTTCCGCGTCATGCCGGCAGTTCTAGTACAGGTCCCCCAACATTACGTAAACAATTGTTTCGTCACATTAATGACTATCCGGCAAGATAAGTAAAGATCTGCACTATCTTGCACTGCCATTTTATAAACATGAATGATGGCACAGTCAGTTGGACATTCACCATCATCAAATGCAGTGATTTATGACAAAGCGTATTAAGCCTGCCATACTATTGACGCAATCAAATTGAATAGCATAAATTGGATTATAGTAACACCTGCGATTTACAGTGCTTTGATACTGTAGACATCTGTATAGATGACATCCATGTGTCGATTTTACTAACCCTGAGCCTCCAGCTCTTAAGGTGTGTCGATTGTTTTTGTCCAGGATAAGACTCAGTAAAGGAGGAATGCAGACCTGCCGGCTCTTAAATATTATTGGCATTTATATAGTGATTGCTACCTCTGAGGCTCTGTAGCGCTTTTATAGTTTGTAAGGTGGCTTTCTACTGTCTACGGACTTCTATGACGGGCAATAAATATTTCCATTCACTCCTGGCGGGGGAGCATCAGGCCACCTTTCCCAGGAGAGCATCAGACCATTTTTCCCTGGGTAAAATGTAGAGGGGCTGCGTGGAGTCTCCCAAGAAGAGGGCATTTAAAAGGAAGGGCATTTAAAAGGAGGGGCTTTCATTAAAAGCAGCCCATCATATCACATCTCAACTAATTCTACTGCCTTACATTTAAGCCAATTAACTGTCGGCTTTGGCAATTCCTTTTAGCCTTGTTTTACAGCATCCTCTACATACAAAATGAAGAAAAAAGTGTGAAACCTCCTTTGTTTGTTTTTTGGGAAGCGGGTGGAGGGTGGAAGCAACAGGGACAAAACTGGAAGGGGGAAACACGGGCGAGGGACTGGAAGCAACACAGAGGGTGCAGCTGAGGGGTGGGGCAACATGGAGTGCGAGGCAGAAAAGCAAACGGGCGAGAGGGAGTGTAATGGTGCTATGGGGAGAGAAGCACATAGATAGGAGCAACATGGGTCAGCAGCGAGCACATCACGGAGTAGGGCAGGGAGAAGCACATGGGCGAGAGCAGCACTCAGTGGGGAAGACAAACACACTTGCTGCTGTTATTAGGAGGGCTGCTGAGGCCCTTTACCTTCACCTCCTCCCTCCATATAATACCACTCAGTGCCACATAATTACACGCCACATAATTGCACTCTACTCCATGCAACATAAATACACTCCACATAATACCACTCAGTATCACATAACTACACGTCACATAATTACACTTTATTCAATGCAACATAAATACACTCGACATAATACCACTCAGTACCACATAATTACACATCACATAATTATACTCTATTCAATGCAACATAAATACACTCCACATAATACCACTGTGCCACATAATTACACGCCACATAATTACACTCTACTCAATGCAACATAAATACACTCCACATAATACCACTCAGTATCACATAACTACACGTCACATAATTACACTCTATTCAATGCAACATAAATACACTCGACATAATACCACTCAGTACCACATAATTACACATCACATAATTATACTCTATTCAATGCAACATAAATACACTCCACATAATACCACTGTGCCACATAATTACACGCCACATAATTACTCTACTCAATGCAACATAAATACACTCCACAAAATACCACTCAGTGTGACATAGTTACACGCCACATAATTACTCTACTCAATGCAACATAAATACACTCCACATACCACTCAGTATCACATAATTACACGCCACATAATTACACTCTACTCAATGCAACATAAATACACTCCACATAATACCACTCAGTGCCACATAATTACACGCCACATAATTGCACTCTACTCCATTCAACATAAATACACTCCACATAAATGCACTCTATGCCACATACCACCAATCAACATAAATGCACTCCACACCATGACACAATTTCACTAAGCATAATTTCACTTAACACCACAGTTCCAGGCCACACAGTTCAACTCCACACATTTCCAATACACACCACATAATTACACACCAAACAACATATTTCAACTCCCCAACTCCACAATGTACCTCCAATCCACACCATATAGTGGCACCACCTGAGCACCAAACATCATTCACCACCACCATTTTGCATCAGCGCACCACCTAAACATCACCTAAGCATCACGTCAGTCTGACCTCGGAATCAATCAATCAATCAATCATGTCACTTATAAAGCGCACTACATACCCGCGAGGGTCTCAAGGCGCTGGGGGAAGAGGGGGGTGGTGCTGCTACTGATCGAAGAGCCAGGTCTTGAGGAGTCTTCTGAAGGCCAGTAGGTCTTGGGTCTGTCGGAGGTTGGTGGGGAGGGTGTTCCAGGTCTTGGCGGCGAGGTGGGAGAAGGATCTGCCGCCGGCGGTCGTTTTCCGGATGCGGGGGACTGTGGCGAGGGCGAGGCTGGTCGAGCGGAGCTGGCGGGTGGGGGTGTAGAAGCTGAGTCGTCTGTTGAGGTAGGCTGGTCCGGAGTTGTGGAGTGCTTTGTGTGCGTGGGTGAGGAGCTTGAAGGTTATCCTCTTGTTGACAGGGAGCCAGTGCATGTCTCTCAGGTGGGGTGTGATGTGGCTGCGTCGGGGGATGTCGAGGATAAGACGTGCAGAGGCGTTCTGGATGCGTTGCAGCCGTCTCAGGAGCTTAGCCGTCGTTCCTGCGTAGAGGGCGTTTCCGTAGTCCAGCCTGCTGGTGACGAGGGCCTGGGTGACTGTTTTTCTTGTTTCGGTGGGATCCACTTGAAGATCCTGCGGAGCATTCGGAGGATGTTGAAGCAGGATGAGGAAACGGCGTTGACCTGCTTAGTCATGGAGGAATCTGGCATGTTAATTCTCCCCTAGTGTCCGTCCGCTGCTCGTGTTCTAATTAAATACGGTTTTCCAACCTCCACTCCCCCGTTATTTATGTCCCGCTCCCCCATAACAAAAAATATTATAACAAACAAGCATGAGAACAGGTAGGAAGAAGTTGCCAGCAGTGCAAGTACAAAAAAACTAGAAGACATTTTTCATGTTATAATCTTTTTTTAATCAGGTTGTTCAGTTGTATATAATGTCGTCTCGGTTTGTATAAAGGTAACAAAAATGCTTAACACTTTTTATTATAACTTTTCAACATGATGCACAGCAGCCACAATGCTCTACAACATAGCCAAAAGTTCTGGCTAAACGCATAAGGTCCCAAAGGCGAGACCTATTGGCTATGCCAATGCTTGTTTATTTCGGTACTCCGAAATCCTTACTTTGTTCTATTGTAAAGCGCTCTGACACCTCTGGGTAATGTACGCGCTATATAAAAACGCATAAATAGAATAAAATGAACTAAAATAAATCCAATAGAATCTTTCTGCCATTTTCGTCCTCCTTGACTGTAGAAAGAGGCGTCACGAATGGACGTTTGTTTTGAGAACGCTCACGTTGCTCCCAGGCCACAGGTCACACTATTACTATGTCAGGCAAAGGTCAACAGCCACCATTGTCCTAATTAAACAGAACGTAGCGCGACAAATACATTCACTAGATAGACTCAGAGAGGCAGTGCATGCGCACAATGCACGACCTAAGAACGACTCGTCCACGCAAGCGCAATCGTTTGCTGCCGGAATGGCAAATTTCGCATGCGTAAGGAGGCGCGTCCGGCCGGGGCTCGAGCGTTCGCGCAAGCGCAATACGCTGTTTGTTTATTATTAGTGCGCGGCGGAAGATGGCGGCCTCCTCTTTGGAACAGAAACTCTCCCGATTGGAGGCCAAGCTGAAGCAGGAGAACCGGGAGGCTCGGCGAGGACGGATAGAGCTGGAGATCAGTCCACAGCGATCACGTCCCAGTGAGGAGACGAGAGGGGAGGGACATTAGGGGGTGACAGGGGAGGGCCTTTATAGTGGCGGCAGAGGGAGGGTCTAAAGGGATTCTGGAGCTCTGTATGCTGAAAAAAGAGGGGTCTAAGAAAATTACCTGGGGCACGCTTTACGGGCAAAAAGGGGATAGCTGTAGGAGGAGCTTCAAGAAGGTTGTGATGGGCGGGGCTGAAGTAGGGCCTAAATGGGAGGGGCTTGAGGTGGGCTCTAAACCGGAGGCCTATATAGGGAATAGTTGCCAAGGTTTCAGATTGCTCTATGTGACATGTTCATAATTTCAGTGTAATTATGAGTGACACTTTCTCGCGAGCAAAATCAAGCAATGAGGGAAACATAACACAAATTACACCCATTTGAGCAACGAGTAACTCATAGAAGATCTTTAAACTGCTGCAAAGCACCCGAAATGGAAGGTCACTCTGGGACCCGACTGTACCAAATCGGATGTGAGCATAGCTGCAAAGTTTTCAGATTGCTTATGTGTGACATTTCCATGGTTTCAGCGCACCTGTCAGTGACATTCTGCTTGCAAATGTGTGACACACAGAGTGACATTTCTTGCAAATAAAACATAGCAATTAAGTCCATAGAACGAGATAAATATTAGAAATGTTGCCCTTTTAAACAATTGAGAAGCGATCAAAAGACCTTAAACCTGCTGCAAAACCCCTGGTTACAAACCCACTGTCACTTCAAGATATGACAAATACTTTTTGCTGTTTTACATGGAGTTAACATGACCCAAAGGTATTTGAGTGCTTCACATGAGCCCCAGTTTCATTACACGATGTAACATTGGTTTTTTAGGTACGGGGAGATTAGATGATTTGCCCAGAATCACAGAATGTCGAGCCGAGGCTGGGACTCAAAGCTGGTTCTCCAGTTCAAAAGCACTGCCTGTAACGTCACATCGTAAATGAAAGCAGTCATTAAATGTGAACTGTTAAGCGTCGAATTGGGATGTTTATTAGGGGAGAAGTGGTGCCTTCTTATTTTCATCCTGCTTTTCTAAAATAGTTTTTCCTTTTGACACTTATGATAACGGAAGCTGTTTCGAAAAAACAAACAGCTGGGTCATATTAGTCTGTGATGCGTACCGGCGCCCTGAGGATTTTGGGCCTGTGAATATATATGTTTTGTGTTGGACTTGGCCCTTTTTGCAGGGTCATCCCTAAACTTTTTGCCTTTCTCCTAGCTTTTTTTTCTGACATGGTGTTGGTGGTTTTAGAACTCTGGGCACTTTAGCACTGCTGTCCAGTGTAAAGTGTGTGTGCTCTCTGTGATAAACATGGTAAGATTGGTCTACACCTGTTTGGCCTATTTAATTTACCTGTCAGTCCCTTGTAAAGTGGTATCTCATATACCCAGGGCTGGTAAATTAAATGCTACTGGTGGGCTTGCAGCGCTGATTGCGCCACCCACCAAAGTATCCTTTCAAACCTGTCTCAGGCCTCTGCCACTGCAGGGCCTGTGCGCGCAGTGTTACGTCCGCTGTGGCGTGGCACCTAAAGTGGGTGCCATGTCTGTGACCCCCCTTTTACTACATGTCAGTCACCCCTAAGGTAGGCCCTAGCTAGCCCTATGGGCAGGGTGCATTGTAGGTAAAAGGTAGGACATGTACCTTAAGTGTGTGACATGTCCTGGTAGTGACAAACAGCCATTTTGGTTTCTCACTACTGTGAGGCTACCCTCCCATAGGAATGCATTGGGGGATTCCCTGATAAGTGTTTCAGTGGTAATTCCTGATATGAGAGGAGCAGCGTGGTCAAGTTTGGTATGTTTGGAATAGTAATAATAATTGCTACGCAATGCTGTGCGCAAATTTATTATAACTATTTTAGAAATGCCACTTTTAGAAGTGAAGAAACAAACGGGAGTAGGCCCGTTTTCCCAGAAGAGACCGGGCAATAGTTTGTACCAAACAACAACGTCTCAACTGGAAGTCATTAAAACATAGCAGTTTTGAACATAGTGAAATAAATCACATAGGGAGGGGGAGAAGAAAGGGAGACCACAAGGGGCAGGGATTTTGGAGAAGAATTGTATTTGTAAGTAGTTATTACAGCAAGCACTACAGTACAAATCAAAGTACAGGTGACCATAACACACATGTGAGCACTGGGCGTGCAAGTGAACGGCGCAGTGACACGAGAGGGAAGAACAGCGTGAACGGCGCGAGTATTGTGAAGGTAACAATGTGGTCAAAGAAACAAAAAGATTATATACAGTGTAGGTTTTTTAACAATGAATAAATTGACCACAGCAATGCCAAAGTTCTTTGCTGGGGGGTCGACGGCGTTTCAGCCTGATTGATTCCAGGCCATCATCAGGACGATGGTCACAATTTTTCTAAAAGTGCTGAATATAGCATGAATTAGATCAGAAAGTCCAGGCAAGACGAGGTCAAGGTTGATTTGGAGGAGAAGAGGCGCAGCGTCAAGTCAGCGCGTGATTAATCCTAATCAATGCAGAGGAGCCGGCATGGAGTAATTGGTGTGCCGATCCGGAGGTGATCAAGGCGGTACTGTAATGGTTCCAGTTACCGGGTGGGATGAAGCAATCTGAATGGAAAAGAACTGGACTGCGGCCGGCGGCGTTGCGGGAGGGTCCGCGATGGATCGCGCCGTGGGACTTGAATTAATCTGAGGTTGTAGGTCGGGCGAATGAAGCTAATGCATTGATTAGGATTAATCACGCGCTGACTTGACACTGCGCCTCTTCTCCTCCAAATCAACCTTGACCCTGTCTTGCCTGGACTTTCTGATCTAATTCATGCTATATTCAGCACTTTTAGAAAAATTGTGACCATTGTCCTGATGAGCCTGGAATCAATCAAATATGAGTTGCATATAATTACTTCTGTGTTCAAACCCAAATGGTTTCAAACCTATGATCCAATCTGTTCTTATATAGAAATATACAATAAATGAGTAAATGATAATTTCAAAAGCACGGGAGAATCTTTTTCCAAAAGTACAAAAAGTTTTTAATATTAATAAAAACAAAAGGGGTACATTGTAGTACAACAACACAACATGATCGAGGATGTATAAAACTACCTACAACTCATGAGTACAATCATCTATTCCGGACGTACAGTCGATTGTTTTATATAAAACAATCGACTGTATGTCCTGAAGAGGGTCTGACAGACAATTGCTACAACAGACCGAAACGTCGACTTTTCTCATCTATTTCTGTAACATTTACTGTATGACAGTGATTGTTTTCTGTTTTTCCAGATTCCTCACCGATTGAAATATATGTGGAATAGATGATTGTACTCATGAGTTGTAGGTAGTTTTATACATCACTAGCACGCCCAGTGCTCACTTGTGTGTTATGGTCACCTGTACTTTGATTTGTACTGTAGTGCTGTAATAACTACTTACAAATACAATTCTTCTCCAAAATCCCTGCCCCATGTGGTCTCCCTTTCTTCTCCCCCTCCCTATGTGACTTTCAGAAGTGGGCATTTCTGTGTGCTTTGTGTCTGCCTGCCTGATGTGGATTGCATGTCTGGCTTTGGAGTGACAGGGGCTGGTGAGGTGTGTGTGTGGCTCCAGGAGGGGCAGGGTGAGTCAGCGCTAGGCTGAATAGGGCATCTGCATTTGGAGTAGTGGGAGGAGTAGTCCCCTGGTCCTGAATAGCATTGTGCCTGCCTAGGTCAATGCTGGCTCCGCCCCCTGTGGTGTGTCTGATGGCAGAGCCCCCATCTCCCAAAGAAGGGTGTGAGCACTGTAAACCGAGTGCTCTAGAACCAGTTGTAACTGGTTCCCCCAAGCCCTGTGCTTTACAGACAAAGAGAAATGTGGTGTAAATATAGGGGCTGTGACCCCATGTTTGGAGTTGTGCTTGTGCTTACTGGACAGGAGGGGACGCCCTGCCAGGAGGAACCGCCGTAGGACCCAGCTGATGACTCTTGGGGGGGGTCCCTGCATGCTGGCCTGCCTGGCTGCGCCCTGCTGGGGTGTCCCCAGCACCCAGGACGTTTGATTTCTGCCTGCTGCCCAGCTGTGTCCCCCCTGGAACTTTGTGGACCTAGCGCCTCATGAGCGCTATCTCTCCCAGGACAGGGAGAGTGCTGGGGCTTCGCTGAGCTGCCCATCGTGGAAGAGGGAATCCCCGGCGTAGGGATTTCCCCGTGCTGCTAATGAGGCGGGAGCCCACCACGCATTGTTGCCTCGTTTAGCGGCTGCCCACCCTGCATTTGTGCTGTTTTGGTGAGCGGGTGCCCACCCCGCTTTTATGCATTTTTAAACAGCGGGTGCCCACCCGCACTTATGCTCATTTTTAAAGCGGGTGCCCACCCCGCATTTCCCCGCCGAAGAGAAAGTCACCGCCGCGGCCCGGAAGCCAGGCAAGCTGCCTGACTGTGGGCGGGGCCTGAGTAATTGACGAAGGCCGGAAGTCAGCGCCGGCTGGAGCGGGGCTCCCGTGAGGAGAGGGAGAGACCCGCGTGTCGCATGGTGACTGGTGAAGGTGGCCGTAAGCGAAGACCCAGGCGGGAGCCAACCTTGCGCTGGGACGGGCCGGAAGTCAGGCAAGTCTGCCTGATCAAGGGCGGAGCCTTGGGACGGCTCGCAGCCGTCGAGTGACGCCAGAGTGAGGTGGTGAGGAGGGGAGCACGACCGGAGTCTCCCCAGGTGACCGTTGCCGAGGGGGAACCAGTTCGGAGCCTCAAGGGCTCCATGTGCAGGTCGTCAGAGTCCTCCCCGGCCGCAGAAGAAGACTGGAGGAGTCCGGAGACGTCCCGGTGAGTGGGGTTCACCCCGAGCATTGTTGGCGCCCCCGAGGCACTGTGAGTGCCTGTGCTAATTTCCACAGCTGCCCCGCTTGACAGTGGGCAGCTGCACCATGGGGGCAAGTTGTGTTTTGGAGTCCCAGTGGGGCTCACGAGGCACTAGTAGTGTCAGTGCCTGATCTTTCTTCACAGCTGCACCGCCAGTTAGCGGCAGCTGCAACCCGGGGGCATTTTGTTCTCCTCATGAGGAGGGGGTGAGTTGCACCCCACGCCCCAGCGCAGTTGCGCACTTTGGTTTCGCTGCCGAGGCAGCCAGGAGGCCATTTGGAAGGCCCCACTAGAAGCCCTGACATTATGGACAAAGGGCATGGGGCCCCCTAGAGAAGGCCAGTTGGCCAGGGGGTCAGTTGTAGGTTGGTAGGGCGCCAGGCCCTAATGTGATTTATGTGATGCCTATGACAAATGTGATTTATGCACCATGATTTATGCATAATGTGTTTATGCTAGTGAGGCCTAATGCGTAATGTGTTTATACTGATGAGGTTTGGGCCCAATGTGTTTATGCCTAATGTCATGCTATGATATTTTAGGATGGTGTCTAATGCTAATGTGATAATGCTGAGGTCATTATGGTACCAGTAGTTACTGGTTGTGTTTTATATTTACTACTTGCATTCTGATGGTTCTGACCGTGGCCCGATTGGCCTGGTCCTGTATATAATCCCCTGTGAATATTGCCTAGTGCCAGTGGGCACAGTGTACATTGTGTGGTTATGATCTAATGTGTTTCTGATAATACAAAGGCTATTTTTTATATAACCTTGTGTGGAGTTTCTTTTGTAGTGTGCCTAGTGTGTTGCTGCTGTGTGTGTGTGTTGCGCAAACGCTTTACACATTGCCTCTGGGATAGGCCTGACTGCTCGTGCCAAGCTACCAAGGGGGTGAGCAGGGGTTATCTTCAGCGTGTAACTCCCTTGCCCTGACTAGAGTGGTGGTTTCTGCCTGGCTTAGGCGCATGCCCTATCCAACCAGAAATCCCATTTCTAACACTTAGGTTCACAGGTATTCTGGATCCATAATATACAATTGACACAACGTTTTAGGGAACAAATGTTTTCCCAGATGTCAATAAAAAGTTGAAAAGCAGGTTATATTTTTCTAAACATTCTGTGCCGGGCTCACCAGGCTGTGCCCAGAAGTGCGTTCCCACTTGTCTGCCAGGCTGTTCATGCTGAGCATGTTATTCAGCAGCGGCTGGGCATGGGGGTCAATGGGCTGCAACAGGGCAGTGCTAATTGTACCTGCTAGTGATGATTACAAGGGGGCCGTAATTGGCTTCCTTGGGCATCCGGTAGCTGTGGGTCATACACTACAGTGCTTAGGGCTGGCCAGGACTGCTTGTGTCGTTTCCGTCCCAACAGAGGGTGATGTCCTGAGCTGACCCACAGCCAGGAGAGTTGCCCCCCACCCGCAAACATGCCAGATCCAAATGAAATAATTGTCAGGGACCTGGGGGATTCAGAGAGAGCCATAGTTTTGCTCAGTCTGCCCTGCGTACCTCACACTGCCCACACATACACACCACTGGGGGGGTGCGGGCACTGCACCACTTGCATGGGCTGAGGATGAAGTTAAAGACTTTATTCCATTCCAGAGACTGGAGCTGCCACCAGGACTAATGACCACAAGTGGCCCAAAAAACAACAGAAGGCTCCTCCAGATCGAGGAGACTGGCGGCGCTTTTTATTACGTTTTAACACTTTCTGTCACTGTGAGTGACTGACGCTGCTGCCGGAGCAGCGTGACATGTCCCAGAGAGTCTGGGACTTCCAAAGCCGTTTTTAGGTCCAGCCTGAGCCAGCGCGCATGTCCTGCTCTTGCGATCTGCTGTAGCGGAGTAGGGAATAGAAGCCCCGCCCACTCTCAGCCCATATTTGCCATCGGCTTGTGTCATTGTCCGTCCTAAATGCTGGCTTCTGATTCGTAAATAGGCTTGCTAGTCCCTCCTTAGTACCACCTCCTCTTCATTTGTCATATCCCATGGCGACTGGCCCCTTTACTTCGGTTGTTACACAGTACGTGTTATTTAGACTGTGAGCACTATTTTCTTTATCCAGTTTTTCTTACTGCAGGCACAACGTGCTTTGGAGTCTTCTTTACAACTCCGCCCTCCCTCCCGTTGTCCGTGCCTTCTTTACCCCTCCGCCCTCTCTCCCGTTGTCCGTGCCTTCTCCACCCCCCTCCCGTTGTCCGTTATGCCTACCATTTGCAATAGGTCTCGCATTTCTGTGAGTTTGAGCTATTGGCATTGTAAATGACAATGCCTTTTATTTATGTTTTGGTTTTTAAAACATAAATAAAACTATAAAATTTACAATGCCAATAGCTTAAACTCGCGTAAATGCGAGACCTATTGCATTGCAAATGCTTATCTTCCTTTCTCCCGTCTTTGCTGCACTATTCACTTCCTCTCCTTTGGCTATGGATCACCAGTTGCTCCACTACCCCCCCCCCCCCCCATCTCCTGTGGCAGGCTGCCCTCTCCTGGATGCTCCCTTGCCTCCTCTCTGTATGGGGGGCTGCCTCTCATCCGACGGGGCACATGGCCATGCGATGCTTGCGATGGGCTGTGTTTGTTTTGGCGGTGACCTGGGGGTAGAGCTGTTCTGAGGGAGTGAGGGCGAGCCCCTTCTATCCACCTCTCACCGGTGCCAGGGTGGTTGGGGGTCAGGGAGTTGGGATTGGGAACCCTTGTTGCGAGCATCTCCATAGCGTATCATCCAGTGTATACATTGTCCTACGAGTGGTGAATTGAAAAAAAAAAAACATGCATGGTGCCTTTTACAGTGCTATACAGCACCTACCTTAGCCCTTAACATTTAAATTTTCGAGTATTTGTAAACTTTTTTAAACAATGTTACTTCTGAACAGCTAAACTGGAGCATAAAGACTTGAAAAACGTGTTTTTTGCTTTATAGATGGGTAAGGAATACACTAAAGAAATGTGGTCTATTAACCCTTACTAGACCGCGGCGTAATGATAGAGCACCCATCTCTTTTTCTTACAACGCGCTGTAGGAATTTGCACGCATTTTAGTGGCCTTGCACAAAACATTCTAAAGTGCGTGAAATGATTTCCCAAATCTGCGTGAGCTGCAATTCGGAGAAGTTTAACTGAGGCTTCAGCCGGGAGCCCAGCGGTCGTTTTATGGGTCTGTGGCACCCACTTGCAATGAGTGCACTTACCCGGGGGCACCATCCCTTGTGCGCTGCCATTACTGGGCAGCCAGACCTTCCCGGGAGTAGCACCGTCACAGGCACTTAACTCTACCCCATTCAAAGGGATACTGCGTCCCCTCCTATAGGTAGGACGCCATCCTAAAACAAACACGGATTAAAAGTGCACAGTAAAGACCCAGTGTCGTACACATGTACTTTTATTGTCCTGGCACTTCGTGTCTCGTCACCATGGTACCCAGACATGCAGTATATCACACAGCTCGCACCGGTGTAAATGGGGATCATCATAGAGAGACAGCACAGTAATAGGAGTCAGACCTTGGCTGGCTGATCTCTAATCCACCACAGACCCCCTTCCGCTCCGCTTCTTCCTCACACTGCGCACCATAATGACTGGGCACGTCTGTAGCACATTATACAGACAAGGAGTGTACCTCAGCCAGCAATACAGCATAATCCGGTTAGATATAGTGCCAACATGCAGCACCTCTACCGTTTCTGAGGGCTGTAAAAGTTTTGTTGTACTTAGATTTAACGGCATCGGAAGGATGAATCTGACTTGTAGGGGGTAGGATTCAAACTCTTGACTCCAAAGGCACCACGTTTGTGAGCGGTGAGTCTTCAGTTCGCTGAACCATCCTGACAGCTAGATGCGTTGTTTACCCCGCCACCTTCCCCAGGTACTCTTAAGAAAGTCCCCCCAGCTGTTTGCAATTTACTTCCATCCACTATTTGCAATATGGGTACTCTTGTTGACAAGTTGCAAGCGATTTATTTTGGTTCTAGTTGCCTGGATGGTTTTTTTTAAGAAATAGAAAGACAAGCAGTCTAGTGAAAGAGCTAGAACCAAAAACAATGCTTTTCTCTCTGTTCTTCACAATATAAATATGTGAAATGTAAATAGGAAGCTATCTGCCCAGGTAGTTTTATAGCGACATTTCTTTCAGTTTCACCCAGATTTCCTTAAACCAGTCTTAACTGTTCAACACACCGCTCTATCTGTAGGACCTTCTAGTTCAGACCAGAATATGTTATATTACGAGATCTGTGTCCTTGTTAGAACTGGTTCTTGGTTACAGTTAGTGTTTTTATTAGGTCTCGCCTACGCGCGCATGCGCTGCCTAGGAGGACCTTTAGCCGTCGCTCTGCTCTTTTTGGAAGCACATACTCGTGCTTGTGGCGGCATCCACCTTGCGGGAGCGAGCATGGGCGCGCCTCAAGCATGGGTATGTGCTTCCAAAAAGAGCAGACTGCTCTCCCAAGCGCGCGCCTCTCTCCTCGCCCACACGTCCCGGCCACTCACTCGCTCCGCCCTCTCCGTCTCCTTTTTGCTCGCGCTTCTTGTTTAACTTTCAGCGCGAGGCGCGCGCGCTTGTGTTTAACTTGTTCCTGCTTTGATGCAGCGTCTTTTTCTGGAAAAGGAAATCGAGCAAAAATGTTCATGTACATCCCGTTTTTATTATAGGTCACTTTCAGGGTAACTGGTTAAATTCCACTTGAAGATGTCCTGAATGTCATCCAGCTTGCAATGTTTTTTTTGCATTCCAAGGCAGACGTAATGCCTGTACAAATGTTTGCAAATGAGGCTGACCGTTTTTCATTTTCGAGCTTCTACATGCAGGAATTCATTTAGCTTTCTGGGGTTCCAAGAACTCCAATCAAAAAAGTGCTACCTCACAACATCAATATCATATTAATTCATAAGGAAAAAAACATTGCAATTTGTCTTTATGTCTAAGGTAGCTGTTGAAATGTGTCATGGTCTGTTCGTATCTAGACATGTCAGTAGCTTTATGGCGTCTGATGCTAATGATTGCTGTGTCTTTCTGTACCTGTCTCTCACTTACTTTCTTGTCTGCCTAGCTGGTGTCTAGCTGACTGACTAGTTAGCAGAAAGCAGACAGCCACACATGTATATCTGTCAAATCGCTCGAGCTGTTTTTCTTGATCTTCGTCTACCTCTGTTTTGGTGTGTTTGTTTGTCTTTCTGTTTCTCAACTTGTCAGTTGTTGGCTCTCTGTGTATGTTGGTCTGTAGATGCTTTTCTGCTTAAATACCTTAAGCTATGCTTAGCTGTCCAACTACCAGCTAAGCTGCATGCATGTCTTTGTAGGCCATTGTCTAGCTTATCTTTCATAGTTGCCTATCTTTCTTTCTGTTTCTTTCTTTTTCTTTTTTCTTTCTTTCTCTCTTCGTGTCTTTAAATGTTTGTCTTATAGCTGTATTTCAGTCTGCTTAGCTGGCATAGCCACCCGTCCATCTTAACAGCTGCATGTCTTTTTTACCTCATTCTCTAGCTTCTTGCTAGGGTTTCTCTTTAATCTTTGACGTTTAAATAGTCTGGCAACTTCCGTTATGTCTGGATCGATATAAAGCCGTATGTGCCTTCTTGTCCGTGAGCCCACTGTAGTTCCAGCTGTCATTTCACATCAAGACTCTTCACAGCATCCTGCTTCATTAATGGCATAAATATTGCTGGATGCTGTTATTTTAATATTTACACTTGCCGTTCTTGACTTTATTTTACAATGTATACATTTCACTAAAAATTTACCTGAATTGAAAAAAGATGGCTGAACTCTGGCAGATTGCCCTGAAATGGTGCTGTCAGTAATGCAGACACGTGAGCCTTGTGACGTCATCAGAAGGCCAGATCCGATGCCCAAATTGCAGGGGCGCGCATAGTCTGGGGCCCTCCTCCAGTGGTTTCTGTTTCTTCTGAACGGGGTGCAGACCAGTGGCAGAGGGTTTGGGACCCCCTTTCCTGTGTGTCCTGTGCACCGGGACAGGCCTCTGAAGCGTGGTTGGACCTGCACAGACATTCACTGTTGCGTAAACAGCAAACGTTATGCATCATGGATGTTATTAGATATTTAGAAATATTAGAGTAATCATCCAGTTTGAAGGATTCCAGAACACATTTAAATTGAGAAATTTCACATTTTTAAACGTCATTTTACGGAGAAAACGTGCATTTTTCTTATGTAAAATGCAGTCAGTTAACATCACTTTGGATCTTCACCAAATGTGCGTGTATATTTTTTACCACCTGATAAGCCTCTGAGGTTAGAAAGATAAAAGGGCTCATGTTTGCACGAAGAGTAAGTAATATTTAATACGAATACAGTTACTTAAGCCATGCATCACTCTTTTTTGTGGAAGTAACATCTGATTTCCTGCTAATAATCTTTGTGACCCCCTACCATTTCTCATAAGTGAGGTCCTGTGTTAATCTAAAAGAAACTGTTTTTGTTTTGATGTTGCATGGTGTTGAAAAACAAACATTTCCCTACCTAATGTCTGTAATAAACTCGAATACATCACCCACGCAAAAAAAATAACAAGCATTGGCATAGCCAATAGGTCTCGCCTTTGGGACCTTATAAGTGTTTAGCCATGCAACACTTGATGTTGTTGCACCAAGGATATTGTGCTGGATAACTAAACACTTATAAGGTCCCAAAGGCGAGACCTATTGGCTATGCCAATGCTTGTCTGAGTAACGCGAGTCTTCTGTTCTTTCTCATATATAGTCAATTCCTTCTAAAAGCCAGATTCTTCTAAGGGATTCTGTAGAAACCATTTGTAACTGGTAATGTGGAATTTACAGCAGATCGATAAACTTTTTAATTTTATTTACTGAGCCTAAACTTTTAATTTTATTTACTAAGCCTACACATTTTCTTTGCATCATGGCAGAGCGCATCTGACTGGGACATATTGAGGAAGATACAAGTAAAAAATTAATTGTTCTTGTGTAATATAACTGGTACTCCTGTAAAGTGAGAGGTTGTGGCCTTGGGGCCAGAGCTGCCGACTTTGGAGCTGTGGAACCAGGTTGTAGCCTCAGCGTCGGGTCAGCTTCTTGTGATTCGGGGCAAATCACTTAATCTCCCAGTGCCTACCGAAAAATTAATGTTCAACAAATGGTCGGTGGTATAATTATAGGGATACTGGCGCTACAAGGGTGAAGTCACAGAATATCTAAATAACTGTATTGTTACAACGGTGCTGAAGGGTGGAGAGAACCACCTGCCTCCCCAAAACTTGTGGCCTAAGCTACAACTATACGAAATTGCAATCCCCAGCACACGTTACTTAAATTCAGAAAAAAGACAGCAGTAGCATATGTAAGTCCACTTAATCACAAAACAAACATAATAATGAAGTTCTTTGTTTATTTAATTATTTTCCTCTGTTTCTTTTTTTATTCGTACAGGTTCTTAGCCAGCCAACACGTGTTTCGTCGCCACAGTGGGAATATAAACCCGCGACTTTTTCAAAGCTAAGTAAAAACACAAAATAAATAACCAATGTCACAAAGTCCAGAAAGCTGGTACATCATAAACACATCCCTTAAACCTTACACCGTGCCTGTGTCTGATGGTGGAGACGAATAGTAAATAGTAATAGTAAATATCAGACTGCATCAAGCACCGTGTGACAATTTGCAAGCCTTTGTACATAATTCACTAAGTGTGGAGAAAAGAAGGTCTAATACTCCGATGGTAACAAAACCACAAAGGTGTAACTAATGTGGGTATACAATGTAGGTGTATATAGCTCCTACATGAGACCTGAGTCACAATTACTCCGTACCCCGTGTTTACGCAACGGGCAAGCTAATGCCGTGACACGCTCTATCGTAAAAAAATCACCCGTGTTGTCAATCTCATGCGTGCTATAAAATTTGCCACAAACCTCTAATGTCACTTGTTCTAATCTGTCTATAGAAAAACAAAAGGAATACAATGCAAAAATGATTAGAAAGGCTACTAGCAAAAGTGACCTCACGAACACTGAGGACAATTTCGTCTTAATCTCTCACTTAGCCACCTACTTTAAATGTGGTGATCATTCCAACCCACAAGATACTTCGGCGAAGAAATTCGTACTTTAAGTAATTGGCTTCCAATATTCGTCAACTGACAACCGAAATCTCAGTCTGTCGTCTGTAAAAAAGAACATAATTTACCTCTCACGCTTATGCTTAGTCCAGAACTCATATAATGCAGCCCCTTAATTAAGCCGCTCTCATCTAGGTCAACACAAAACTCCAGTTTTTATATCCGTAATATAATATGCTCAACAGAACCCAGTTTCCCTTATTAATGCTAACGATCATCCTCCCATTATTAAGGCCACCGTCCCCAGTATTCCCGTTCAAAGTGTTCAAAGTCATAACTGTCCCTCCCGTTCGGAATATCCCGCACCGACACCAATTACAATTGCCCCCGATCACTCCTTACCGTGTATTCTATTTCAAAGATCCCAAGTACGTTCTGGTTCCGGTTCCTCGAGTACGAGGCCGTCCTATACTACTACCAGGTTTAAATACTCCTGCGTGATTGCCGTGGCTCTAAAAACAAATGACGGACACCCTGACCGAAGGTATTCCCGGGCGCTATCTTGGTCTATCTTCAAATCCAGATCTATAACGTATTAGTTCAAATGGCCACACAATTTCACTCATCGTGTCCCTGAGACATGACCCTTTCCAATATTGGAAATCCTAATTCAAATATAAGCATGTTCTATGTCCATATTCCAGTCCATATTTAATCGATATATCAGGTCAACGTATGAAGCTATCCGATCCGCACACATGCTCAATATGTGCTATAATATTCTCCCTCAGGCGTAAGGTAAAGGTAGTATTTTCTTAGAAATAAGCCTCCAAGTAGTGATCGGACTAAATTCGTCTCTCTACAATAATGTAAGTGATAGTCCGAATCGCATTTGGGTCTACTGAGTAAGGGTGAGAAGATATGTGTCGTGAGATAGCAAATGGGTAACAATAAATACCCGAAAGTGTCCTCTGTCGAGGTCGGAACCTCTGCGTCAGTGACTAGAAATGTAATATCGCTCTTCTCTATTTCCACACATCATTTGCAAATATACACAGAAAATTGAAAGGGCAAAAAAGTTTTAAGGAAAGATAGGCAGAATCAATGAATACATGAATCACAAGTCCTCTCAATTACATGTCTAATCATTTTGATATTATCTGCCCAAGAAGTAGTGCAGTTCTTGATCTAAGTTAAGGCCCATTTCGGTACTCCGTACCCTCAATATCCAGGAGGCCTCGCTTCTACGCAGCATTAATTCCTTATTTCCACCCCTTGGGTGTCTCAGGGTCTGATCAATCCCATAGTACATAAAGTCTTTGTTCTTATTCTGGGAGGTTCACTGTGCAATGTGAGCTGCAATCGGGTACCTGACATCACCCTGCTTGACAGCTCTCATATGTTCCCCAATTCTCTCCCGTAAGGTTCTGATTGTACTCCCCACATACTTTTTACTGCATCTGCACTCGATAACATACACAGCAAATTTGGTGCTGCAATTGATGTTAGGTAAAATTTTGTACATTTTGTTTCCAGGAGCACTGAAGTGTGTTTTCTTGTCACTGGCCCACTTGCCTGCCATACAATGTCCACATCCATAAAATCCCATTGTGTGTGGTGTCAGCCAATTGGTAGCAATTTTGGCCCCTGAATAGCTTGGACTTAGCAGATTCTTGAGGCAGACACCCCTCCTATATGTGATGTTGGGTCTTTCATTAATCGAACCTACAAGTGATCTGTCTTCCTTCAGAATATGCCAATGCCTATTTAGACTGTGCACTAGTACCCTAGATAGTGTGTTGTAATTAGTAACCATCCATATTTTTTCATCTTTCCTTTTCGTTTTAGTCCGCTCCAATCAATCAATCAATCACAGAATTTGTAAAGCGCACTACTTACCCGCGAGGGTCTCAAGGCGCTGGGAGAGAAAAAAAAGGGGGGGGGGTGCTGCTACTGGTCGAACAACCAGGTCTTGAGTAGCCTCCTGAAGGTCAGCAGGTCTTGGGTCTGTCGTAGGCTTAGTGGAAGGGTGTTCCAGGTCTTGGCGGCGAGGTGGGAGAAGGATCTGCCGCCGGTGGTGGTTCTTCGAATGCGAGGGACGGTGGCGAGGGAGAGGTCGGCGGAGCGGAGTTGGCGGTTGGGGACGTAGAAGAGGAGTCGTCTGTTGAGGTAGGCTGGGCCAGTCTTGTGGAGTGCCTTGTGTGCGTGGATGAGGAGTTTGAAGGAGATTCTTCTGTCGACGGGGAGCCAGTGCAGGTTCCTCAGGTGGGGGGTGATGTGGCTGTGGCGTGGTACATCGAGGATCAGGCGTGCGGAGGCGTTTTGTATGCGTTGCAGTCGCTTGATGAGCTTGGCCGGGGCTCCCGCGTAGAGGGCGTTCCCATAGTCGAGTCTGCTGCTGACGAGGGCCTGGGTGACTGTTCTTCTCGTGTCTGTCGGGATCCACCTGTAGATCTTGCGAAGCATGCGGAGGGTGTTGAAGCAGGAGAATGAGACTGCGTTGACTTGCTTGGCCATGGAGAGCGTTGAGTCGAGGATGACTCCCAGGTTGCGTGCGTGGTCGGTGGGTGTTGGGGCTGCTCCCAGCGTCGTTGGCCACCAGGAGTCGTCCCAGGCTGAGGGGTTGGAGCCGAGGATGAGGACCTCTGTCTTCTCCGTGTTCAGTTTTAGTCGGCTGATCTTCATCCAATCGGCGACGGCCTTCATTCCTTCATGGAGGTTGGATTTGGCGGCGAGGGGGTCCTTGGTGAGGGAGAGGATCAGTTGAGTGTCGTCGGCGTAGGAGATTATGTTGAGGTCGTGCTGTCTGGCGATGCGTGCGAGCGGGGCCATGTAGATGTTGAACAGTGTTGGGCTGAGGGACGATCCCTGGGGTACGCCGCAGATGATCTCGGAGGCTTCGGATCGGAATGGTGGGAGGCGGACTCTCTGGGTTCTGCCGGCGAGGAAGGAGGTGGCCCATTCCAGGGCCTTGTCTCGGATCCCTGCGTCGTGGAGGCGTGCGCGTAGAGTGCGGTGGCAGACAGTGTCGAAGGCGGCGGAGAGGTCCAGCAGGATGAGGGCTGCGGTCTCACCGTTGTCCAGCAGGATCCTGATGTCGGTGGCGGCGATGAGGGCAGTCTCAGTGCTGTGGTTGCTGCGGAACCCCGATTGGAATGGGTCCAGGATGCTGTTTTCTTCGAGGTATCGGGTTAGGTGCTTGTTGACGATCTTCTCGATGACCTTGGCTGGGAACGGAAGCAGGGAGATGGGCCGGAAGTTCTTGAGGTCTCTCGGGTCCGCCTTGGGTTTTTTGAGTAGGGCGTTGATCTCTGCGTGTTTCCAGCTCTCTGGGAAGGTCGCGGTCTCGAAGGAGAGATTGATGATGTTGCACAGGTGGGGTGCGATGGAGCTGCTGGCTTTGTTGAAGATGTGGTGCGGGAAAGGGTCTGACGGGGAGCCGGAGTGTATTGTGCTCATGGTCTTGATGGTGTCCTCGATGTTCACGCTGGCCCAGGCTGGCAGGGGATCGTGGTCGATGGTGTGCGGCGGGTCTGGTGCATCGATCTTAGTTGGGGCTGTCTGGGTGTTGAAGAGTTGTGGATGTCGGCGATCTTGCGGTGGAAGAAGGTGGCGAGGGAATCGCACAGGGGTTGCGACGGTGGGATGTCGTTGGTGTTGGAGCTGGGGTTGGAGAGTTCCTTCACGATGTTGAAAAGCTCCTTGCTGTTGTGTGCGTTGTTGTCGAGGCGGTCTTTGAAGGAGATTCTCTTGGCGGACTTGATGAGGTGGTGGTGGTTACGGATGGCGTCTTTGTGGGCTGCGTGGCTGTCCGGTGTCTTATCACTGTGCCATTTCTTCTCTAGTTTCCGGCAGGTACGCTTGGAAGCTAGGAGTTCCGATGTGAACCAGCTGGCTCTTTTGGTGGTGTCAGCGTAGGTGGGTTTTTTCAGCGGGGCGAGGGTGTTGGCACAGTCGTCCATCCATCTTCTGAGGTTGCAGGCAGCGTCGTCGGTGTTGGATGGGTCGGAGGGAGGGCTGAGAGCGAGGTTGCCCGTAGTTGGTCTTCGGTGACTTTGCTCCAGCAGCGGCGTGGGATCTGTTGGGTGCGGTGGTGTGTGGTGGGTTTCTGGAAGGTGAAATGGATGCAGCGGTGGTCGGTCCAGAGGAGTTCCGTGGTGTGGCTGAAGGAGACGTGGGAGCTGGAGGAGAAGATGGGGTCGAGCGTGTGGCCGGCGGAATGGGTCGGTGTTGTGACGAGCTGGCTCAGACCGAGGTTGTCGATCAGGGTGGTGGAATTGCTGTCGTTCTTGTTCTCCAGGTGAAAATTCAGGTCTCCGAGGAGGATGTAGTCGGTAGAGGTCAGGGCGTGCGTGCTGATGAAGTCGGCGATGGAGTCGCTGAACTGGGGTCGGGGCTCAGGGGGTCTGTAGACGAGGGTGCCTCTGAGGGTGGTGTTGGGGTCCGTGTGGATCTGGAAGTGCATGTGTTCGGCGGTGCTGAGAGTGTTGTCGGTGCTGGTCGAGACCCTGATGGTGTTCTTGTGGACGATGGCGATTCCTCCTCCTACTGCGTTGACGCGGTCTCTGCGGGTGATCTTATAGCCGTCTGGGATGGCTATGGCGATGTCGGGGGCGGAGGAGTCGTTCATCCAGGTCTCTGTCAGGAAGGCGACGTCTGGTGATGTGTCGAGCAGGTCCCAGAGCTCGACGGCGTGTTTGCGTGCGGAGCGGGTGTTCAGTAGGATGCATCGGAGGTGGCTCCCTCAAAGTATTGTGTCTCTTGATTGTCCCGATCCTCTGTCTAGCTCTCTCAAGTGTGTGCCTATCATAGCCCCTTCTTCTGAAGCGGGTCGTCATACCACTGACACATTCCTCTCATTCGGGGTCGAAGCTGCAATTGCGTCTAGCCCGGATCAGTTCGCCAAAGGGGTTGGCCCTGATCTGGTGTGCAGGGTGCGCGCTAGAGACATGAAGGACTGCATTGCAAGCTGTCGTCTTGCGAAATAGTCTACTGTGGATCTGATTCTCCCTGATCTATAGTTCTGTATCCAGAAACGTGATACTCTTCTCACTATATTTGAATGTGAACTTGATATTGTGTTCATTATCATTCAAGTGTTCAAAAAAACCAACAAGTTTCTCAGTGCTACCTGTCCATACCATAAGGCAGTCATCAATGTATCTTCCCCAAAATAAGATTGAATCATTCCATTCAGTGCCTCTGGTACCCCAGATCCACGTCTCCTCGAACCAACCCATGAAGAGGTTGGCATACTAGGGAGAGAATCTGGAGCCCATGGCTACTCCCCGTTTCTGCCGATACCACTTTTCCTTGGACAGGAAGACATTATTATCAAGGATCAGCTCAATCATGTCAATCCACATTTCTGTATGGTCCCATGCACTAGCAGATCTGGTGTTCAAAATACTTCTAATGGCACGTAGTCCAATATCCCTCCTGATACTTGTATACAGCGCCGTCACATCTAGCGTCACCAAAATCATATTTTCTTCCCAAGCCAAATCAGATAATGTCCCTAGGATATGCTTGGTATCGCGGATGTAGGAGGATAAGTTGCTCACCATAGGTTTCAGAAAGATATCCACGTACTCTGAGATTCTTTCAGTGGGCCCTTCATTGCCCGAAATGATTGGTCTCCCAGGTGGAAACAGGAGGTTTTTATGGATCTTAGGGAGCATGTAGATGCATGGGTATCTAGGGCGATCAACTCTTAAGTACATTCCCTCATCCTCATCAAGTAAGCCCATCCCTTGCCATTGTTTTAAGTGTCTGTTAATGTGGTCAGTCAGTGTCCACATTGGATTTTGGGGAAGCTGTTCATAACACTCACAATTACCAAGTTGGGAAAGAATCTCTCGTTCGTAATCTGTGCTTTCCATGATTACTATATTCCCCCCTTTATCCGCTTCGCGAATGGTAATGCTACCATACCTCATCAGACTTTTCAAAGCCTGTCTTTCCCCATGTGTCAGATTGTCAGTCATCTTGCTGGGCCGTCTCTTCTTATCAAGTGTGTCGATCCAGGTCTGAAAGCACTAATCTGTGAAAAATGTCTGTTATTCCCTGTGTGAAGTGTGGGTGTCCACTTGGACTTTTCTTTCAGACCACTGGAGATTGGAAAAATCACTCACATTTAAATCTCTCAAGACAATATCTGCAGTCACCAACTCATCCTCACAATCTGTTAGTGAAAGGAGTAATTTAGTATCTATTAAGTCCTGAATCGAAAGTTCACTAGATTCACATATTCCATGATGTTTGCTAGGTACTTTATTCTCTGAATTCAACATTCGGAAATGTTTTTTGATTTTAATTCGTCTCACAAATTTATATAAATCAATTTTTAAGTCACATATATCTCCGACATTGCTTGGGCAAAAACCCAATTGGAGTCTGTGCGGGATATTCCGAACGGGAGGGACAGTTATGACTTTGAACACTTTGAATGGTAATACTGGGGACGGTGGCCTTAATAATGGGAGGATGATCTTTAGCATTAATAAGGGAAACTGGGTTCTGTTGAGCATATTATATTACGGATATAAAAACGGGAGTTTTGTGTTGTCCTAGATGAGAGCGGCTTAATTAAGGAGCTGCATTATATGAGTTCTGGACTAAGCATAAGCGTGAGAGGTAAATTATGTTCTTTTTTACAGACGACAGACTGAGATTTCGGTTGTCAGTTGACGAATATTGGAAGCCTATTACTTAAAGTACGAATTTCTTCGCCGAAGTATCTTGTGGGTTGGAATTATCACCACATTTAAAGTAGGTGGCTAAGTGAGAGATTAAGACGAAATTGTCCTCTGTGTTCGTGAGATCACTTTTGCTAGTAGCCTTTCTAATCATTTTTGCATTGTATTCCTTTTGTTTTTCTATAGACAGATTAGAACAAGTGACATTAGAGGTTTGTGGCAATTTTTATAGCACGCATGAAATTGATAACACAGGTGTTTTTTTTACGATAGAGCGTGTCACGGCATTAGCTTGCCCGTTGCGTAAACACGGGGTACGGAGTAATGGTGACTCGGGTCTCATGTAGGAGCTATATACACCCACATTAGTTACACCTTTGTGGTTTTGTTACCATCGGAGTATTAGACCTTCTTTTCTCCACACTTAGTGAATTATGTTCAACGTCTTGCAAATTGTCACACGGTGCTTGATGCAGTCTGATATTTACAATTCGGTCTTCACCATCAGGCACAGGCACGGTGTAAGGTTTAAGGGATGTGTTTATGATGTACCAGCTTTCTGGACTTTGTGACATTGGTTATTTATTTTGTGTTTTTACTTAGCCTTGAAAAAGTTGCGAGTTTATATTCCCACTGTGGCGACGAAACACGTGTTGGCTGGCTAAGAACCTGTGCGAATAAAAGAAGAAACAGAGGAAAATAATTAAAGAAACAAAGAACCTCATTATTATGTTTGTTTTGTGATTAAGTGGACTTACATATGCTACTGCTGTCTTTTTTCTGAATTTAAGTAACGTGTGCTGGGGATTGCAATTTCAAAAAATTAATGTGTCCTTGTGTAACATAACTGGCGCTCATGTAAAGTGCTCCAATACCTTAGGGTCGAGTTTGCGCTATATAAATCTGCAAAAAAAAGAAGGGCTGGGAGGAGCATGAAAACCAACGTTGCTCTCGTATCTTGTTAATGGTGACGACACCAAGCTTTGTCCCGAGAATGTTGTGCTTCGTTGCCCCTTTCATCGGGTACAAGAGACCCTTCCTGCCGTCTCCACTTGCCCCGGAAGAGCAATTAGCTTCTGTGGTAGGGCGCCATTCACTGCTACTTAGACGTGTCAGCTAGAGACCAAACCGGGCTCGTTTTGCTGGCAGGCGGCGGCATTCCTAAAGTGTTTTTGCTCAGTCACGCCACGTGTGTCCTCTGCACTGTTAAGTCAGTGCAATTTTACTGCTTTCCACCCACGTACCTTTGTAAATACTAAAAATCCAGACGAATCTAGTGGATATTTGTGGCACAGCAAATAAACTTTGGAAAGTGCATGGGCGGGGGAACCCCTAAAAAATTGACACCCAAAATATGATCTCAACTATGCACCCATAGGTTGATGAATCAGTTATAGTATTAACCCTGAATTTCACGAGGAAACGTGTCCCCAAGAAAAGGCACCCCACAACATAGCAAAATGCAGTCAATCAAGTAAGGACAGACTCAATAATTGAGTTCTAGGGCAAGAATAACAAGCATTTGCAATGCAATAGGTCTAGCATTTGCGAGAGTTTAAGCTGTTGGCATTGTAAGTGACAGTGCCTTTTATTTATCTGTTTTAAAAACAAACTCGTAAATAAACGGCATTGTCATTTACAATGCCAATAGCTCAAACTCTCGCAAACGCGAGACCTATTGCATTGCAAATGCTTGTCTAATAAGTCTCTCATCGCTGCGGAAACAATTTGTCCATCACACTTCAGACTATTGCTCACTTTATCATTGTGAATGAGCCCAGGCCGGCAGCCTGGAATAAGCAGACCTAAGTAAATATCATGAGGCACACATCGACATAGCAAGCAGCAGAAACGTTCTCGGGCTGCTTTTGTTTTTGTTAATTCCTGCAGCGCCTCATTGCACATGAAGTAGGAGGAGGCTGTAATGCGTGACTAATGCATTTTAGGAGGTTGTATAGTTGGGGAATCTGTTGGATTGCTGGGGGAGATGGCAATGTTTCAGGGGGAGGCAGACTAGGGTGGAGATTTACATGGGGGGGGAGGTAGCTGTGGCTTAAGCAGAAGCAGGGACAGGGGCCTAATCTATAAATTAGGGGCGTTACAAAGGATCAGAGTGCGAAGCATGCGCAGGTCATTGAAATGGGTTGGCATGGGAGAAAGAAAGAGGGTCCTGATATTGTTTGCCACTTCATTTTGGATCATTGGAAAACCATATTTTCAGTATTTAACTTTTCAGATACAAAAAATGTTCACATATCCGCTCACCATTATCTGTAATGCTCATGTATTTATTGCCATGGTTCAAAGATGACAGTCAAACATCTACATTCTAGTAGTGAAAAATATGGTGGTGATCCCGGGAGGATAGTTGGGTCCCGTCAGATGCAGAAACGAACAGGTGGAAATTTTAGAGAGAGGGAGAAAATGGGCCCAAGGAACGAACAGAAATAGTCTAACAGGAGGAACATGTTTGTTGGAGAAGGAGGGAGAGGGACATTAGGAGTAAAACCTGTGACTTAAAGAGCACACACAAATTGGGGACGTAAGGCAGGGAGACTGGTAGTAACGTTGGATGAAAGCTGGTGGGGAATGTAAGGATGCGATGAGGTTGAGAGGACAGAAGATGAGATCTGTTGAAACTTTACAAGTATTGGTTACCACACTCTAATTTGAGACATGAATACAGGCATTGTATGAAACGTGGTCAGGATGGCAAATAGTTACGAGGTGGGGGAGACTTCATGGTTTCTCTGGGATCCCAAGATCATTTTATATTGTAGTATAAAGAACAATTCATTTTTGTAGCATTGCTTTTGCTACAAAACGGGTATTGATCTAGATATTGCAGGTATGATATTGTAATGTGAGGGAAAGAATGTGTGCAATATCAGGAAATGTACTGACCGGTATAAATACAGCAGGTTTACATAGCATTCCTTTGAAAACTGCTTTTATGCAAGTATTGTAGTTCATGCCAAAGGGTCATCTTTTCTCAAATGTCTGGTCTACTGGGTCAGAGTATTTTCTGGGGTATGCTTAGACTAGATCTGTGGCAACACTGTTTTGGGGTGGTGTGATTCCTTCTCAGTGGTATTTTTCGGGACTGGGAAAATCTTTGGGTTGCAGATAGCAGGCTCTTTGTAGGGAGACGTCTAGAAAGCATTTGGCAGTTCTGGGGGGGGGGTGCATGACGAGAAGCACAGAAAAAAGTAATAAAGTAAGGAAACATTGCTATGGTTGATGATAAAGGGTTAGGATTGTTGATAGGGGAAGAAGCTGATGGAGATGACTGGAAAATTACCTTTATGGTGTATTTTCTTTTTGTGACAGTTGTTGGGCCTGTGTGTTCAGTTTTCTTTCCGCAAGGCATTGATGGGCCCGACTCTGCTAATAGAAGGTTGTATATGTGCTTGTACTGCTCCCACAATACGGTGTTATGCTTGCACTGTTATCTTGTGTGAAGCATATTGTAATGTAGATCATCAATGTTCTCATGTGACAGCCCACGTAATAGTGATTAAATGCCGCCCCTCCTTTTTAGGTCTCGCCCTGAAGCCAGCGCTTGCGCTGGTCTGGGCGAGACATTTTGTAAGTGGGCTTTCAGAAATGCGACCACATTTTTTTGGGCTTGCCTAGAGCGTGCGGGTACGCGCACAAAGACGAGCAGAGGCGCCATATGGCTTTCCTCTCTCGTCACGGTGCGCGCACATCGCACACCACTCGCCAGCCTGTTTCCTTTTGCCGTCGCGCGCACCACTCGCCTCTTCCTCGCGCGCGGCCAATGCTTGTTTTATGTTGCAGAGTGCATATTCACGCTGCTCGTGTTTCACTGTCTAAGCCTGCCTGTACACCTCCCGCTTCGTTTATTCCACCCCCTCCCTGGCCTCTCTCTTGCCGTGCTTCCACGTCCTCCCAGTCCCCGCAAACCGTTATTCCGTCAGAGCTGCAGTCAGTCTGTTGTGGCATACGAGACGCTGCGCTTCACGCAATGTTCTTTTATTTATTATTGACCTTGAGCACTTCTTAGAAGTGCCTGAGCCTTGAAATCCTGGCTTGCGTGTAGCTGCTCTGCTTTCACCCCTACCTCCTCCCCTCTCATTCTGGTTGTGTCCAGGCCCCCGGAGACAGCAGCTCCTCATCCTCCGGGTGGCCGATGAACAAGGATGACTACTGATTTAGACAGTGGGGGTGGGGGGGACTCAGAGTGTGTTTGAGCTGCTGCCCCCTCGAGCCCTTCTACCATTCGCCAAGTCTTCTCTCCAATGTGCAAGTCCAAGGCACAGAGCCCAGGAAAGCACAAGATCACAGGCCTCAGATCACACTCGCTCTAGAAACAACAGAACAATTAGATGTAAAGTACTTTTATTGTTTTTTATTCAGTCCTTCATTTATTTATTTCTCTTATCAATCCCGTCGTGGGCGACTCGCTGCTTTAAAGGTGGAATCTGTGAAAATGCCTGTAGATAGTTTACAGTCAATATTCACAATCCGCTATCTATCTGTCTATCTATATCTATCTATCTGACCGACTGTCTTTCTGTCTACCTGCCTATCTAGGTGTGAGGCAATCAGTCCATCCGTCAGTCGATCGGTCTATCCTTTCGTTGAACTGCGGTTACTCCCGTCAGCCAGCCTGCTGGCTACATGTGCACGCACGCTATAGGTTTATATAAACACACACATTTCTGATCTTTGTGCGCCCAGTGCCATGCCCGTCTGAAAGGTTGCATCATTCCATCCCGTGAAGGCACGTGCTCACTTTTGCTTCAGTTTGTGTACCCTCTAGCCAGTGATCGACACACAGGGGGCGGGGCCGTCATCATTTCTCGCTTCTCCGACACCACTGTCGCCACCGATACCTGGTACTCTTTGGGTCGATACACCAGCTGCTCCAAGTTTTTAGGGCATTGTGGAGGTTTTGAGCTCTAAAGGATGGAAGGGCGCTGGCACTGCCCTGCTTTCTCGGCCCGGTTTTTTGGTTGGATGCACACACAAGACAGTTAGTTCTGGAGGACAGAGTGCCACTGCCCACATGTGCTCTCTGCCCTGGGTAGCAGGGTTTTCAACGGTCGAGGTCCCTGTATTGGCACACCAGTACTGCCCCAGTAACCTCGCGGGCGAACACCAGCTGCCCCTGGCTTTATGGTTAAAGGCACATACCAGGCAGTTAGCTCTGTAAGACAGCGGGCCACTGCCCATACACGCTTTTCGCCCTGGACAGTAGGGTTTTCACAGAGCGAGGTCCCTGCATTAGTCCAACAGCATGCCACGTTACCTCTTCACAAACACCTCCTGCCTGCCCCAGTTTATTTGATCACCCAGGTGCAGAGGTGCACTTCCATCAGTTATATTTAAAGTAGGGCACAAGTCCTAAAAGAAGAAGTGGGGGACTAACCAGGTTAGGCAGTATGCAAGTGAAATCATGACGCGTGCCATCACAGCGCATGTTACAGGCTCTGCTGACAGCTAGGTGAAGAGAGCCCTCCCGCAATGCCGTTCCCTGCATCTCTGTTGATAGGAGATGAGCTCCCAGTTCTGTAGGTGCAGACTGCAGGTTTCACTTCATGCTTTGCTGAAAGGTAAAGCGCCTTCATTGTGTGGTTGCATGCTGGAAATATACTCTCACACCATCCGCTGGTCGCTGCATGCTGCAGAATTCACATTGTATGATGTGGTGACAGGTGAACATGACCTTGCATGGATGTAATGCTACACTGCTTGCTCTGTTGACGGGCCAGGAGAGAGTCTCCCTTCATCCTTCCCTAGCTGTGTCTGTATATGCTGCATGCTCGACCCCAGTCACTGTTGACAAAATAGGTACAGTGGCATTATTTCGGTACTCTATACCTGCATGGTGAAATACATGCTTTGAGTCCTCTCTGTGTGGCGGAAGGAGCTGCCTCAGTTCCTTGTTTGAATACGTGCCCTAAACTCCTCTGCATATTTGATGACACATGCCGCCACTATTCCCTACGTTGATGCATGCCTTGAACCCTCTCTGCATTTTCTGATGACAGGAGCCAGGCCCCAAGTTTTTTATTATGTTGCATTCCCTATACCCAATCTACATATTCTGATGAAAGAAGCCATCGTTTTCACTACGAAGATGTTTGTCATAAACCACTTGCGTGAGTTTGTGGACAGTAGTCAGCCTTCTTCCCTATGAAGATGAATGGATTGGACCACCTCTGTATGTTCTGATGATAGGAACCATTCCTCTTCCCTATGGAAATGCATGTCCTATACTCTGCTTGCATTTTCCTGTGCCAGAAGCCTCCCATTTACCATATGGAGATGCATGCCTATACTTGAACGCCCTCTGCATGTTCTGGTGATGGGGCAACTCCTTTCGTGTATGTTCAGGCATGCCTTGAATCCTCTCAACATGTTCTGATGTGAGAAGCTACCCATGCCTTCTTTGGGAATACATGCCCTGAACTCCCACTGCATGTCCTGATGACCCCATACTCTGCCTCCCCTGCCCTTATCCTCCTCTACTTCACTCATTTTTCTCAACTTTCCCCTCCTCTTTTTTCTCTCTCCTTGTGCACTCCCCCCTTCTTTCCCCTCACCTCCATCCACTTCCCTTACCTCCCCCTCCTAAATTCCCTCCCAGTCGACCGTTCCCCTCCTCGTCCCTAACTTGGTTCCCCTCGCCTATTCTTATCTAATTATGCCTCACCCACAGCCCAGCACAGAATCCTTCTATTCTCCCCCTGTCACTCTCTTTGTAAACCTATCTGTTATTGTTGTTACCATGTCTATTAGTCCACCATGAAGTGCCTTTTTATGTATATTGCCCTCGGCTCATTTCAGTTTGATATTACTTGTTTTTATGCTCTGCTTTTGAACAATCCGTTCTTTGTCCTGTAATCTTGTTTGTGCACATGTAAAGCGCTCTGATACCCCCGGGTCGAGCCAGCGCTATATAAAACCTTTCAAATAAATAAATAACAAGAGCTGCGCCTCTTTTCATGAGTACGCCTGGTCTGAACTCCCACTGCATGTTCTGATGACCTGAGCTGCGCTTCTTTTCATGAGTACGCCTGGTCTGAACTCCCACTGCATGTTCTGATGACCTGAGCTGCGCCTCTTTTCATGATAGCATAGCCAATAGGTCTCGCCTTTGGGACCTTATAAGTGTTTAGCCATGCAACACTTGATGATGTTGCACCAAGGATATTGTGCTGGATAACTAAACACTTATAAGGTCCCAAAGGCGAGACCTATTGGCTATGCCAATTCTTGTTTTGGTGTCCCTTTAAACTGCAAAATGTATCAGATCTAAAATAATCATATCTAAATTCTTGCTTCACAAATTATTTCATACTGTTAGCCGGTTATTTATTTTTATTGTTATAAATTGATGATAGTAACAGTGTGAAAGCTCTTTTTCACTTTACTGTTGTAAAGAAAAAAGTGCTCAATTAAATAGTCACAAAGTGTGCACCATGACATGCTTCTGGTGATGCCATTATTCCAATACACCACAGGTGATTGCCTTTGCTTCTCAACATGTAACTGGTAGGGATGTGTAAAAATTGCGTAATTTGCTTTTGCGTTCTAGCCAACATTTCACATAAATGTGAAATGCAGAAACTACAATTGGTGCTATATTTTTGGGCAAAATGCATCCTTGCTTCCATTTTGGGCACAAAGATGCATTTTGTGATAGTAAATAGCAAAAAACCAAACACAGCGAACAAGTAGCCACTCGCGTTCATTCCATTTATGTTGTTCCCATGCACTTAATAGTGTAATTTCTAGAATTTCACATAACGGAAAATTCTGAGAGATTAGAACTGCGTAATGGAATTTGCCTGGGTCCAGTAACTGGTCTAACACTTATCTATCTGCCTGCTGAGACGTGGCACCAGAATTTAGAAAAGCTAAAGAGGGTGTCCAGTTAAGAGCATCTAACTTGCAGTGTATTAGCTGTGCCATTAAAACTATGCACAAGGCAGAGGTGCCTTCAGGGCCACCTTTAGCTTAGCTACCATATCCAGAGAAACCCCCTCAATGCTCTCAAAACCAAGCTGTGCCAATGAGTTGGAGCTCACACCACCAGCTGTTGCAAGCCACTTTGTTTAACCTTAGATAAAAAGGGTCTGAGGGTTGCAGGAGTAGCCAGAGAATGTCTATCCCCTTGTTTTATGCTAACATTGTGAAGTGTGTATTGGAGACAAAAAATGTGTGTATTTTCAGAAATCATAAGCTTTTGTTTGGAGAAAAATTTATGGAAATCCCAAATATAGTCCAAGCTGATATGAGAGTGATGAAATCATACAGTGTTGGGGAGAATTATTACTATTACTACAACCTTGGTGTCGGTGGCATTGCAGCTATGGTTGTTATGCATTACCCAAGTAGAGGCATTCCACTTTGACAAAGCCTTTTGTACAATACTGCTGGCGACTATGCAGAGACTGAGGTGATCGCTGCTCATGATCTTGCATATGGCAGCCACACTGATGTAATCTTGTCTTATATGGTCATTATTACACCACTAATATTAGTAGCTCAGGATGATTTTTATTAAACATACGTAGCTTTTATTACAGAAAAGATTGGAAACTGCTGCTCCAGAATGACATATCCACACCTGTCTCTGAACAAAACCCTAAATTACATTTCCTAAATTTTATAAAAGGCTTGAGGCACACCTGTTGCTACAAGCCAGTAGGTAGGATTTGCTGTTTTAAATTCAATTGGCCACTTATATGTTACCTAGGTGTACACAGTGTTATGTTATGTTAATAACATTTATATAGCACGCAAATACCATTGGTCTCTTGTGGCTCTTACCTGAGGTTTGGAATAACATGTTGCTGCTAAGCTTGTTTAAGGAGAAGAGTTTTCAGACTTTTTTCGAAAGGGAAGTAGGGTGGTCTCTTTCCTCAGCCTTTCCGGCAAGCCATTTCAAATCTGAGGTATCAAGACTGAAAAAGTCAGGCTGCCCAAGGTTGCTTTACTAAAGCATGGACAGATCTGCAAATTCGCCTAGTAGGAACGTAGGCAGCGCCTAGGCGCATAATGCCTCGGTCTTTCCATAATGTAAACTGGCACATTACCATACAGTGTCTTGTGCGCAATACACAAGCCCTTAAACATGGCCCTCTGTTTGACTGGCAACCAGTGACGTTGTTGCAACAGTGGTGTGGCATGCGTCCATCTCGGTAGTTTAAGCAGCAATCTTGCTGCATCATTCATTGTCACCTGGAGCTTGCCCAACAGCTTATTGGGAAGGCCAATATACAAGGCATTCCCATAATCCAGCCGTGACAATATCATTGCCGCCAGCCCTGTCAGCATAGGTGAAAATGAAAAAATTTGAACCATTTTCTGGAGCTGACTCAAGAGACCTGAGCCACTCCCACATACTGTCGCCACTTGCTTAGACATTGACAGACTACTGTCTAGTTTAATGTCAAGCCTGGTAGGGTACACTATAGTTTGGGATGGGGGGGGGGGGTTTAACTCTAGTGGCCGAAAACAGTCCAATAAAGGGGCTCCCTTTCATGGTGATTGCTAGCGCTTCAGTCTTGCCTGGATTGATCTTCAGAGAGTTGGCTGTCATCCAGTTCACAGTAAACTGCAAGATATTTTGCACGTTCAACTGTGACTGTATAGAGCTCTCAATCCTCAAAACGAGCCGAAAATCATCGGCATAGTTGAACAGTTGACAGTCCAGCGGTGCCAGTGCTGTAATCAACAACTGTATATAGATATTGAACAGCAATGGAGAGATAAAGCGGATCCCTGAGGGACCCTGCAGGTTGACGCTCTTGCCATGAAGACATCGCCGCCCATCTGCACCCTCTGTGAGAGGTCATTCAAGAACGTTGAAACCCACAGAAGGGCAGACTCTGTAATCCTGACAGCCAGAAACTGGTGCAATAGCAATTGATGATAACTGCATTAGACACTGCCGTATGGTCTAACAAAATCAGCGCAGAAGATCTATTTTTATCTGCGGCCAACCTAAGTTCGTCCAGTACAGAGAGCATCACCAACTCTGGACTATGATGGGCCTGAAAGCCCGAATGGCGAGGGTGAAGCAGTTGCTGATCATCCTCAAATTTTGTGAGGATCTTAGTTACATGCCGCCCCAGAATCTTAGCCGCAAATGGCAGCAGCGATACAGGGCGATAGTTCTTTAAGTTTTTTGGGTCCACCCCCGCCTTCTTCATCAGAGGGCTTACCATAGCCCTCTTAAACCTTGATGAAACTTTACTTATCACCAAAGAAGCGTTTAGAAGAGACAGAAGCTCACCCCCCATATCTAGGAAGTCTGCTTTAAACGGCTCCAGCGGACAAGGGTCCTCTGGCGAGCCAGATTCGACAGCCGCCAGAAAAGAGGCCAGCGTCTCCATATCCAAAAGTCTAACCCTTCTTGACTGCCATCACTTATCTGCTGGCCAGTGTCTTAGATGACTGCCACCCACCACTTGCAGAGCTGGTGCTGAGACCCAGGTGTCCAACACTAAGGCCTCGCCGTAGAGTTCCTGCATTCAAGTAGGCACCTAAATAGTACAGAATCCATCCCCTTGAATTTGGATGATCCATTGTACAGCGTCCTTTGTCATATACCCTTTCTTATTCTTTTACTTATATTTACCATGTGCAACTCAGTCTTATGAAGGGCAATTCAACATTTTACATATTCAGATACAAGTAAATAATGTGGTTTGTAGCGCACTGTACTATTTGTTTTAGCACTTGCTACCCCAGTGGGGCGCTGCAGCGCTTCTCCACACAGTTGATCGCTACACCTTATGGATGTCTGGTTTGAAAAATATTTTCTCTGCTTTCAGCCTATTTGAATAGTGTTTCCACATTATGCATGATGACCACAGGGGTGCGAATATCGTGTTATCGGTGATGCTTAGTGTTGTGATAGATGCTGTGTGTGAGAGAGACTCCTTTTTAGCATTTGTGTTATGCTCCGATTAGCACGGCAGCCCCCATTATTGTGTTGGTAGTGTCTTTTACCATCTCAATTTGATTTCGTATACTGTCTGTCGCAGGTCGTTGTCTACTCTGTGCTGTTATTGATCTGTAGTAGTTAATGGACATCATTAAAGAGCAAGGAAGTATCAAAGAGCTGTCTGATAGACTGTGTTATAGTCCTCTGTTATTGCCATTCTGAGATGTCAGTTGAAGAGATTTGCAAAGATTGACTTGGTGTTTCATCTTTTCTGTCAATATTATTTGTTGGTGCTCAGATTATGTGGCTTATTGGGACCTGCAAGATGGACTGTTAGGGGCCTCCGTTGACTAGTAATTTGTAGAAGATATCTCAGTATGCTTGTCTGGTTAGTAATGAGCAGAAAGTAAACGTACTGGCATATCCTTTATCTGTGCCATCCAGTTGACACTAATATTCCACAGGGCCTTTCATACATTCAATGCCTGTCCTATTAAAGAGGAGGGATCAGGTTATTAATTGACATTATATCATATGGTGACATGGTTAATGCCAAACTGATACTGGGTGGACTGCCCTAAAGACTAGATTAACTGTTCTTCATCTTGTGGTTGGATTTACACGCTAGGGTAGATATAGAGTACTGTGCCTTTATGTTAAATCTGAGGGGTCGGGAGGTTAGAGTCCCATATGTAAATTGCCAGGTTTCGGGTCTTCACATGCAGAGTGACAGTAGGTACTCTATAGTGATCATTGAAGAGGTGCAGTTATATATTCCGTAGGTATTTCGAGGTTGTGTGGTTTGATGCTCCCCAGTTTGCATTCAATTCCAGAATCTGTCCTCATGGCATGGTGTTTCATAATTCTTGGCTATGCTTATACTGGTAGAACAATTATTGTTCTGGGTTCGATACCTGGGTCAGCGGTGGCTGTAATTATCTTGCGGCATCCATGTATTCTCCGAGTCCCTTAAAATTCTCACGGGCCTGAAGTCTGGCTCCCCATCGGACCCCTGTCCGGCCAGAATGCTGACAGCAGTTGCCGAGACCATTAATAATGAGGTGAATGGTATCATCAATTTGTCTCTTCAGGCGGTCTGCGGCCCAGAAACCTGGAAGCAGGCCAAAATTTTGCCTCTCTTTAAAAAAACGACACTCGACCCACTTAGCACAGTGAACTACCGTCCCATCTCCCTTCTACCTGGCCTGGCCATGGTGTGTGAGAAGGTGGTAAACAGACAACTTATGGAGTTTGTTGAGAGAGAGGGTCTGTTGCACCCAGCCCAGTCAGGGTTTAGAGCCTCCCACAGCACCGAGTCGGCCCTGGTGGAGGTTTCAGAGGCAATTAGGGAGTGTCTGGACGCCGGCAGGAAGGCAGCATTAATTCTGCTCGACCTGTCGGCGGCGTTTGACACTGTCCCCCACTCCCTCCTCCTCATGCGGCTAACCGAGATCGGGGTGTTGGGTGCTGTTTGGGGCTGGCTCAGATCCTTTTTGGAAGGACGGGCTCAGCAGATATGGCTTCCACCGTCCTCCTCTTCTCCCCAGGCAGTGACCACAGGGGTCCCACAGGGGTCCTCCCTTAGCCCCCTTCTTTTTAACATTTATGTTACACCTTTGGTGTACCTGGCAGAAGAACTTGGGGCTAAGGTCATGGCCTACGCGGACGATACCCAGCTTCTTTTCACCTGGGATAAGAATGAGGACTCTGTTTCCTCTGCTCAACACTGCCTGTCCTCCATATTTCATTGGCTAGCGGCTGCACAACTCGAGTGCAATGAAGAAAAATTGGAGATTCTCCTCTATGGAAAGTTTCCCTCCAATTTCAGAGAAACACTATGGCCCCCCGAGTTCCCTATCCCCACCTCTACAGGGAAGCCCGCTAAGAACTTGGGGGTGTGGTTTGAGGAGAATCTTTCCTTCACCACACAGTTTAAGAAACTTGCTGGGACCTGCTTTGGCCTTTTGAAATCTGAGGAAGTTTCTCCCTCTCCTGCCCTGGGCGGCAAAAGAGACTGTCATCTGTGCCCTTATTTTGTCCCGGCCGGACTACGCCAATGCCCTTAATGTGGGCATCCCGGGTTATCTGTTAAAAAAACTTCAGGTGGTCCAAAATGCGGCAGCCAGACTTCTTCTGGAAATTCCCGCTAGGACTAGCATTAGACCCCACCTGCGCTCTCTGCACTGGCTTCCTATAGCCGAGCGGGTCAAATTTAAATCTTTGGTCATGGCCCATCGCGCTCTTCATAGGCTTGGCCCCACCTATCTGCAAAAACGGTTCGCCTTTTACACTCCAGCGCGACCGCTGCGTTCCCTGTCTCAGCGCCTCGCCCAGGTCCCTCGCTTTAAATGTCTGAGGCTTGGAGGCAGCTCTTTAGCTCGGAAATCTGCTGCGGCTTGGAACGCCCTCCCTTTTGTCCTCTGGAATACTCGGGACCCGTTGATCTTCAAGAAGAACTTGAAAACATATCTCTTCTCATAAATTTCTGATGGCTACCCCTCGCTGTTCCGCGCCGGGACACTTTAGAGTATCTGTGTGCGCTACAAATTAAATTAACATGTCTTTAAATCCTCCTGGATGATATAAATCTGGTCTCCCAATGAGTTCCAGCACTTGGTGGCTTCTACTGCGCCAGCGGATGCTCCTCTAGATTTGTTATGGTATGGTAGCATGATGACCTGTGATGCTAGCTTGGAGCACCATGCCCTTTTTAGGTCTCGCCTGAGCCAGCGCGCATGCGCTGCTCTGGCGAGACTTTTAGTAAGCGGGTTTTGGAAGTGCAAACAGTGGCTTTTGCTGCGGACTAGCCTGCGTTCACGCGAGCGTGCACGCGCGATCAGGCGCCATATGGCTTCCCTCGCCATCTGGACGCTCGCGTGAACGCAAGCTGGTCGCCAGCAAAAGCCACTGTTTGCACTTACAAAACCCGCGATTACTTTCACGGCCGCGCGGCCAATGCTTGTTGCTCGCGCTTCTTGTTATTCCCAGGTGTAATACTTCAGCTTTGGCAGAGGTGCTGCTCACCAGTGCGGCCTCTTGACAGGAGGATATAGACATGTAGCCACCGGTAGTTCTCTTGTTTTAATTACTTTATATTTGCACATTTTCTCTCCTCGTTCGACTTCCGCTGCCTGCTGCTACTCAGTTTCCCTCACGCCCCCTTCTCCCTCCCACAGCTCCTCTTCTCCCACTCGGCGCACAGCCTAATTGTGGTAAATTTGAACACGCCTCAGGCTGTAAGCGCACTATTACACACAGTTTGTGCTTCACCTACTATAAAACATTTCTTTTAATATTTCTGTTACTTTTTAAAAGAACGTCTTACTGCACCTTAACATACTTATATGCTTCTACAAATTTTATGTATTTAAGTGTCCAGCTACGGACTTCTCCGAATATTTGTTGTGATATTCTAGTTCCGGGATGTAATTGCACTATAATACGCGTTCGCCATATAACAGTGTTTAATTAAGTTACAGTGCGTACCGGCTCTTTAATGTTGTCACTGTTGAACCAAATGTCACTTACATTTTTTAAGGAACATTGTCCTCCGATACCGCATTTACAGAATTCTAATTTTCGTCTAGTGTTACCGGCGCAACAGCAGTACACTTCACCAGCTACAAATCACCGACGATAATTAAATGATTTTTTTTTTACATACTTTTATTCTTCGAAAATTTAATGCATTTTATTGTGCAGCTACAAACTTCCCAGAGTGTCTGTGTTGAATTTTCATTAGTCCCGGGATGTAATTGCACCGGGATACACGTAGGGGGATTAAATGCACTTTCACACCCGTTTACGCTTTATTACTCACAATAGATGTAATTTTGTGTCTGCAGTTAATTTGCATCACCAACCACTTTCCCCAACAGTAATGTTTTTATCTTATTTAAGATACTGCGGTGACTTCTCACCCACCCCCGGGCAAACTGCACCATCTTAACGCACAGTATCTATTGGTTATATTAGAAGTGCTTCAGTTTGTAAGCTCGGTAAGGAAGTACCGCTCTCTCGCTTCCTCAGCCGGTATATACTTTATGAAATGCCGTACACTAGAGCAACACTTGTTTTAAAATTGAATAATATGCTCTGATTGTGCAGACGCCTCTGGGTTACAGGGCCCTGCTGTATATGTGCCATTTGACAAATAAAATCTTTTTAAAAAAAAAAAAATATTTGAATAATTTAATGCTAGATGGTTCTTCTGGTCGGCAAAAGTGGGAAACAGCAGACAGATGCCATGATTTGTTTCCTTGTGGGAAACATTCCCTCAAGCAATCCGTTTGACAGTCCGGCGGGAAGGCCTTTGATCACTATCTGTGTCACCATCTTTTGTTAATCTGGGAGCAGGAGCCCCAACCTAAACATGGATTGCTTTTCACCACATGCTGACACATTTAAAACACTTTCCTCACAAATCTCAGACACGGGTCTACATTCTTTGTATGCTTCCTCAACTGCATTTTAAATATATTTACTTTATTCTTCATGCTGACTTCTGATGCAACTTGGGGTCTTACTTCAGCTTCACATACTTTTATGCTTCCCGGAGTATAATGCAGTTGTGTACCGCTACGAACTTCCCCTACTGTCTAAGGTAATTTTTCATTAGGCCCAGGGTTTATTTGCACTGGGATACACCTCACACTACATAACATTGTTTAAATAAGTTGCCAGCCGGCATTGTTCATTTGTTGAACCCGCTGCCCTTAAGTTTTACGTGTATGACTGCAAATGTTTTTAATGGTGCACTGCCGTTATGTTTCTTACTCACTGACATACTTGAGTATGTGTTTTAGTACGTTTCTCGGGTGACTGTACTAGCGCCTGGTCTCCGCAGCTGCTAGCATTCCCACTAACTGACCAGCCACAGCCCTTGTTTTATTTTAATTGGGCCTGCGCCGTATATAGCAGGCACGGGAAGTCGCCTAACACCATCTGGTATACTTCGTGAAATGTGAGACGGCCGCCTTACTGTTGACAACACTGCTTGGAGTCTTTTCTATGAGGAGGAGGAGGTGGGTGAACTGCGTGTGCCATTTCCGTTGTGTGTAAAAGTAATACGGCAGACAAGCAACTTTTTTTTCTGTTTATTCACTTTTTAGGTCTCGGCCTGCACCAGCGCTTGCGCTGGTCTGGCCGAGAGTTTTAGTAAGCGGGTTTTGGAAGTGCAAACACTGGCTTTCGGCTGGCGACCAGCTTGAGTTCACGATGGCGTGCACGCGCAGCTGCCATCTGTTGTTTCCTATCTCTTCCTCATTTCCTCGTCATGGCTCATTAACTCTCTGGACTCTGATGTTTCAATCGCAGCAGCAGCTCACATTACCAACTGAGGGCCCTGACTACAGTCACATGAAAAACAACAGCGATTAGCATTGAAATGCAAGCTTTTTTTTGTCTAGTTAGAAATATTGCTTCGGTGTGTTGATTTCACCTTATATCGCTATTTGTTTTATATTGGGAGTCACAGCCTAATTACCAGTATTTTTGTCTCTCACAGTTTTTTTTTTTTAATATTTATTCGCGCAAAGCACAAAGCTATATTTAAGGTTACTTTTTCCGCGTCACTTCTTCACTCTATTTAAACTCCACACCCCCCACTCTTATTGTCTCTCTCCTTCTCTCTCTCTCCCCTCTCTAATTCTCTCTCTACTTAATTAACTCTCCCCTCTCTATCTTTTTTAGCCTTTCATTCTCTCTCATCCCTTTATCTGTTTCTCTTTCAAACTCCTTCATTCACTCTCTCTCCCCTTCTTTCTCTCTCTCTATCCCGCTCCACTCTTTATTCTATGTACACCCTTTCTCTCTCTCTCTTTCTCTCTCACCACCCTCTCTAATTGGGCATTATATCTTCACTCTATCGCTCACTCGGCAACACCACAGCATCACTCAGCGCAACCACAGCATCAATCAGAGCCAGCACAGCATCACTCAGAACCAACACAACACCACTCAGCACCACCACAGCATCACTCAGCACCACCACAGCATCACTCAGCACCACCACAGCATCACTCAGCACCACCACAGCATCACTCAGCACCACCACAGCATCTCTCAGCACCACCACAGCATCTCTCAGCACCACCACAGCATCTCTCAGCACCACCACAGCATCTCTCAGCACCACCACAGCACCACTCAACACCACCTCAGCATCACCACAGCACCACCACAGCATCACTCAGCACCACCACAGCATCACTCAGCACCACCACAGCACCACCACAGCACCACAACAGCACCACTCAGCACCACCACAGCACCACCACAGCACCACTCAGCACCACCACAGCACCACTCAGCACCACCACAGCATCACTCAGCATCACCACAGCATCACTCAGCACCACCACACCACCACTCAGCACCACCACAGCATCACTCAGCACCACCACAGCATCACTCAGCATGACCACAGCACCACCACACCACCACTCAGCACGACCACAGCACCACCCCAGCATCACTCAGCACCACCCCAGCATCACTCAGCACCACCACAGCATCACTCAGCACCACCACAGCATCACTCAGCACCACCACAGCATCACTCAGCACCACCACAGCACCACCTCAGCATCACTAAGCACCACCTCAACACCACTCAGCACCACCACCACAGCATCACTAAGCACCACCTCAACACCACTCAGCACCACCACCACAGCATCACTAAGCACCACCTCAACATCACTCAACACCACCTCAGCATCACTAAGCACCACCTCAACATTAGAATAGGCAGGAAGAAGTTGCCAACATTGCAACGACAAAATAAACGACAAGACCTTTCTTATGTTTATTCTTTTTAATTGGGTCATTCAGTTGTACATAATGTCGTCTTAGTTATATATAAAGTAACAAAAATGCTTATAAGTCTTTTTTATTATAACTTTTCAACATGCTGCACAGCAGCCACAATGCTCTTAAAAACATTGGCAAAACCAATAGCTCTGCCTAAACACTTATAAGGCCCCAAAGGCGAGACCTATTGGCTAATAGGTCTCGCCTTTGGGACCGTATATGTGTTTAACCAGGTGTCAGTTATGCAGCACAATTGTTGCATGGCTAAACACTTATAAGGTCCCAAAGGCGAGACCTATTGGCTATGCCAATGCTTGTTGTTTTTGTTTAGACTTCATTGCCGTCATAGTAGTTCTTCTCCTTTGGGGGTTCTGTGGAAGATGCAGAGTGCTTTCAACATTGAATGCCTAGCGATAGGTAGATAGTGAAGTGTTTACTGGACTGGCATCATGTGTTTTCAGGGGTTTAGGAAGAGGAGGAGTCTTGCGCAGAATTTTGCATTATTTGCGTATTATGAAGCGGCGTTTCCAAAGTACAGACTATTGCCATAGGTAAACTTGAGATCAGGAGAGTGAGGATAGCTTTTAGCTTTTGTTGGTATCTCAGTTACAGGAAGATATTTCACTGCACTTTTATTCTGCAAAAGGAGCCATTTGTGACCTTATTGGAATTTGATATTGGGGACAGATCTGAGCCCAGGGTTTCTCCCTTCCCTTGACACAACTAGTGATGCATCTAGTTCCTCAGGCCACATGCCAGTGGGCTGCTTTTAATGCCATTGTCCACAGGTCATGATTTCAATCTTTGTAGTGTTAAGCTTTAGGTGTTTAATCATCATCCATGCTTCCAAGGCACAAGGGAAATCGCCAGGTCTTGACTTGTCGAGGTCATCTCAGTTATCCATTTTTAGAATGATTTGTGTGTCATGTGCATGATTCTAGCATGTGAGGGTGAATGATCTAATCAGGTCCAGTTAGGGGGATAGCTAGATGTTGAATAGGAGAAGAGAGATGATTGACCGCTGACCAGCGCCACATTGTTTGGTACAAGGAGTGGTTACGAAAGATGGTATGAAAACCAAGCTTTGTCTGTGTTTGAGAAATGAGGCAACCGATTTAGGGTGTGTGCGATTTTATTTTTAAAGATGATGTAGCTGCGGATTAGTGTACGGCGGTGAACGCTACCAAATGCTCCTAAAAAGTCTTGAGTCGTCCGCATACAAGGGCTGACTCTGTGCCTCTACCTGTCTGAATCCAGGTTGTTAATCAAAATAGTTATTTTCTGCAATAAGTGTTCTTTCAAATGATTTACCTAGGAACAGCCTGCTGGCAAGTGTCCTGTCGCTTTCTGGCTTGGATTGGTTGAGATTCCTCTTCTTGAGGAGTGGTCTGATATATGAGTTTTTTTAACTGGGGTTGGATCAGGCCTAGTTACAGGGGGACTTGTTTCTTAAGTTTCTAGCTGATTCCCCCTGCACAGGTTGTGGAAAGACTGGCATTGAAAAATTTGGAGGGGAATATTTATCCTAGGTCTGAAAGTGATGCTGATGACCTGCTTGTGTTAATACTATCATAGAATTGTTTAGCTGTTTTGTCCTTAAGGCACTTTTCTGTCTTTTAAATTTTCAGTTTTGTTGAGATTTTTTCATAGACTGCTTGCAATTTTGGGGTCTCTGCGTTTTGGCACTCTTGTGGAAGTCTGCTAGAATCTTGTAGCGTTCCTTTGATGGGCAGCCTGCTTCAGTTATGGGTATGGAGTAGGGTTGTCTTTTGTGGTTCAGAGGGCTGCTTTGTAGACTTTTATAGTGCAGTAGTATGAGCCTGTCATTTTTAGGTCTCGCTGAGCCAGCGCATGCGCTGCTCTGCGAGACATTTAGTTAGTGGCTTTTCAAAGTGCTACCACAATCTTTTCCTGGCCTCAAGCTTGCGTTCACGAGCGCGTGCACGCGCGCAGCCGCCATGTGGCTTTCATGGCTCATTAAGCCTTGCTCTCCCAAGCGCCTCGCTCTGCCCCTCCCCCACCACAGAGCGCGTCCCTGCCATCACTTTCGCTTTCACGGCCGCGTTACTTTCACGGCCAATGCTTGTTTATAGGAGCGTTTGAAACCTAGACCAGAGGATTTTCCCCTTTTTTTCAGCAGAACCTGTAATTTAACAATTTAAACACTCTTTCGGGGCTGGTAGGATTTTTAATTGTCAGTCCCAGTACTTCTTAGCGAGATCAGCTAGAAGGTGCAGCGATGCCTACAGCCCTCAGCAGTGGTGCATTGCTTTAAGTGAGACGGCACCCCTGACACTGTCACTAGAATATTTAATGGTACACTCGCCACGCCAGTGCGCATATCTGCTTCACTTAAAAAGAGCAAATCCAGCACTGCTTCAAAAAGCTTATGAATGTCAACGAGGCCGTTCGCTCCTTGCTACAGCCCTCTTACAGCTGCCAGGTTTTCGATATTTTGACTCCATTTGAGACACTTAAATTACATCATGACAAACAAATGTCATCCCCGGTTCCTGTGCTGAGAAGTGTCTCCCACATTGCAGGAAAAGGCGCATTGTCAAGCATATGAGGAGAACATGTCCAAGTTTACAAACTGTCCTGGCATGTATTGGCTCTGTCTGCAGCCAGGGTTGTTTTATTTCAGACATCTTCCTGCTTATTTTCAAAATATTCAATTTTTGTACCACTAAATACAAGAATATTAGTTTATTTTGGTTCGAGGCAGCGTTTCCAACTTAATTCGTGCCTTATTTCTACCTCCGTTCCCTTACACTGACACTACTGTTAGCAGCAAAGGTATTGATTTGAAGTAGTAAAGGTGGGACCAGTCGTTTTGTCCTGTTCAGTTTTCTTTCCGTCCTGCTCCCTTGTGACAGTCTCAGTAATGCTTCCCCTTGTAGGCAGCGATAAAATATGCTGTGTGTGAGACTGCGGTCACTGCGCAATGGAGGAGCTTTGTGTCTTTAACAGGAAGCCATTTTTAATTAAAGCTTTATTCCGGAAGCTCTTGGGTGTCGTGTTTGTTAATAACGACGTGCTCTGAGGGGACCGTTTGACACAAAGCTGCTTCTTGCAAGGTGCATTGAACACGTTGAAATGCAGCAAAAACTGTTGCCACCACACCCATGGAAAACACTGCTGCTCTCCTAAATAGTTCGGAAGGGAAACATTTCTGTGTTTTATTTTCGGTGTTGAGAAATAAAACGTCAAAGTTTAATTACAACTTTGCATTGTACCCCGCCCCCGTCGCCTCCTGGCATCTTGTGGAGTTCTACTTATTTGTCGTGTTACCGAATCACATGATTATGTAAATGTAAACATCCAGTTTTTTCATGCAACATTCAGCACCAGGATGTGAACTGTTTCTAAACGCTCATTCCAGCAGACTACCACTCTGCCAACAAAGAGACTTAAATACAAGAAGTTCTTAAAATGGCTTCTGCTAACACGGCTGTCATGTTTGTGAAACAGAAGTGTGTCTTTTGAATTAACCCGTGAAAATACACCCTGCTTCTGTTTTTGCTGCATGTCCTACTGGTATTTGGTTATTATAGTCCCCGTGCAGGCATGTAAAATTTAGTATTTTATATAGGAAGTGGTGGGTGCTCACCACAGTAAATTGATAAACATCTCTCTTCTCTCTTACATTTTAAAAATCAGGAG